>CM057822.1:107914758-108514758 GCA_030067965.1 Latrodectus elegans
TTTTAAAGTGTATTCAAACACGCAAGTCATGTTTTAAAGAAAAACGAGAAAGCTAAATAAGTACTACGAAGCGTATGCTGAGAAAAATACTGCACGATGTGAGTTGCTCGGATGACCTCATTCAGAGATAGAAAAGCACAGATTTCACTTAGGCGACTCAGGTGCTTTCCAACACACTGATATGTTTTAGCTCAAAAGAAAATACATACATATAACCACCTATCTACAAAAGGAAATAAAATTTGGTTGCAGTGCAGATTTTATGCATTTTCTATTGGAAAATGAATTTTTTTAGGCTTTACAATAGAAAAATACAGAATATTGACATAATTGTCTCTCGAATAATACGAGAATTGATAACTAACATAACTTTTTGAGTGCTTTCTAATTTCTACAAGATATTGATAAATTGAACAAGTATAGTAATTACCTAAATAACACGAGAATTTATAGCCGATGCATCAAGATTAGAGTTTAAGATATCTCTATAAGATATTCATATATTTGATCACACTATATTCTTCTGAATAACAAGAGAATATATATGACCAAAATACATTGCAGTGTTTCTGATGTTTCAATACGATATTGATATATTTGATCATAATATTTTTCTGAATATCACGAGAATTCCTAATCAATAAATATTTCGTAGTTTCTAATACCATTCGAATATATAAATTATATGCATATTTTATTTATAGTAATTGAGACAATTACATGAAAATTTATATTCAACATATAATAATTAGTTTTTGAATTTTTATAGGATAAATATATATTTGATCAGAATAATATTTTTCAAAATACCACGAGAATTCATAAATAATATATATTTCGCAATAAATTTATATTTCCATCGGATATTGATATATTTGATGATTTCATCAATATATAATTCTTCTGAATTGTACGTGAATTTACATATAACCAATATATTAGGACTTTAAAATATTTTATTGAGTATATATATATATAATTTGAAAAGACTCCTGAAGAACATGTAAATTTATAACTAATATGGCTTTCAGCATAGCCAACCGATGGCCGTGTGATGAGGGTCCGTAATTTCGAAGTAAAAGGTCCCGAGTTCGAATCCTGGTTCGCGCATGGATACGCCTTTTTCTCTCGGTGTCTATTTCTCAGGGGTCGAAGATGGCACACCCACTGGGCGCACCACTACACAAGTTGCCGTCATCTTCGCCACTTGTATCGCAACAGGATTAAATTCTTAAGGCCAGAAGGGAATAGAAAAAAATTGTCGCCATAATTTTTGATATTTTAGAGGGACATTAATACATTTGATTGGCAGGGAAGCCTGCTGGTGCAACTACAGCACTTGATCAACATAGTATTTTTGTGAGGAAGAAGAATTTTGAACCCACTGGCACTTCAACAATATTTCACAGCATTCTTTAGAATAGAAAAAGTTTATAAACAATAGATGTTTTTGGCATATATATTTACTGATATTTCTGCAGAACGTTAAGATATTTTATCTCTCAAATCACAGGATAATTAATAAGTGCTTTCGAGCAGTGTCTGACATTTCTAAATAGAATATTTTCTAGTGAAGGTTTTGCGGCACTGTTTCCTATATTGCAGCGCCCTGGATGGATCAACAGCTGCTGTTGATTTTCCATTCATAGAGATCCCTTTTCATGTGGCACAAGGCAGGGAAAATATTAAAGCCCTCAGGCTTTACAATATCCTTTAGGCAATCCGAAACGCATCAAACACTAACAAATGTGCATGTAAGAACCCAACACACGGACCCAGAAATTTCCCCACTGCATAGAAAACTATTTTAAATGATTCGGAATCTACTTTAAATAATAAATCGCATTCTAATGTGCCCTCTTATGGTAAACATGGCCTCTCAACGAGGTCAACCACAACGAACCCTTAAAACAGGGAAGATTCCAGGCTATGCCAAACTAATCAATTATACAACAAGTTTGTTTAACCTACACTTGAAAGACCCTTAAAGAAGATACATTTTTCTTTTGCCTTTTATAATTTTTGATTCGAATGAAGGAAACAAAATATAGCATCGAATTCAACCGGAACTAAATTAATTTCTATTCAAATTTTCAAATACAAATCTCACCGATATATTTTGATACAGTGAATAAACGTTTTAAGAATTTGAAATCATTTGAAAGATTAAATTTAGTAAATAATGATCAATGTAAAGTTATTAACATGGCGGGTAAATTTAGTTGCAAATAAATATGGAAGCAGTCATTCATTCATTCGTTTATAATCTATTAGCTGTCACAAATAGTCATTCGCACAATGTTTTTTACAAGCACAAATTGTAACATATTGCATTTGAACTCGCAATACGAGATGAATAAGTCAATCGAAGCAAAACCACATCCGGAGAAGTAAAGCTGGTTTCGGATAATTCCACAGTAATTTTCTGTGAAATCGCCAATTAGCACGAAAATTCTATCATCGGCTCATCAAAATGAAAGCACAAAAGACGCAAATACATATATTTTATTACGCTCAGTTTTTACTTATTTTGTTCCTTTACAAAATAAAGATATTTCAAATTATTTATGGAAATATTTTTTCTCTTTTTACTAATTAAATTTATTGCAAAAATAATTGTTTGTCATTTATACTAATAAGGTCAAATTGGGTGTGAATTGCAGCATTTGACAAATGGGGTAGTCGGCCTTTTAAACATAATGGGTAATAAATTGACGGTGTTTCTTTCTCAGGAACAGATCATCCTCATTATTATTAAGAAAAAAATTGATATACTCAGGGGCGGGGTAAATGGCAGCAAAAGTAATGGATACATTTTAGCTATTAATAATATATATAATTGGGTAATTAAAGAGTTCAATGAGTCCCAAGAAGTTAACGTGCTTTCAAGAACATAATAAAATAAAAGACCTAAAACAATAGATGACTCTGAATTCTTACTACCTGATTCTAGCAGAAAAATATGTTTAAAAATATGAAAGTGTTAAAATTATTCTGGATATGAAATACTGCATTTCTACTATAAAAGATTGATTATCGTAAACATAAAATTTTCCTCAAAATTTATGGGAAAAAATAATTTATGAAATTATATTTTAAGTGATAAAGTATTCATTTACCAATATTCTTAATAAACTCAAAAATTTATCTAAAAACAATTTTTTAAGAATTTAATAGCGAATACAAGATTTTATGATTTAAAATTTTTAAACAAAATAGCAAGGCTTTTCTAATTTGATTTTTAACGGTCACATTTTAATTATTTCAGTAAATATTTATTTAGATTACAGAGTGTTGTGTGTGCATACATAAAAAAATTAGTTTAATGTATAAATGCTTTACTTTATATAGTCAACTGATTTTATTTTATATATTGGATTGACAATTTTCAAATATTGTGGAGCATATTTTTAAATTTTAAGTTAAAAAATTTACACAAAAATATACATTTTCCGAAATAAATTTTCATTTTTATCAACTTGAATATTCCAAAAAGGCACATTATCTTTAAAAATGACAAATGCATATAAATTTTTTAACTTAACAAACCTGCTGAAAAAAATATAACACATACTTACAATTTTGAAATATATTGATATTATTGAAACTGTTTTTTGAATCTAGATATATATTTTGTTTAAAAAATGTTAAGAACTTAAAATTTCAAAAAATATGCTGCAATTAGTAAAAAATTCACCATTTAATTTCACGGAATGATCCGCACATAAAAACTCATTTGTGCTATTGTTAAATATATTAAGAAACATAAAACTATATAAACCAAAATTTCAGGAATCTCTCATGAATTAATTTCGCTTCATATAATCAAAGCATACCATAGAAATCAATGATGGAAAAAAAAATAACCTCTTCAAAATGTATATAATCATAAGTTATTGTAAATTACAGAATGCAATATAAAAACGAAATATTTTACCTGCAAAGTTTTAGCCATATTTGGAAGAGAAAATCCGACTTTTCAGATAGGCGAAAAACAATGGAGAGAAAAGCAAAAATAACCGAATATCCCACAGATAAGAAAACTAGGGGTTCTTTTCCTTAATAAGCATTCGAATGAATATAGTCACAGAGGAGGCGACGCAATCCGAAAATCCAGTGATGTTGTTGCCATAGCAATCTGCTGTCCCCGGGACCACGTGGCGAGCCACGCATGCGCCAGACAGGCGATAATCCCACTTAGTGTGAAGTTGGAAGATTTCTTCCGTACTTCATTTTCAAGATTTCCAACATACATCTGAAGAAAGAAAGAAAATCCCTCCACCGACCATATGGATAATATACTCCTTTTTATTAAAAAATGTGGGGAAAAGAGATAAAAATGATGCAATAGGAAGAGAAAAATATCTCGCCAAGGTTGAAGGGAATCGGGTTTCTTGATACTTTTTTAATCAAAACACTCACGCTGAATTATAAATACTTATTTTTTTTTCCCCGCATGACAACTAAGATTAAAAGAAATTTATAGCCGTCATTTAGCATACAAATTTGTAACGGAATTAAGGTCAATTCAAAAAGTTATTTTTCTACACTCTATTGAAATTCTCTGATTTTAGAAACAATTCCCTAGGCTGACAAAAATATAGATTAATTAATAACAGAATTAATTTACAAGACTAAAAGTTTATGAATATTTCTTCAGTTTTTATTTTTATAAAACCATATAGTCTATTTTAAAAGTAATTAAGTAAAAATTTATATGTAAACAGCACAATTTGAATTTACTTATAGTAACTATTCTATTTTTCTATTTTTTAAGCAAAAATATGTTTGTAAAACATTTTATAATTTTACTTTTAATTAATGTTTATTTATAAAACCTTAATAAAAGACTCATAAATTATTGAATAAAAGTATCAAAAGAAATCACTATGAACAGATTAATATTTTATTAAATAATTAATTTAAAATTCTGTGTAAAATCTATTTTTTAGAAAAAATCTGTTTTTATATATTTATTTCTATCATTATTTTTTGTACAACCAGAGAGACAGTAATTTTATGAGTAATTAAATTAAAATTGAAAAGAAACCGCAATAAGCAAATTAAAATTTTTCTTAATAAGGAAAATTTGAAGATTTGCATAATTAATTAAGGAAAATTTGAATAACTAATTTAATATCGTATTTAAACTCTCTATTTTTGACAAAAAATTTTATTTAACAAATTAATTAAATGCTTTTTTTATCCTGCCCATAATAGTATCGTGATAAAAGTCTATTTTACGAATAATAAATAAAAAATTTAAAAGAAATCACTGCAAATATAAATTTACTTAATTATCTTATTTAGTAATTAAAATTGAATTTTCTGTTAGATTCTCTATATTTTAAGACGAAAAAATTAGCTTTCGAGATACATTTCAATATTTACTCTTTACAGAATATAATACGCATATCAGTTAAAATTTTCATTAACTAAAAATGTTTAAAATAAAAAAAAGTTAAGCTTTTCGCTTTACTTCTAAATTACCTCTTTGATTCGCGTTAATGGAATAAAATTGCATTTTCTACACCAATTCGCAACCCTGTTTCACAATTCTTGTGTGCAGTCGATGCGAAATTTCATAAACATTTCAATTTTGCGCACACAAATTATTCAACTTAACTGTGTTGTGTGTGAACATTTTTAAAAATATTTGAACAGTTGTTTAACAAATATTTCTTCGAATGCGTTATGAAATTAATTGTTTCACACTTAAAAGAATAAGTAGATAGTAAAAAGTATTTCAGATTTAATTTTCCTAGTAGCTAAATTTAAAAAAAAAAAAGTCAAAATATGTCATAAGCATCACACAAAGTGGCCGATTAAATTTGAGGGGATTGACATCAGACATTGAAGTGCTACTACAGTTCAATGTGTAGTCAAATTTTGAGCATAAAAAAATGTTCTTAGAAAACCATTTTAATGGCTTATTCTCTAATATCAAAAGTTATCACAATTTCTGAAAGAAATAGTGTGACGTTCACACACATTTAAAATTTAATTGGTTTGAAGTGCGTTCATGTACTATCAAAAAATTAACGTTTCTTTTTTTTTAAACTGTTATTTGCTAAAATTGTTAAATTTAGTGAAACATCAATACTATCAGGATTCGATGATGGTATTTATGTTAAAATATAAAAGAATTATACAACAAATCCTTTCAAATATTTATGAAATTTAATCTTTTTTTACCTTCAAAATATGAAGGAAAAAAACAAGGCTAGCCTTATATCATCATTGGAAGAAATAGATAAAAAATACTTAAAATTCATATAACCCAATTTTATAACCATAAATTTAAAACTTTCACAATGAAATATATAAAGCATGTGACTGCAAAAATGCAATACTCAGCGTTAAATCGCACCAGTTTCGCAGAAATAATCGACGATATAATATTCATGTTCCTATTCTATAATCATAAATTTAAAATTGACATAATTTAAAAATAAAAAATATAAAACGCATGACTGAACAGAATAAAAAATATATAACATGATGTGGTAGAAAAAGTTAAATATTTGGCATTAAATCATTTGGCGATGCATTTTTGTCACGGAAATGACGGACGGGTATGACGTAAGTACTAAAAGAGACATGTGACGACTTGATATGCTTTGTCCACTTCGATTTAAGTAAGTATTTGCAAAATGTTTTCAATTTAGATAGTGAAGAATTAGATTTGAAAATTTTCATAAAATATACAATTGAACATAATTATTTTTGTAAGCAAAATTTAAAATTTTCTTTCTTCTTACTTGTTTTTTATTCAATCTAATACTTTATAATAAGGATATTGTGAATAGAGATGTGGATCCATTTTAATAAATAAATATGGGTTTACGCTAATCTGATCTTCACATTACTATTCATAAAATATTTAATTAAAAAAAATTTACTAATGAAGAGAATGATTTTATTTTGATATGGAATTTAAACTAGAAATTTTCATTTCTACTTTAAAAAATGTACTTTTATTCTAAAGAACAATAACAAGGGAAAACTTCAAGAAAATAAAAGTTAAATAATTATTACTAAATTATGAAAATTGATTTCAGTTTGAACAAATTTAATATGTACGATAAGGAAATTAAACTACGATTTTCCTTTTATATATAGAATGAATGAATGTTAGCTTATTTCACAGACATTTTTAGTTATGTAAATAGAATAAGCAAAAATAAAAACAGGAAAAGGAATAAAATTTACTATTTCTTGTGTAAATCATAGAAACGCTGCAAAGATTGAAGTCTACCTATTTTTATGATTTGAATGGCTCTCTACGGTATTCGGAATTTATTTCGATCACTGAAAACATAAAATAGAAAGTGGTATATATTTTGATTTCTGCAGGCTTTTTTTATGGAAATATTTATATTTATTTTCTATTTCATATAATTCCCCTTCAAATTTTCTTACCCGATTTTATTTAAATTACCTTTTTACGGAAGAACAGTGTGAAACTACCGCATGATCAGAATTTATTTTGAATTTCAGGAATTTAATTTCTTGCAATTTTGATAGTTACATATCTTGATAATCTTCAGAAAGTAATCGCTAATTGTACACTAGCACCACCTATTATTGCACCTAACACTACCATAATTTTGACCTGAAATCAAAAATATTAGGAAAGCTCATTTGGATGCTAAAATTTAATCTCTGGTAAGCCTGGTAATCCTATGTATAGTTTTATGCAGCATTATACATCTTGTTAGTCCCCTTTTGGCACCTATCATGACGTCTAAAATCGCCAAAGAATTGAGGAATACACGATTGTACGCTTTTACCGAAAACTTATACAGTTTATATTTATACAGGAATAACAAATACATCAGCTTTTAGATCTGGAGACTCAAGCATCTAACTGATTGCCCGAGGCTGATATTTATACCACTTCAGAAGTTCCTATAACACTCCAATGGGGAGCCTATGCAAGCTTGGCTCCTACCGACTCGAAACTTCGAAAATGTTAAGCTATTTTAGTGCCAAAATGTCGCCAAGCTTATATTTTAAAAAACTTATTCCTCAGCTCTCAAAATCGCTATTTTAAAAGAATAATTTCACAAGTTAAACGATAATAACACAAGTAATTAAACAAAAATATAAATGACATCGAAATATAGAATACACGGAATATTTACACTTTTACAATTTTCTTAACAATATATGAAAACTTAAAAAAAAAAAAAAAGGAAAGAAAAACATAAAACATTTAAAAAACTCGAAATTAAAAAATGCAGTTATTTAAATAAATAAAATATTTATTTCTCTCGCTCCACGAATTTTTGTGTGGAACTGAAAAGGTTAGAATGAAATGAAATAGTTTGCAATATTTCAGGATCTATTTCAAAATTTTGATTGCAGAATTGACTCCAATCGTAAGAAACGTTATTTCAAATGCACTGTAAAGTTGCTTATCTGCGATGCACAGCGTTCAAAAACGGTCCTTGTTTCAAGAAAGGCTACGAAGGGTTTTGGTTATTCATTTTTAAAACTGACATCTATGTATGCACTTTACATTCCTACAGTGTAATTTTTTTAAAGAAAAAACGATGCTGATTATTTATTTATTTTCCATTTTTGAAAAAAATGAATTTGAAATAGTAATATTTCTTCATATTGCAGCGAGCGTGTTTCCAGTTTTTCTGATACGCAGTCGATTGGAGGAGCATTGAAGAAAGGTGTGCCAATTACAAAACTTCGCAGTCAATTTAAGTGCTTCCCACATCATTCCGTTTGTTTAGAGTTGACCTGCATAAAATCTTACTTTAGGATGGTCGCACCATCATGCTGTTCTAAATTGAGCTCTACTAGTCAGACAGAGGTGGAATCTTCGTAATTCTGAAGCAGGGACCAGCAGTAGACCCCCAATACTTGGCCTGTAAACCCAAATTGTTATTTCACTTGGAGGACATTGCAACCACTACATATTTAACGTCCCTTGCCGCCGTAAGAAAACACAACGGACCTTCGGTTAAGTCGGGATTCTTACTGATAATGAGCCTTATCCAACCAGGCCAGCGTGGCCTTCTCATTTAGGATAAAAAACAACGATTTCAGCAAAATTAAGTAAAAGTAAATATTAAGAAATAGCATAAATATCGTTAATTTTCGCTTACAATTAAGTACATGTTTTCACTGTAAGCCCTGAAAGCTGACATGACATGCCGGGAGTTCCTGAGTAAAAAGTTTAAAAAGATTTAATTGTGGAAATCCTTGAGACGTCTTTAGGAATGCAGTAAAAATAAAGCAGACACACACACACACACATATTTATTTCAAGCAAGATATCTAAGAGGGCGGAAATTCAGAAAATTAAAATATTTCACATTGCAATCAAACCTTCGGCTATGGCTGAAAGCAATAAGCAGAACCGTATTTTTCCAGCCCTGTTCGTTGTAACATCGTGCATATGGAAATGGGATACGAAAGCCTACTTAATTGAAGCTTTGCTTTGATCTTTCCATATCATTTACTCGGCAATTTTAACGAAAATTATTTTGAGTTCACAAGAGGAATAATTTGGCTTAAAAGTACATAGAATATTCTAATAGCTATTGAGTTATTTAAATTATATATATATATATATATATATATATATATATATATATATATATATATATATATATATATATATATATATATATCAACTAAAATATTTGGTTTCATAAATCGGTACCGATCTTAAAGCCAATCAAATGAGGCTTTTTAAAAACATAAGTGGTAAAACAGTTTTTGAAATATTTTTTTTTTTAATTACAAATGCATAAAAATAGAATTCCTGTTAACATGCATATTAGCAGCTCCCATAATGCATTTCACATGATGTGATATTTAAACCTTCAGTACCATCCATTCATGTTAAAAGAAAATTCCGAAATGAAACATTCTTACATATCAAAAAAAAAAAAAAAAAAAGAAAGCAGAATAGCAGTTCCAAGAAGCCCCATTCTAAATTGTGGAATTCAAACCCTTCTCTCGAAAAAGGCAGCGGCCACTCACTCTAAATGTTCCACGCGCTCGATTCCATTGCGTCTGTATTCGAAATGAGGCGATTGCAGTGCAGATGTAGGAACTCCCTTCCACACGGGCGGGATACAATAACCCAATCCAAGGAGCAGAGCTCCATGTCAAGAGATCCTGTTGTTAAGAGCACCGGACTTCATGGATTGAAGTTTAATGAAGCTCATTTGTAAGAGCATTTCCGAGAGATATCTCATGCATTGTCAGAGAAATTTTCATTAGCTAAAATGCACTTCCCCTCCATAGATTATTTCTCCTTTCTTTTATATCTTTATCCCGTGTTCACCATTCCCCAATGATGGGACTATTTTTTTACAGAGCGAAAACTGCCGAGTTCGAATCCAGCCGTTTGTTAAAGTGGAATAAGAATACTATGTTTCATTGTTTTTCTTCTTGTTAAGGTGGATGCTTGAAAGTTTTCCGTGTTTCCTCGCTTAAGGTTTATGACTACCGTCTACACAACACGACTACAACATCTGTCCATATAGATATTTCCTGGAGGGAAAACATGAAGTGGATGTTTATAAAGAATTTACAACATCTTGAAATTGAGAGATTGTTTAGTAATATGTATAAATATTTTATTTGTGGCTAAGGGCTCCTTAGTGGTATAACCATGTTCTTGAGTTCGATACATGCTATTATTAAGTAAAGGGAAACGGATGTTGCTTTTTGGTTTTCTGCATGCACATCTGTTAAGGTGAATGTTTGGGAGTCTTCAAGCTGCGGCCTATGCAAGTCCTCACAATTCGTTTATTGCGAAAATCCTTTCATCTGGTAAGCTTTCACTCGAAGGTCCTTTCATCTGGTAAGCTTTCACTCGAAGGTCCTTTCATCTGGTAAGCTTTCACTCGAAGGTCCTTTCATCTGGTAAGCTTTCACTCGAAGGTCCTTTCATCTGGTAAGCTTTCTATTAAGTTGATCACTCGATATAAAATATGAATTTTCTTTTCCTCATAGCGATGCCTCTATAACAATCCATATTAATTAACAGTTCGAAACAGGCTTATGAGACTTTATTATGAAAAAGTACCCCTAAACAGCGGTCCACGAATAAAAAATATATTAATTAAATTGCGGTGAAAAATAATTCTAAATAAAGTTTCATGAATGAAAAATGCATTAATTCCCATAATAGGTAAAATAATTTTTAATACATACTTGCTGGGAATGAAAAAGACTTTTTATATGATATGATAAAATACACTCATGTCCATAAATTAAGTATAATTCAGGGTTATACAGAAATTGAACTCTAAAATAAAAATTTCACATTGATAAAATAAAAAAATAATTTAATCATAAAATAAAAATTTCACAAATTGAACTCTAAAATAAAAATTTCACATGTAGAATTATCACACATATCTTGAAGAATAATATGCAAGTTACAAGAAACCACCAGAGGGTGCCGATAGTATGTCACAATGACGAAAGTGTAAGAGAGGGGTATACAAGGAATGGTTGAAGATAAGTAAAATTGTTCACAAACACTTTAAAAACCTTTCAGTGCAATAACTGCATAGTTATGGCACAAAGGAAGCATTTGGATGATGTCTTATACGTGGTAGAATTATCGGCCGTCTGAAGTGTGGACAGCTGGAAGTATCCGATGAACTTGGAATCACCCAGAGTGTCATCTCCAGGCTTTGGCAACGGTTCCAAGATGATGGTAATGTGAGTAGACGTTACAGCACAGGTCGCCCCCAAGTTATAACGCCGACTGACGACCGGGATTTGGCAGTTACTGTCAAAAGAAACAAATGGAGCACATCATCAAACCTGTCTCGTCAGCTCTCTTCAGCTACCGGTACAGCAGTTTCAAGGCAGACCGTGTACAGACGCTAAGGGTATATTGGTCTATATGCTCGTTGGCATATCAGGTGTGTTCCACTTACCGCAACTCACTGTCGCCTGTGGTTAGTCTAGAGTAGAGAGCGTGCATTATAGACACTGCAACAGTGGTCTTGTGTGACGTTTTCCAACGAGTCCAGGTTTAGCTTTGAGTCTGATTCTCGCCGGACTTTCATATGGAGAGGGCCAGTTACCCGTTACCACCAAAGGAACACCATTGAACTACACCGTTACGGTGATGCAGAATTGCTCGTTTGGAGAGGAATTATTCTGGTTTACAGAACTAACCTGCATGTTCAGAATGTAACCATGACAGACCACATCTAGCGGAATGTCATTCTGTAACAACATGTATGTTTGTTTCGGGGCGCCATGGGTGCAGAACTTCTGTTTATGGATGACAACGGCCATCTTCACAATGCAAACATTGAAGATGAATGCCTACAATCGGAAGATATCACCCTTATGGACTGGCCAGCATACTCACTGGACTTGAATCCAATAGAGCATGTGTGAGACATGCTTGGCCGACGAATTGAAGCCCGCCAACCCCCTCCCACATGTCTACCGGAATTTCGGAGAGCATCGCTAGATGAGTGGTGTAATAGTCCCCAAGATTACATCGATAATTTGATACTCAACATGCCTAGGCGTTGTATGGATTGTATTGCATCGTCTGGGGAGCATACTATGTATTAACCATCATACCAACCATGTTATATTGGTTTTTGTAAATGGGTACTTTTTTAAAATTTGCTCCAGGCAGTAAAAATCGCAGATTTTATTAATGATGTCAAACATATAGCATCTTTTTGCACTTTACCTTTTGTTTAACAAATAGGCTTTGCAAATAAGTCATTTGTTTGCTTCTGTCTCCTTCTTTGCCTCAACTTGCATTATCCTTAATGTAAGGACATGAGTGTATAATTTAACTCATATGTTATAAAAAGGATTTTAAAAATCTCTCAAGTAATAAATACGTTTGAATTTACATATACAATTGAAAATATTTTTGTAAAAAATTTCCACGTGAAAAAAAAAGTATTAAACAGTAGGCTACAAATAATTGCGTGACCAAAAAAAAAATAATAATAATAAAATAAAATAAAATAAAATAAATAATATAATTCGTATCCTATGCAAAATAACACTAAAATGAGTTCTTTACACACAAAAAATTATTTCATAAAAATGTTCTCAAAAAAAGCTTTTCATTTTAATGAAAATGTACTCAAATTTCACAATCATTTTAGAGAGAAATTATATAATTTTGAAATAGCTCAATTGATAATCGAGCTAACATTACCTCT
The DNA here is from genome assembly GCA_030067965.1 of Latrodectus elegans. Taxonomy (NCBI): domain Eukaryota; kingdom Metazoa; phylum Arthropoda; class Arachnida; order Araneae; family Theridiidae; genus Latrodectus; species Latrodectus elegans. Next base: position 107,927,952 of record CM057822.1, read on the forward strand.
AGGAATAAAAGCTTTAGATTACTTTAGTATACTTTCTTTGAAATTCTTGGAAGTGTTTAGAGATTCATTCAGTGGCAGCGAAGCCAGGTCACTATCTACTGAGTTCCTAAAAGAGGTCCAGTTGGCTCTCTTGATTCATCATGAGCGAAACTAAATATAGTGATGCCTGGATATTAACTGATAGCCGTAGTTCAATTCAATACATCTGCAAAAATGAACTTGCTTGGGAGATCAAACAAGCCTTTCTATTCTACACAAGCTTAGAATTGTCTCCCTTCGGCATAAAATTTTCTTTCAGTGCATCCCGTCTCAAGTGGATATTGGAGGCAATGAAATAGTAGACACTTTAGCAAAGGAGAGCTCAGGCCATGCTGCTCCTTCTGCTTCCGCCTCACTTTTGTAGCGGGTAACAAGACCTTCGCCCTCTGTCCTAAACGTCATGGACACCAAGCTTCTCCTGAGCATATCCTGAATTGTATGAATATACTGAAATCGATATTTCTTCCCGCCTTGTCCTCTCCGTCAATGAATTCCTAGATTTGGTCTGACTCCGTCAGACACTTGGAGATAAGCAATAACATAACCGAGCTCTTAATGAATTTAAATTGTGATAATTTGAAATTGTAAAAATGCACCCCGCAATCCTTCTAAACTCTTTATTTGTGTGAAACCAGAAAATCATAACAACACAATCCAGTTTATCGAATAAAAACCGATTTGGATTATGGAAAATATCACATAGAACAAAAATTATAAACAAGTATTTCGTACTTTAATTCTTCAAATGTATATAATTTGCGTAAAAAATGTAAACATTAATACTGTTTTATTCTTTCAATTTATTTTTTTAACTTCTTCTGGCTATAATTTTACAACTCAAAAATAAATATATTTAAATTGCAAAGAGTCTGCTGTAGTCTGGTTAGTTAGGGCGTTTGTTCTCGTTATAGGAAGATAATGAGTTCGAATCCAGACCCAACCGAATATCCGTCAAGTTCACTTAAGTACGTTAAATACGTTGTGGTTGCAATGTCCTCCATGAGAAGTGATATTTTTAATGGCCAAGTCTGAAAGGTCTTCTGCTTGGGCCTTGCTTTTAAATTACAAAAACCCTACTTGTGGTTTAGTCTCGTGCTCCCAGTTCAAGTGTACAGCGGGTGATCGGTTAACGAACAGTTCGCATTTCCAACAAATCGCGGACAAAGAACACTTTCACAAAAGCCTTAAGTGTTTGGACAACGAACTGAAACCAATTCTTACGAACACCTCTTGGCTGTTGGAGGATAATGTTCAGGGTTGCCAATGAACAGGTTTTTTTACACCCCATAAACAAAAAATGAAAAGAACAGTTTAATATGCAAGATTATGTACTATTTTTTTTAATAAACTTACTAAGAAATTATACATTCTTTTTTTAATTTCATTTTTAGGGTCTTCAGAACGAATGAATCGATTTCAAAAAAACATCTACGGTAAACGAATGATCGTTTGGCGAACATAATCAAAGTCATAAATTATGTTCACTTAGCCATGGACCACTGTGGGACTTGGTGCAGAAAAGGAGATGAGTAACAACACAGTTGCAAAAAGTGTTAGAATGAAACTATTTTGTTCAAATCGTAAGTATTTGGCGATGTTTTAAGTGAGAAATAACTGCTTGTAAAATTACTTTTTATTTACAAGTGTTTGGTTCTAAGCAACTGATCATCATGACGAACTTGAAATAATTTTATGAAAATAATGTACCACACGCACACTATTTTGCCATCATTGTATTGCAATTCTATATTCATGCATGAAAGCTGCTTTTTCCATTTGGTTGAGTACAATGCGATACATTCGTCTCTTCAAACACTGATTTAAAATCATTTATCTTTTTTGTTATGGTGCGGTTCTCTTTATTGGAAGGTAGTGACTTCGAATCCTGACTCAACTGAGGATCGTTTGTGTTCACCAATGCCCTTCATGCGAATGACAGTTCAAACATTGGAGGAAGTTTTATGCTCTGCTTCACCTTCAATGAAATTATGAAGCTAACAAAAGAATTTTGCTGGATTGAAGGACTCATTCATAGCTACGGATACAGCTAATTGTTTCTAAAATTGTGGAATTCCAGCTAAAAACCTCAGATGCATTCGGTGAAACCTTACATAGCTTAAAATATCTTACATAGCTCCTAAATCTTGTGTAACATGAAATTGGAAGTCGATGAAAAATACATAATGAAAGTGGTTGAAATTGATTAGTAGAAAGTTGCATGAAATTTACGATTTATTTCTTAAAAATGTTTGCATAAAAAATTGAGAACTGCCAATTTTTCTATGAAAAAAATATAACGCCAAATAAGAATCGCCGGCATGTTTCATTCTAAATAGTCAACCTGGATAACCTCACAGAATCGAATCCCGGTCAGGATGTGTGCCTCAATTAAATATTGTTATCTATGATAAAGTTAGATAACACTGAAATAGCAAAATTATAGCACAAACTAGCATGAGAATTCGCATATCCGTCGGTTCATATTGCGGTAGAATAAGTTAATTCGCTAGATTTAACGATCCATAAAAATGGCGCTGGGACATCTTTATTGCCACGGGCACATAGCTTCATAATTAAATTTCATCAACAAATGCATTGACAAATGAATTGGCGGTCAAATTAAGTTATCCATCCCCGGCAGAATTCATTGCAAACAAGTTTCCAAATACTGCTTTCATCTATTCGAGAGGAGTTCATTTAATTGTGATCTTCTACTTGGTGCATAAGACTGCAGAAATAACCGACAAGAATATTTTATGAGGCAAACATACATATTCGCTCGTGAGATTGATAGATACTACTTTATAAGAGAAAACAAAATGAAGTTTTTCATAAAATTCAAGAAATATTGGAACTTAAAACAGAGAAAATTATCTCCCAATAATTCAATTTAAAATTGTTTAAATTTGATAGAAAATAAATAAATAAATAAACAATTGTATCTATTTATAAACAATGATTTAGAAGCAGATTTGCAAAAAAATGATGAAGTTTAACACACGAAGCATGCAATTGTTACATGTCAAATTAATCTACTTATATGTTTCAGGATATTATCGCGTGCCGAATTTGGCACGCATGTCACAGGTAGCCGATGTCTGTACCATAAGCCCATATTTAGTACATTTCCAACTCCTAATCAAAACCCCCGCCGAGCTGGCAGCCGAATGGTTAGCGCTCTTGCCTTCGGTTCAACAGTTCGTGGGTTCGAATCCCACCTTCGGCATGGATGTTTTTAGTAGTTCGGAATCCACTTTAAAGGGTAGGTCCTGGTCTAATTAGCCCTCGTGTGCAAAAAAATGACCGTTGAACGACAAACACACAAACAAACCCAATCATAACCCGGCTCTAATACTGCACCCAGGTGATGCGAATGCTATTACAGCGGCGATGGGGATGCCATCAAAAACAAATCGTGCATTTTATATCGTATTTCTTTTTTAATTAGAATTATAAAGTAACACATTTTACATTTAAAAAATAAAAAAAGCTTTTAGAATAACATAAAATAAACCATGTGATTTAGAATAACATAGAATAATTTTAATAAGAATAACGAATAAAAATTTCCACTAAAAAGATAGAACTATTGTTGGCATATATTCGTATTAAGTATAAAACTTTCTATTTTAATTTTATTTATCGGCAATAGGAAATAATATTATTTATTCACAATAGGAAATAAATGAGACCATTCAAAGAATGCTGCAATGCATTCAAAAAAAGTTAAGGAATAAAATTCAAAAATACAGATTTAAAGTTTATCATGTATTAATTTTGCATATCATACGCAAAGATATTTATTTATAACTAACTATGGTACCACACACAGAATCCACCGATGTGGCCATTGAGGGAAAAAGAAAACATGACTTAACTTTGAAGAAGAATGAAAATTGCGACTAAATATCTAGTATCGCGTGCCAAATCTGGTACCTGTGCCACAGGTTTACCGACATCAGTGTTAAACTTCTTTAAGATCTAATTAACTTTAAATGACAGGTTTAAATATAAAGTACTTTTTTTTAAACTTGTAAATGGAAAAGGCAATTTTATCATCCAAATCATTGACAAACAGGAATACTCCTGAAATAAAAGATAAGGCAGAATTGAGAAAGGCGTCGTTTCGTGAGCGGGTATGAGTTCGATACCTTAGCTAATCGAAGATCTGTGATATTCACTAACAGTAATCGGGGCACATAAAATATGTGGTGATAGGATTGTGTGTGATGGCATGGACTCCTGAGATGGTTTTCTTCTGAAAACCATCTCAAGAGTCGATTTCGTCACTTGATAGACAAGATAATGGTTCAAAATTAGCTATGTTTAGCGGCTTTACTGTCGGAAAAGATAGGCAGCCGGAAACGTATTGGAGAAAAACAAAGTAATGTAATCTTCCGCAGACACCCTTATTTTTCATTGGTTTATCGAAAACGCGTGACATTGCTTTGCAAGTTCGAGAAAAAAAAATTGAAGTTATTTTCGTAAATAATAAACACAGCTGCTATTTAATCCAGCATGCCCAATTCTGATGTAATAAGAATCAATTTGCCAGATGAATCAGAAAATCTGCCAAAAAAATCATCCAACTCAGAATTTGGCATGTTGGATTAAATGGCACTCTGTTATATCGGCTTAATACGTAACGTTTTGGACTGGGAAAACAATTTGTCAAGATTCGATAGGCTTTACCGCCATTTTGTATTTGTGCTGATTTTTGCGGTTGTGCTTAAGAGTTGGGGAAAAATATATTTCAGAGTGCCCCTTGGCAAAAATCATGATTTTTTGCCATCAAACATTTTGACGGGGGTGTTTAAAAATGGCACAAAAAAACATTATAAAATGATACACAATTCAAAAATGAACATAAATTTTAGAAACAAATATATATATTACCATATTCAACATTACCTAACATGGTGCTGAACTAAAATATAGAAACTAAGAGTCACATTGAAGTATAAAATCGTGGGTTTAAAGAATCTGAATATTTAAATACTTTTCATTTTGAGAATACCATTTTCTTCACTTTTGCTTATGCCAATTCTTGATGACAATCGTAAAAATGTCATTTCGTGTTTGCTAATATTTTGAGGACAATTGCGAAGTCTTATTTCGTCGTTAGTGGCATTTCTAAAAATCGCGACAAGAAATTGCTGTCAACAATCTATTAAGACACACGCACGCACACACACACACATCCATCAGAATAATGTAAAATATAGTTTACACTTCTTTCTGCGATTCCTTTATAAGATTATACCACATAGAACAGTGATAGGTGTGCAATTTTTAAAGTAGAATCCCACAGGTTCGATTCCAGTCATTTTTGAACAGCAGAAGATGATGTAATGCTTTCCGACATGCATAGTCACTGATTACTTTTCATCAGGTAAAAGAGATTTAATGTGTCGCCCGAAGATTATTTTTGTACTTAAGCGCTACTTAGATAGGAACCTACAATTTAAAGTTTATTCCGAGCCACGACAAACGTCTCTGGCCATGGTGGAATGGAACCCACAATCGGTTGAACGCAAGTCAAGGCGCAGTCTTCCAGCCTCGGATAACCCTAAGAGCAATTATGTTGCGACGTGGATATAAATAACATGACAGTTAAAAATTATTAAAAAAAACATTCAAATTAAACTGGTTCCATCTTCAATGATAACTAAAGAAAAATATCAATAAATTCAAATGGACAAGAAAAACAAGTGCCATTTACAATTTAATGAATGCATCTCCCGCCGTTTCTTAAATGAATAAAGAACAGCAAAATATAAATTATGAGTCAATATGGAATACAATTCTATGATTCTATATAACACCGATAAGGGAAGAAAAGAAAGAAATATGAAATCATTGTTAATAATTGTTGACCGCGTCGCTCTGTCTTCGATGGATGATAGCTCTTACCCTGCCAAGAATGAATTTCTCTCTACAAAAGAGCGAACCGTAAAAAGGCAGAATGCTCTGCTGTCCAAAAGAGGGAATTTTGTGTCTCCTTTCTTTACATTGTAGCAAAGTTTTTCCGGTTTAAACTATTTAGTCTTTTATGATTTAAGCGAAGACAAGTATTTGTGTCGAAATAACGGGAGCATAAAAACCGAAGATGCATTTTAAAGTATATTAATGAAACAAGACAATTTTACTTGATGGAGATAATAACAGTGAAAATGTAAAAGCAATTTGATTCTTATTTTTTAAACATTTGATCAATATCTGATTTTGATTTTGTAAGCAATCTGATTTACGTTGTTATAATGAGTAACACAAAAAAATTCAAAATGTGGTAGCGATTAATAGAACTTTAGTATCTTGTTTAAATAAAAAGTGCTATTTGCAAAAGAAAAAAAAATCGAATAATATTAAATTTGGTATTAGTAATATTATTATAATAATATAATTAGTAATATTCTTACGGTAACCAACGAATTATGCAATAGGAAAATTCTAAATGAATTAAAGAATTTTTTGGAATACATATATATATATATATTTGTGGGTCTTTGGTGGCATTGGGAATCGCTAATATAATTACGATAGTATAATAAAATGTAATTATTTATTTATTAATAATTAGATTCGTAAAAAGATACACTGAATTTTAAATCAGAGAAAAATCAAAAACCATTAAAATCCTATTAATAGAACTCCCCCCCTTCCTTTAAACTTTTATCGACTCCCAAAATCCCCGTTGAAAATCTAGACTTAATGAACAATAAATAATAACCCCCAGGTGGAGCCACAGAACAAATACAAAATGCATTTAAGCACGATTTGCCATTTATAACTAAGTATTTCTTCAAATATCGGAGTAAGTTGCTCTTTTGCACTAAAAAAGATAAATTAATTAATAAATAAAAAATAGTTAATTTATCAAATAAAATTAAGTTACAAATATGTATAAATTTTTTATTCGCATTTCCCGATCCTTAAAGCACTTTTGTTTACAAAAATAAAGATCATATATCTTGATCTGTTTAAGTATATGCACCACACATGCAACTATATAGATACCTTATACTTTATCCATATCATAGCATAACAATAAAAACACCGATCGAGAGGCTCACCGAGTTTAACGCCAGAACTGACGCTACAATTTCTTTTGCAACAGGACAATGCAACCTTTTTAAAGATAAATTAGTAAAATAAATATATAAATATTTATAAATTAATACATCGATAAAAAATATAATGTAACAATATATTTATCAGAAATTATTTATACAGAAGTTTATAGCTGTAATATTATTTGTAAACATACATGTGTGTGCGTGTTTTTACAAATATAACAGGATAACAATGCCACAAAATTGTTAGTGTGTAGCAACGAAATTATCCAGTTTTTTAAACTTATGTATATTTATTTTATAATCTCACAACTCATAACTTAATGTCGTAAAATGGGATAAAGGCATATTTTTAATACATTAGAAATAATTTTAGAATTCCAAGATGTATACGTTTAAATTTATTTTCGATATCTTTTAGTCATTTTAAATCTAAAAAAAAAGAGAACTAAATGAAAAGTTTGGGTATAAAATTCTGGTTTCAAAGAACAAAATAAAATGCTCAACTTCACCTTGTCATTGAATTTTATTTCAAGAAAGTATTTCAAAAGTGAAAGTACAAGGAAACTTCTTAAAAGTTTGGAAGAATTTTTTTGAACGTTATAAACATGAACATAGTATAAACCAATTTTTGCGAAATATTTCCTTTGAGGGAACGTATTAGTTATAACGAAGACAGAGAAAAATAATCTAAAAATGTCTTTTCGAAATAGCTTCGAATAAAGTTTCATAGAATAAATAAATTAATAATTACACAAGACTACCGAGAACTTTCTAAATAATTCCTATTCTGAAAGTATATCCCAGCCAAGAAATCCGTCCATGCGTTTTTCACTTGAAGGACCAACAAAAGGCTTCACAACAGAAAAGAAAAATGTGAGTAACAAAAATAATAACATCACTTGTACACAAGTTTCAATCATAAAAAATTTAAAACATAAAGAGCACTTTTAAGTAAACAAGACTTTTTGTAAAGTTAGTACACATCCAATTTTGAGTGAAAGTGTTATAGGAACATCTCAAAAGCATATTACTTAGAATAAAATTTATTAGAGTAACATGAGAGTAAAGAATTCAATTTTTTATTTAGAAATTAGTTATATATTATTATTATTAATTTTCTGGCACTTTTCCAACAAACGAAACTTAAACAGAAAGGAGATAAAGTCAACTTCAGACGAGTCTCACAATTCTTGTTAAATTCACAACGTTCTGTGAATATAAATTGGAGACAAATCAATTCAAATCCCATAATGTATTTATAAGGAATTCGCATTGCACTTGATTCAATTTCACAATTGTTATTAAAGAGCACTTAAAGGACTATTTTACTCTCAAATCTAACTTCTTTTTTCTTTAAATCTAAATAAAATACTTTTCTGCTTCTTTGCCAAATATTCTCCACGGGTGAAACAGCAGAACAAATGGAAGCAAAACTTATATCAGGATATCGGTATGTAGCTAATTTAAACTAAAAGATATTATTGAACAACAACATTACAACACGATAGCATCCATTCAAACAAATGATGTAACATCTATTCGGAGCTCATTTTGCTCCAAGAATTAAGGAATTCTTTTACCCCCTTATTTGAAATTGTCACCAATGCGTACCCTTTGTGGTGAACATGCTTTCGCTTTTTTCAGTACGCCTCTGCATTGGAAACAAAAAACAAGTTTCGAGTTTGATAACTTACAAACTAATTAGAGTTTTCAATCGGTCCGCAACTCATTTATTTTGTTATGAATGATATTTAAGTGACGGCTCAATCTGTAAATCAGAACATTTTGAAAAAGCAAAATGAAAATAATTATGATTAAATGAACGTAAATATCATTATTTTTTCAAACTGTCAATTTTTTATTCCTATAAGCTAAGTACATGATTTCCACTAGAAGTTATTCGGCACAGGGGGTGGCCAGCTTAAACCGCGAGCACATTTACACACATGAAACTTTTCTAGAGATTTAAATTCCAGCGAATGCGGAATACTTGCTGTGGTGATCTTATGGAACGCTTACAGTTATTATAATTTCTCTTTACGACAACACACACACAGATAGTAAAACTTGTAACCGTTTAACCAAACTTGATTTCTTAATTCAATGCACAAAATAAACCGAATTGAAATTTCAATAAAATTTTTATCAATCATAAAATCTTAATGATTTTCTCCTGATAACGAAGGAATATTCGAAAACAGGAACGTTACTTATTAAGATGGCATACCAGTTTTACTAAAATACAATATTACAACTAAATAGCATGATTATATATATAACAGTATTTAAATAAATAATTCTTCATATTTTAATCTCAAATTTTGAAGATCTCAAAAAATGAATGATCCTCAATTCACTCAAAATCTTAACCTCAAAAAATGGGTATTAATTAATAAATAATCTTAAATTAATCTTTTTTAAAAAAAATGTCGTGTTTAAATTGGCGACCATTAATTAATTCGCCATTAATTAAATAATCATCATATTTTCCACCAAACCATTTTCCTTCATATTCTTTCATTTTCTTCTAAGAAATAAGCACATATTAGACTCCTTTCAGCTTCAGAGAAATAAAGGAAAAATTAAGAAAAAAAGAAAGCATGAGCTTTTGACTAATAAATTAGACAGTGCTGCCATCTATTAGAAAGTAGTTATTTTAATATTTTCATACATTCAGAATATCATCACTCTGCATCGTCTCAAGTATATAATCAAACCTGTCATTTATGGCAAAAAATGACAGGTATATTATATAGTTTATATATATATATATATATATATATATATATATATATATATATATATATATATATATATATATACATACATACATTATATATATAAACGGATAAAAAATGAATATTAATTTTAAAAAATATTTTTAATGATACAGTACAATGCGTACAATACAGCAAATTTCCTCATTATATATATATATATATATATATATATATATATATATCAGATAAAACATGAAAAAATATGGAAAAGCACTGAAATATATATGAAACAAATGAAAAGAAAGGAGAGAAAAGCATAGGGGCCACGTCTTCATCAGGAGGGAGATGGCCAGCTATGCAAAAAGAAAGAACACTCTTTTCTTTCTTTATATATATATATATATATATATATATATATATATATATATATATATATATATATATATATATATATATATATATATATATACAGATAAAAAATGAATAATAATTTTAAAAAATATTTTTAATGTTGGCATAAGCAAGGCATTAGTTTTAAGATCTAAAAGAAATTGTTTACAGATATTGCTATTCATGTAAAACTATACTATTCGATGAAATTTTTAAAAATTTAAACCGTCCTTGCCGATTTAAACTAATTATCAAGTTGGTGGGTAATTACGTATTATCGCAACCACATTGGCGGCATTATATAAGGCAAAGCCAATTCTACAATGTGATAGAAACAGTATGAAAGAAAATAATAAATAATATATGAAGAAAAATGTTAAGTAATTGTTATCTGTATAATTCTTATACCTTTATTTAATGATATATCAATTACGTTTTGGTAGAAAATATTGCGAAATGGTTTTTAAAATGAAATCAAAACAATTTTTTTTTTTTTTTTTTTTTTTTTTTTTTTTTTATCGTTTCCTTGGTCTTGTCGCCATCTGAATTCTGCCAAGTATAAGACTCAAGATGGTGTCGTAATACATGTGCTGTTAAGAACAGGCTACGGCTTCTTTCAAACCAATTACCACTTCTTATTCCCGTGTGTTAATTACAGGTTGCAACGTTGCACTCCCAAAAAATCTATTTTCCAAAATAAAGTTTCATCGGGTATGAAAGAAAATTATAAATAAATATTTGTACATTTCCTTACGTATGGTAAAATGTTATATTTATATAAAAATGTAACGGCATCTTTTACAGAATTCCGTTATTCCCAGATTCACATTTTAGAACTCGGGGCTTGCCATTTTCAACGAACGGATAGGCTGAGAAAGGTGGCAAGCGGGAAAATTCGAAAGGAAGTAAATGGTTGCCAATTGAGCGCCTTAGATGCTTGCGACATTGGGGTTGCCAATTTGGTAAGTTATCCCGGAGGTTGGCATGGTTGCGATAATACGTAAGTACCAGTGGATGTTTTGTCTTCTCCTTTTCTTTTTTCTCTTGTTTTATTGTCGAGAATGCGATTCAATGACAGGCATATGCATCGACAAGACGAATTGACGACATCGTCTCAATAAGATGTGTGTGACGTAGATGAAATATTACCTGACGTCATGGATAATTTAAACCAATGAGGACTTTAATAAAGTGGCATACCCATGAACTCTGGAACAAAAGAAATAACAACTTTGTGCTTAAAAATATTTCAAAAAATAAAACAAGAATTTAAAATTCTTCAGCTGGGCTACTCTACGAGAAGTAAGGTATGTATTCATGCCAAAAACGAACCGCAGACAGAAGGGTTCTTTGCTGCTTATCCTTCACCCATGCAACCCACTGCAGTATTCAACCCACTGCTTCCTTTGTCTCCGCTTATCCATAAACAATGAGTTCTTCTGAGGAATTACAACGAAAGGTTTTGTTTCGTTTAGGTTCGTTAACGAGAAGAATACACTTTTTATTAATTGATACAATACAGAATTTAAAAAAACATTTAATTGTTCAACTTACAGAATAATAATAATTATTGAGATTGAATTACAGGCATCCTATATCTTTATTTATTTATATTGTTGTTGGCTTATCCTCTTTAAAGATCAAACATTATTCAGATCAACTCCAATAAATTGTTGACAGTCAGAAAGTCGATGACTAGCAGGGGATCTGAGGATAAATCTTTCCGGGAAAGTACGACGCAATTCAGAATATGTTTCGGTGAGGCTGGATGGTCACAGCATTTTTTATAAGTGGCATAATTTTTTGTACCTTTTTCAAACAATAAGCATTTTAGACTTCCACTTGAGAATCTGGCCAAGACAGTTTGAGATTTTCGGTCACATCTTAATTCCAGGAGATGTTCCAGAGTACCATTGGTGTATTGGTGGAATTTTCCAGATTGAATGTAGTCTCGATTTTTTTCATTAGAGTACAGTTCCTGATATGAAAGTGATGAACCAGTGGACGTATCTTCCTCACTTAGCTCAGTCGATGAGCAGCCTCATTGCCTCTAATATTTGCATGAGATGGAATCCATTGCAGGTGTACATCATGGTCTTGGGAGATCATTTTCAATTTGAGCAGAATAGATATACTTGTTTCATATAGATATTGCAGTCCGACAAAGCCCATAGTTCTCCAAAATCACAGTTGCTGGAAGTAATAACAGCAAGTCTCACCTTAATATCGCTATCTGAAAACTAAATAACTGTCAGAGTTACGTTGCTTTCAGACTGAGGGGTTCCAATATAAACTCTGTTTCCAGCACGGTCTTTAGTACGACTACCAATAGTATACATTTGCACTGCATCGCAGGGGAGGCAACTAATAATTTCTAGTGATAATTGTCTAAATTGATCTCAAATAGGTGTTTGCTTGTTTGCAGTGGAATTCAAATCAAAACGGAAGAAGACTCTTGGCAATCCCTTTGAGGGATCAAAAGAAGATCTCAAAGATTGACCTCGCGAGAAATTAGGTTTTGAGATTCTGCCAGGCTAAAAGGAGTAAATTTCTTTCATTTTTGATTGTTGTGCCAATTGTGTAAATACAAGGAGGTACGATTATTCTGGCCGTAGCTACAGATTTTGTTAAAATAAGTAAACTAAGTTAGATTTTCTTCCAATGTGCAATGGTTGTAAGTATGTCTCGTATAAAGCAATAACAGATGGGCAGCTATTTCTGAGTCCTAAGATGATACGAGCGGCACTTAGCTGTACTCGTTCTAATTTCAAGAGATTCGTTTCAGATGCGACTGAATAAATCGGATGACCCTATTCAAGAATAGGTCTTATAAGTGAAATATATGTGGTTCTGAAGGTGTTTCCATCAGAACCCCAATCTCTGCAAGCCAGATATTTGAGAATGTTAAGGCGCTTACGAGCCTTCGAAACAAAATGGTCGATATGCTTGTTGCAGTTGAATTCCAAGATATTCTAGATGTTTTTCATAAATAAGAGGCTGGAAATCGAAAAACAACATTGGTTTATAGTAATGTAAGTGTTTATTAGTGGTGAAAAAAGTCACTATTGATTTCGCTGGATTAGAAATTAATTTGTGTTCTGTTTCAAACTCACCCATTGCAGCCAAAGCGCAGTTGAGTTCCGTTTCGATGTTGTTCACATTACAGCCTGTTGTTCACATTACGATGTCGTCAGCGAAGATTGCAGTGTTAACAAGTCTTCTCCTACCAAAAGCGAGGAGAAGACAGTAGGGTTCAAGGCTGATCCCTGAGGAACGGCCAGATGCATTATCCGCATCCTGCTGATCCTTAAATAGGCAGGTTATAAAAAATATTTTTTATTATTGCAAAGAAAAGAGGTTAATATGTATTCTAAAAAGTTGAGACCACCAGACACACCTGATCGGTAGAGAAGTTCGTCCTAAGAATTGCATAAACAAAGAAGGGCGAAAGGACATCATCAGTACAGTTACAAATCCCTTGACAAAATATGGCAATGCTCATAGCACCAGCATCAGGGTTGACACGTTTATTAAAAGGTTATAATATTTTGCAAATACAAGATACGAATATATATATATATATATATGTATATATATATATGCATGTATGTATCCATTATGCCTGTATGTATCGATAGTTTTCTATTATAGGGTCAGGACTTGTATCACCACAATTCTTTATTTATGCTAGTCTAGTTAACCACAGTTTAATTTATTTATTTTGAGAAAACGTATCAAAGACAATTTACAGAGTTAACTGTTTAATATTTACTTCCAATTAAAATTCTTGTTTTTATTATTTTTTTTAAATTTTAAATTGCATGTTAATTGCCTCAATTCATTATAAATCTTGTACGACATTTATATTTTCTAATTTTTTTAAAAATTGAACAAACTCAATAATAAGAAGAAGAAAGCGAAAAGACACGATTATTTACATACAATAAACAGATGGAACATGTGTTCGATAGATCATTCCAAATTTAAAAATACATACACTATAAAAGGAAAACGGAAACACAATACATCGAATTAAATGAAATGAAATAACAATGTGACCGGCTTTTCATATAAACTGGCCATATTGGTAGTATACATTGTATATATGTATAAAATAAAACTCTGAAATTTTTAACACCTAAATTCTTTTTAGGTATATGTTTAAATTAAATTATGGGAACATTTTGTTTTTCCCTAAACACATGAGGAGAATTTTTGCACTCTCGAAAAAAAACAAAAAAATGTAAATTAATTCTAAATTTAAAAAATGAACAATTGCGCGTAAGTAATGACACATTAAGCATAGCGTCTACATATTCATTTTTTATTTAAATGTAAAAAGAAGGAATTATTATAATGCATTTTGTAATTATCTAAGTTATCCTCAGTTTTGAATTTATCAAAAAAAGAATTAAAACAAAAATTTGCCATCAAAATAATTTTTTAAAAATACGCATCAATCGAGTACCGGAGATCTCTGCTACTGGCTTTCCCCACTGATGCGTATTGAAAGGAGAAATAAATATCCTTTCATTTTCTTTCGAGTCACGCGTGACAATTCAAGTTCTGCGCATCTTTTGTGAGAGCTGTTGATGAAGACGGATGGGAGCGGCGATAGAATACTGCGACGCTTCCCTGCACTATGCCCACATTTAGGCTTAACCAGTAACATGCAAGCTGTTGGGTCGTCGTTAATTAAAACAAAGACCACTTGACCAGCCATCCCCAGAGGTATCTTTTCACTTAGAGGGTATTGTGTCCACGATCTCGTGCTCAGCCTGCCTTTAGTGAACCATTGATTTTCGGTTAAGCCGGGATTCGAGCTCACCACTTTCAGATGATGTGCGAATGTCCACTGCGGCCTATGAAGACAGGTGTCCTTTCTCTCCTACGCAAGAGAACTGTCAATTAAACTAAAGCGGTTGTTCTCAATACTTCTTCACCGACTTAATTTTTTTCTATACAATTACAGATGAGAATAGTGGGCAGGTGGCGATACAATTTAAGAACTGGAGGCATATACTGACGTCACAGCACCCAGCAATCAATCCATCAATGATCATGGTTACTTCCAGAATCATTCTGAAGACAGACTGTGGAGCAAAGAATAGAATAAAAACCATAACTGATCTTCTTGCCTGTTGATCGAAGATATTTACCAACGTAAATATATGGAAGTGAAAACAATTCTTATAATATCCTATTGCGAAATATTATGCAATAGCAAAAAGTGTATTTCATAGAAATTATATTTATCTCTTCATCAGTTTAGTTAAATTAAGCTTTGTCAGATCGAAACTAACATTTGATTTTTTTTTTTTTTTTTACAGCCGGCACTTTTTTGTATGCGATGGTTAATTTCACCAGAATTCATAGCTTGAAGTAGAAAGCTTCAAGAGCGAATTAAGCTTACAAATGTTGGTATGTTCGTGCTCTGATCATTCAACTGCAAACTTGCCATGCAACTAGTTAAATTTGACAAGTTTTAATTATGAGTTCACTTAACAAACGAAAAGAGAAAAATTTTGTAAAAGTTACTATAATATATGTGTGTGTGTGCGCGCGCGTGTTGCTGTAAGAAAGATTTCAAATTCTTTAGCGTAGTAGTAAATAGAAGGCAGTTACGATGATATGAAGAAAAATTAAAAACTTCAAATTACCCTTTAAATTGGCGAGGTCTTACCTAGATATTTTAGATATATAGATATTTTTCCATTTATATGGATTTTTAAAACAGGGCTTCCCAAACTTTTCAGCAAACGGACCCCTTTTTTAGGCAAAAGCTCACGGGGAATCCCTGTCAGTCAAGCGCACAGTAGCTAGTAAAATTCAGTTCGAAGCCCATCAAAATTAAAAACTTCACAATGCAAGTGCCATTTTTTTTCAATAACCCAAAGGTGAATCAAGAGTCGTTGATTTAATGATGAATAGAGAAACAAAAAAAATTTAAACTACATTTACATTAGTCTGAATTCCCACACTATATTCAGATACTTGCTGTTGGATTTACTCACATCTTTCAACACGCAAAGCAGGTCATATTTCTAAATGAGTGGAGGGGGATACATTGCAAAGGAAGGCAACATTCATTGGATAGCATTTTAATTTTCTGAACAAAAATATCAATACAAACAGAATTCAATTAATTTATAGAAAATACAAATAAATACCTACAAAAGTTGTAGTCCGGGAACATTCACTGCTCGTCGAAACGCAATGAGATCGTTACTAGAGATGAGTCTGAAGGAATAATAATGGGATTTTAATGTGAAGGTTGAGGTTACTTCTGATGACATAATTTTGGAAAAGTCTGGCTCAGTACTTGACAACTGGAGACGGATGTCAGGTTCAGCATCTAGACAGCTTCGGTACATAGTTTTGGTGCCGGCATAGATTGAAAATCCGGATTCACACATGTAAAGTGCAGGAAAATGGAAGTAGAAAACGTTTTGCTTTTTCAACAAGTGGGTAGAATTTTTCACTTTCCAATCGTATCCAAAAGTGTTAGTCATTATCACTATCAAAAGTAGATTTCAAGGTTGAGTCTGTGGCAATTTCTATCAAGAACTCATATTCATTCAAATATGTTCGGCTTTTTGGATACAGCGAATGGGTTGATCACTCATTCGTTTTCCTGCAGCTTGTTTTCTTGAGCTGTTGGAAAATTATGTCCCAACCATGACGTCAAGCTTCGGAGATGTTCACGGATTTCATGAAACAAATTGTTCCCAAGTAACAATATCTTGCCTTTCAAAAAATCGTTGAAAAGAGGGAAATACTTGACCTCCTCAACACTCTTTGAACAAAAATTGATTTTCCTCTTGAGCGCTCGAACATTGTCGCTTGCAATGATCGTTCTTATAGTTTTCCCTTGCAGTGAAGTATTCATTTCGTTCAATTTGGGGAAAATATATGTCGTCAAATAAGCAAATATATATTACCAGATTTCATCATTAATAATCTCTACTAATTTGGTATTATGGCGGTCTAAAAGTAAAGCAAGGCCTTCTAAACGTAATTCATATAATCGAGAGAGTGCATTCCAAAGTAAGATCCATCTTACTTCTGTATGCAGAAGTATCTTCCCACAGTATTTTGAAAAGTTTTGACTCCAAAAGCCGTGATTTTATTTAGTTAATAATTCTGACAGATTCATCTAAAACTTTCCTGGAGAGTATGGGCATTTTTTTCGTATTAAAGCATGTCTTTGGAGAATACAATGACTATTACTGTAATCCTTCGAGATA
This sequence comes from Latrodectus elegans, assembly GCA_030067965.1. Classification (NCBI taxonomy): domain Eukaryota; kingdom Metazoa; phylum Arthropoda; class Arachnida; order Araneae; family Theridiidae; genus Latrodectus; species Latrodectus elegans. The sequence continues at coordinate 107,945,424 of CM057822.1, forward strand.
CCTTTTATTTTTGTTAACGTTCTGACAATTGGACCTGCCATAGCTTTTACACCATCGGTGCACGCAATTAGACAATGGAATTTCATTCGTTCTTAAAAAATCCTCCACCAAACAGAATATTTCAGCACTTGTTGTATGGTCAGGAAGTGGTTTGCACAGAAAAAGGTCCTCTTCGAAACACCCCGAGTATGCATAACGAGCAAAAGCCAATGAAATCCGTAACACCTGTGGATTCATCTATTTGGAGAGAAAATGGATTGCGTTGGTTCCGAAAAACTCGATTCTTTCACATCATTTGACATACCATCTATCCGTTTCTTGATAGTATTGTTTGACAGTGACACTGAAGATAAAAGTTGTACTGCTTTTTCGTCTAACATACAAGAAACAATATCGTTAACACATGGTTTTATGAGGGTTTAAGCAATGATATGAGCTTCGTCTGTCTTTGCCACCCAATAACTTACTAAGAAGGAAGCTTTTCGTGAGTTATCATTAATTGTTTTCGCATGAGTTTTCATCCAGTGTTGAGAAGCAGCTAATTCAGTGCTCTTCCTCTTGAAAAATAAACCTCTTTAGTATGGAGATCCAGGTGAGTAGTCTCAAAATGATGACGCAATTTAACTGGAACCATCGAGCTGTTCAGAAAGACTCGTACGCAAATTTCACACTGAGCTTTATCTTCCGTTGTCTCGATAAAGCCCATTTTAAAATAACTTTCGCTGAACTAACGCTTTTTAGTTTTTCACTTCCGCAAGGTATTGCAACTGATCGCAAAATTGCAGAGTTTTCGTATAATAAATCGGGCTGTGGCGCATCATGTGACTGATCTTCATTTGGCCGTATTCCTTCAGCATTAATTTCATCCGGGAGCTTTCCTGGCTGACGATGGAGAAACTGCCAGCTTCTTCAATGATCTTGAATTCAGCCACCGGTCTACGATACAAGTAATAAACTGTGCAAAAAGCAAATGGTACACTCACGAAGGAAGTTTAACACTGAATGATGTCTCGAGAAAAAAGAGAAAATGTGGGCCACCGTACGCCTCTCTCGAGGTGAGGAGTGCATACGAGGTAATGAGCACTCAGATTGGTCAGCTGATCTCGCGCCATTTCCGAAGATATGCTTAAAAGGTTTCTACACATCGAGCGCTTTAAGCCGCCGCACACGCGACCACCAGAGTTTAAAAAAGTTGAGCAGGGAGGCCACATCTACAAGAACTAAACTACACCTGCGAACCGTGGCCACGGACCACCTAAAAAGAGTCCCCTAAGGGGTCCGCGGACTACACGTTGGGAAGCCCTGCTTTAAAAGTAAGAATAATATCAAATCAATAGTTTCCTATATGAGAATGCTAAGAACGTTCAAACTGATATAGATAATTCATTTAGAAATAAAAAATCATGAACAACACAGACACATAAATACAAAATATTAATACCATTACGGTAAAAGCCACTAAATATGTGACATTTCAAAAGATTTTCAAATTTTTATATTTTAATTATGAAAAAATTTTTTGATATCTTGAAAATTTACAGCTGAAAATTCCAAAAATAATACTTGATTCATTATATATTTTAGTGCGCATTAATTTCAATATATTTTTATATATATATTATATATTATATATTCAATATATTTCAATTTACACTAAACTGATGCATTTCCTTTTAAGAACATAACTTCCATTTTAGGAAAATAGGTTACCGTTTAATCTATTAGCCAAATTTCTGGTTATTTGTAATAAATAAATAAATCTATTTCTAAAGATGTTGTTGTTCTCGTGTTCCAGCTAGGCTGGCAAATTGGGTTGCGCTGCTCCACTCTTCAAACTGAACCGTATTTGGTGTGGAGTCCAACTTCTTCAGTACACACACATGCCATAGGGACCCGTTTGTAGGGTAGGCAACCATTCACACCTCATTCACACAAGGAAAGGACAAAGACAGGATAGATATAGAGAGAAAATACATCCATGTCTGAACCGGGATTCGAACCCAGAACCTGCCAATCCGTAGTCAGGCACGCTGCCCACTAGATAAGTTGGCCGGCTATTTCAAAAGATAACAGATTCAGTTTATGAAAATATTTGAATAGCTTAATTTATTTTTATCAGTATTTAATGACGATCAAATTACATTACCAGTCTTAACCCGTATTTTCTAAATATTATCAATTTAAACTTCTCAATCGAAACGAATTCACTGGAGTCGAAGAAAATTGTCTTAAAATCATTTCACGAGGCATTTTCGATTTCGAAATCATTAATTATGTAATTATTAGTCACGTGTCCAAGGAATTCTCGTGGCAAAGTTCAATACAACAAACATGAATAATTGCGCTGCACAAATACACAGCTATTTGAACGAAGGCATTCCAGGCGCCAACAGGAGGAAGACTGGATGCCATGCCTAATTCGGAGGTGGAAAAGTTTATGAATCAATTCTCCCGTCGGAACAGGCCACGGGCTGCGTGCCAAATCGCATGGAAAAGAGAAACAAAGCGCAACTCGTGGCCAATAAAAAAAAAAGTGTGCTGTTAAATCAAGTCTGTTTAGTATCTTGCCGAGTTCCGCGACACGCCATAAACTATTTTCCGACGCAAGTTCATTGGCGAAAATCTTCAGTTCGAAAGCCATCATCCAAATAAGTTTTTTTTTTTTTTTTATTTATTTATTTTATTTATTTTTTTTTTTTAATTCCGTTGATCCAGAAGTGTCGTAAAGAGAATGAAAAGTTATAAAAATATACATCGGAAAGCAAAAGACTTTTCACTGTATATTTTTATAATACTTATTTTTTGCTTTTTATTAATTTATTTTGGCACAATAACGAATACGTTCGGCTCTTTTACTGCAGTGGCTGCAATAATGGTGAAAATTATTTTAAATCAAACTACTGTCAGTCTAAAGTAATAATAGCTCCCGCCAATTTGCATGACAGCCTGTTGCTGGGGGAACAAGACTTGCTCCATTTGCGATAGGGGAAGCCAGAAGAAAAGATTTATTTTGGCATACTGAATACCTTGATGACGGTTTGAGTGACCTCTTTTTTTTCTTTTTTTTTTTTACAAATATTATGTATTATATAAATTTTAGAAATTAAAAAACATTTAGTATACAAATATTAACGAACACAGAAACAAAATTATTTTATTAAAAATTTTCAAGCCAAATATTTTTACGATTTTACATATTTGTTAATAAATAAATTATAAGTGTAATGATCAAATTTTAGTAATCATTGTGACTTTGAACACAAATTTTCAATTAATTTACAAGAGCGAAAAAGTCGTTATATATTTTTAGAAAATATAGATAAAAATATATATTTAAAAAAAAAAACGAAAAATTTATATTAAAACAGCACGTGTGACTACTAACAATAGAAATACACTTGCATTTAGTACTTTAAACATGAGGATAAATTATTAGAATAACATTAATTTTTTTTACACTACTAACAGCTTGAAATCAAAGTGCAGTAAAAAGTCTGAATATAAACAGACTCAGATGTGAAAAGCACACTCTCCCAAATTCTTTCCACTGGAAAGGCTCGTTTTCACAAACACGCGGGGAGCTCTTAAGATCGCATAACAAAAAAATAAATGCTACACCTTCATTTTTTTATATGTGTATGTACCAAATGGATTTCTCTTCATAAAGTACTTTACTTTTAGAAAATGTATTTAGCATGTTTTTTTTTTTTTTTTTTTTTTTTTTTTAAGTAAGAATGCTTGAAAACAATTATCACTTTCATTTTACTGACAGAAAATCAGTAACGAAGTTATGGCTCATTTTTTTTTCTGTTTTGAAACTGGATTTTTAAATTTAGGAAACATTTTGGTATAGAAAAGCATTTCACGCCCAATATGAAAGCATCCCACTCTTTTGAGACCGTTCATCGGCTCACTTTGCAGGCAATCGGCCGAGTTATGTTCCTCTTGTTTGATGTCAGAAAGTTATTTTTTTCTTTCACCTTCAACCTAATAATTTAAACCACCCGACAGTTTCTAACCTATAAATTGAGTCTGTGTCCAGATTCAAAAAGTCCAAAAATGAAATTTCGGGAAGCAATGGGTTTCTTTTCGTCTAAATCATGGATGGATACAATTCATCTTCACCCAATACTTCTTCTTTCAGTTACTATGGTTTTTTTCGAAAAATCTGCAATGCCAAATGATTGGCCTAGATATCGTCCTTTCCGCCACAACTATAGATTAACAAGTGCATTTGCACTTCACAAAGCGATTCGAAGCCATGATCACACTCCTTGTGGAAATGCTTTAATAAGCTACGCATAAATTGCTTTTAAATAATTACGGGTAAATCAACAACGTAATTAGCTTATCGAAACTTTTACGATGCTCCAATAAAAACGTTCTTAAATGGAAATAAGTTAGATAAAAAATGAAATAAAAATGGAAAATGCATTTTGCAAAATAGTTTTTACAATTTTGATATTTATATGATAATTATGAAATGGGAGCGAGGACCAGCCGTAAAAGACAGTCGGACCAACTAATCGCTGGATCGGAAACACGACAGTCTACTATATTTGACTTATTACGAAATAGCTCGTAATTTTATGCGTATCAGATTACTATATTAGTCTAATATATTAATCTTATGAAGAGTTAGTTAGTAATACTATATAAGGTTACTACATAAAGTTAAGCTACTATACTTGTGACAACCTTATGGTCAACTAATGTTTAATAAGCTTCATATAGTAGGAGATAGTCAACTTTAGGTTATTTACGGACTATTTCGTAAGAACTAATCTTCTACTATACGAAATTTTTAACGAACTAATTCGTAATACTATATTGGGGATTACTATATTAGGTTATTATATTAAGCTATTCTATATTGTTCTATTATATTTTATTTACGAACTAGTTCCATAAAAACAACCGTCATCTGTATTAGGTTACCTGTGTTTCGATCAATTAACGTATAAATATTATACTTGTTAATCAATAAAATTATGGGAAAAAGTAGAATATGATTAACAATGACAATATTAAAAAAAATATTGTTTTTCAATTGAGTGCGCGTAATCTTCTGCAGGCAAATATAAAAGCCATGCAACGATAATGAAACGACAATGGCCGTTCAAAATAAATGTGAAAAAAAGTAATATAAATATTCAGCATGAATGAAATTAAAAAGCCACTTCTCCATAATTTACTATAAAATGTGATTTCTGATACAAAGAGAGCGCAAGAAGAAATAATAATGAAATATATGAATATATTAAAAGTAATAAAAGCAATATAGTCCTTATTTATTAGGTTTTATAAATAATAAAATTATTTCCTGATAAGTATTTGCTGTCCATAAACGAAATCATAAAAAACAATAAGCTTTTATCGAGAAATGGTTAAATAAAACGGAAAAATACTCTGTAAAATAACTTATTAAATTACATTTTAAAAATTAAACAATAAAACTTAACAATAAAAATGTAAAAGATAATATAAAAAATACTTTTTTATTATATATTTGATACAGTAGTAAGATCACAAAAATATTTAAAATAAAACAAAATTGTTTATAAAATGCTTGCCAACAAAATGAAGTGCAAAATATTAATGTAACATCAAAATTTATATAACATACCCTTAATGAAGACAAACTTCTTTTAAAGCGTTACCTTTACCTTTAAAGGAAAAAAAAAATAAAATAAGTGATTCAGAATGTTACGTCTTCAAAAATGTTTGTATACAACACCGCCAAAAGGAATATCTGGGTTAATGGGGAGGTGTCCTCGAGATGGTTACACTACAAAGCGGGGGTGGTGGCCACTTGAGCCCACACTATGTCAAGTTCAGGGTCACATGCGCAAATCAATACGACTTCTGATTTCTCAAAAACTCGGGACCCGAATATTTTGGAAAATGCAAAGGCGTGAGCGATGACTCATCACTAATCAATAAAAATGCTGGGTCACGCCTATGTTTACGGAATTACTTCTGTTAACGTTCATTTTTTGCAAAATCACTGCAAAAAAGTAAGTTCTCTAGCTAAAAAAGAACGATATAAGCAAACAATATCATCCTATTTTGTGAGTAAACCACACTTGAAAAACATGAAAAGAGCATATTCTCCAATTAATTTTGAAAGCATTAATGAAATAAAGTCTCAGAATGAACTATTAATTACAATTAAAAATGAATAGTTGAATTTGCGTGTACCGAAATATTTTATATACGACAGATCATTCAAACTTTGAAGGAAAAAAAATTAAACAAACGGTCAGCTAAATCACCAAATATGCAAGAGCATTCAAAATTTTAATTAATATTTTATTGTTTTTATTAAATCACTAATAATTTTATAATTTTCTTTTACTGCTTCTAGCAGATAATTTTTGCTGTACAGTGTTTTTATAGATATACTGAAAATGAAGCTTATCACTTGAATCTTGGCAATGATTTGGCGACAATTTTAAAAAATATGAATAAATTAAGTTTTTTATCACTGATACACATGTGAAATGAATTATTAATGGATTTAAAAGGAACAAAAGAAAAGCAGGCACTTTAAGTCAATAACACTTAATAACAGGCATAGACAAGAGTATATAATCTTTTTAAATGACGGATTCTTGATTTTAAAGTTTTCGAAGGTGCATTTTTGTAAAAAGACTAATAAAAAAGAAAAATGAAAAAAATCTATTTTTTCTATAATTCAGGATTAATATTTGAGAAACTCAACAACAATTTCTACTGATAAACAGTCTCTTTTACCAAAATTATTAAAAATAAATGGATTTTAAAGAAATATCATTTGTTGTACATATATCTTGTACACATATCTACAGTATATTGCTGTCTCTACTGTTTATTCCAACGTATCTTGTAAAAAGTCTGAGTATTCAATAAAAGAATAGAAATAATATATAAAAGAAAAAAAGCACAGATATATATATATATATATATATATATATATATATATATATATATATATATATATATTGTTTGTTCTGTACCTCCTTATCTGCTGTTGTGAGAGCTTGTGAGTATTACGGACTTTTTCTCTCTTTAAATTTGCCTTGCCATCCATGAACGTGCCGCTCTGTCTAGTGGTCGCTAGTGACTGCGAATAGGGAAGTCCTGGGTTCGAATCCCAGATCGGAGATGGATGCACTTTATCTCTCTGTCTATCCTATCTTTGTAGGAATGGTTGCTTATCCTATTAACTGGTCCCTATGGCACGTGTGAACTGAGGAGGTCGGACTCCACACCTAAATATGGTTCAGTTGGAAAAGTGGAGAAGCGCACCACATATTGCCAGCCTAGCTGGCACAAGACATGCATGAAAGTTCTTTACAAATTTCTAGCTACTACGCGGAAACAACATGGGATGTCTCCTACTAATCTGACGTTACATGTGGCTTTATTGGAAGGATCAATCCTAGTGTACAAAACTGTTCAAGTATCACTGATGCCATCAAAAGAAAAAACATTTAAAATAATAAGCAGAATAAAATATGAGAACAGAAAAAAAAAAAACCTAATACGCAAAAGAAAACTATTGGTGTATATTAAAACCACAGCAATTTGCTTATCTCTTTCAGTTTTCGAAAAATTTTGTCTAATTTTGGGTACACAAGAAGATGTTCTACCTCCATAGTGCCAAAGTTGACACAAACTAGAAGAAAAGATGCCTAATAAAATGTTTTATAATAATTATAAAAAATGAATATCAAGTCAAATAATATTTTAGAACATCAAAATTTCTACAAAATTCCTAAAATTGAATCCCTAAAAGATAAATAACATCACATGCGAGTTCCTAATGATGTATTAGTCAATCGATGCAATATTAATTAGATATCTGTTTTTTTTTCTTTTTTACTAGAAAAGATTTATTTGCTTAATCAATGTCACAATTCTCCATAGCTATGCAATTTGATTTAGATATCTTGTAAAAAATTAGAATACTAAAGAACATGTTAAATCTTGCTGCATTCACTAAGTCAAATCAGTTACAGATTGCATCTTGAGCTTACCTTTTTGGAATCTCCCTAAATTATTGATTCGTAAATCAAGAGATAAATAGCATCAACACATATTATTTGGTAAATAATTTGAAATAAAAACACTTCAAATGCATGAAATGGGAACTAACCCATACAATTTATATTTCACTGAATTTTTATCAGAAAAAAATGTAACATATTTCCATCATTACATGTACAAGATTTACTATACAAAATAAGGATAAAGCACCACAAATCTTAAGCAAAGTGTAAAAAAACTGTAAGAAAAGATAATGGGAAACGCGATTAAACGAACACATTTTTTAATACGAACTAAACTATACTAATTTATTAATATGGAAATATAAAAATAAAAACATTTTCATTTATGGCAAGCTCTCTTCCACAGGAGAAAATAATTATTAAATTTAAAATAAACTTCTCAGAATAAAATTGATATTTCAATTAAAGAGAAATGAAATTTTTCTGGAAAAATTTTCCTAACTACTGTTTGGCGCTCCTCTTAAAGCAGTGCCCGGGGCAGGAAAGACCCTTTCATAACGCCACTGATTTATGGTTACTGCTAGAACGGCTGCAATAGAATCCATTACAATAACTGCTATAGAGACACAATTGATCTTTGTTTTGCGGTTTTCCAGTCTAGAAGTATCCCACAGGAGAAGAGTTTATGGTGCATACCAGTCGAATTATTGTCTCATATTTTGGAGCCATCAGTATAAGCTCTAATCCATTCTAGTTCATGATACTGTTCTTATAACATACACAATGTATTAAGTATTTCATTGCACTGGAGAGAAATGTTTTTCTCCCCCAATTTATAACACCTAGTTTTTAATGTCAATATAATCAAGAGTCATAAAACATGCTCTCCGTCTCTCTTACTAACCAATTTGTGTAAATATTGTTTCAAATAAATTCCTATTTGAAACAATATTAATAACCTAAAAGTGGTTAGAGGACTTCCCTTTGAAACAACTAATGATTATGCTATTATTTATCTACTCATATCAATGCGTAATCTCTCAATGCACATTAAATATATTACGAATATATTAATATCCTAAAATCTCTTAAAAATAATTTTTAAAAAAATTTATAGTTTATCATTTGCAAATTATATCAGCTTCTTGAATATCATATCATTCTTCCTTGAATATCATAAGTTTTGTGTTGTTATTTTACACAGATGGTGCAGTTAATTTATATTCTCAGCTCTGTTATCATCAGTTCAATAGATTGTGAGTTCAAGTCTCAATCAGCATAAATATTTAATAGTTCAAATTATACTTTAAATCCTAAAACTTGGCTGCATTAGTACTCATTCATAAATCTGCACTAAAATTTAAGCAATAAACCACGTTAAAAAGAAAATTTCTAAAAGATTTTTTATGCATTAAAATGTTTAGATTTTAAGAAGTTGCTTAAATAAAATATTTTTATGTATTACATAAAAACATTTTATACATTAAACGTATAATATTAACGACTTTCTTCAATGATATTTTTAATCATTTTGAAGAATCTCTGATAAAAGATAGAAAACACAAGAACAGCTCTTCCATCTAAAGCTGTTTTATTAAAAGTGTTGAAACGCACAAGTTCAAGGCACATTCAATTACTTAGTCCTATCTTCGTTGACTTCATCATTGAAAGCCTTCGTTTTCCATTTACTGGACTTCTGGATAAGGAGTTACCTTTCTTTCAAACATATAACAATCTTTAGGATTTTGAAAAGAAATGCTTCAACAGGTTTAAAAGATAGCAATAAAATAATATTTCATTGATATTTGTGGTATTAGGGAGAAAAAATGGCTTTCTTTGAATATTACAACAGGTCCTATGGAATTTTTGAGATTAAATATGCTTTTGAAGTTATTGCAAAATTTTAGGTGTGCTAAAAACTTGGTCTAATCGAGCTTCAATAGAATTCAGTGAATTGTTTTATTATTAAAAAGCTATTTTCTAGGTCTTGACCGTAGACGCTGCCTCTTACCCCACCCATGTTTAATTGAAAAATTTGCACTAAATGTTCTTCTGCAAAGGCCTCCTTTACTCACATTTTACCTTGCCTGAGGCTCACCAGGCAGGGGACCTGTTTCATGATCCCCTATTGGTAATGGACTTCCTCGGGGTAAATTTACTCATGGACTTGATCTAACTCTGCTGTTCAAGAGGATGAGAAACAACAGCAACATTAAAAATCTCAAGTCGTCTCTTTTTTAACACATGGATGAAAACAAATATATTGCTGGATGAGGCGAGTAGGGTTCCAGCATGCTAATGCGCTTTGAAAGTTGAAGAATTAGAATTATTAATCAACAAAAGAAGTCATGGAAAAGCACTAAAATTCAGGGACATTTAGTTGTGGCTGTCCAACCAGCTTCGTGGGTTTTGGACTGATTCTGTACTTCTGCAGAAAACAGCATACATCATTTGGGCTCAATTGCACAGAACCATACTTTACATTCATGACAAGTTCAAGCATCATAAAACGGTATTTACTTTTCATCTTCAGTTGCGATATTGTGAATAATGAGTGGCCATTATCTTTACATAATTTAAGAGTTTATTTACTGATTCTAAAGTGCTTCGCTTTTGGGGTTCTAAAAGTTGTGTAATTCAACGAAAAAAATATTTCCCGATGCAGTTGTCCAAATACATAATTTTATGTACGATAGTGGATCCAATGTCAAGTTCCTTCTGTGTCATTTGATATTGGGAGAGGGGCCTCTTTTACCCCTCATTGAGCTGCTTGAGCCCCGTGGGTTGGGGATGCGCCCATGTTTATCTGGAACATCCAAATTTCTGTTGTTGTTGCTTAGTCTCAATAGAACAAAAATTTCTGCCGCTAGTAAGGGTTAACAGACAGGTGAGACCTCACCACCTGACCGTGGCTCAAAATGGCGAGGCGTTTGGTGATGGTTGAGTATTTCAAACCAGTTAAAACTAATATAATTAGTCATGGGATAACCTGCATCGAAATGTATATAAAGATTATTCAAAATATTTGGTAGAGTTGACTTAAAGCACAGTCCGGGGCTCGCCTACACATTGTATGTATCTACACACTATGTATCATTTCATAATTACAAAAAGTATCGTCAACATTTTCCGTATGGCAGATTAGAATAGCCTTTTATCAATTGCGACGTCTGTGAAATTTTGTAAATCATTCAAACATATGCGAGATGGACCTCCTGTTCCAAGTTCTCACTCCAAATGAATGAATCCGTCCCACTTCAAAAACCATACAGCGGCAATGTTCATCAGTCAACTCTAATTACCCTTCTGAGTAAAATTCACTCCACGTGAAATTAATTATATTAGCCAATTGACAAACTGCTTACTAAAATAAAATACTACACATTTTTTTTTAATCTAGTCTTTAATATTTTCATGTACAACTCAGATCGATCCTTGAACACATTTTGACAATGCTTTACGTTATCATAATTACATTTTAATTATTTATCTTTAACAAAAAAGACATAGAACCACACGCACCCTCGCACATTTGTTTTCTAAGGACAGCATTTCAATGACAAATCAATTAAGCCTCGATCATTCCTTAGCTTCTCCCACAGTACCGTGTATTGCACATCGTTGTTCTGTTTTTGCTTACAAGAAAAACCAGTTGAAAATAAAACTTCTGGTTAAAACTTCGAATTCTAGAATTTTTTTTTTCACAAAATAAGATTACTAAAGTTTTTTATTCACACTTCCATGAAACGTCACATATTTTACACACAGGCATTTCAATATGCGAGCTTCTTACGCTAGGTTGGGTTGTTAGAGCGCACTCTGAGCTATATTCACGTGATTAGATGTGCTGAAATCACGTTTTTACCGTGATTTCACGCAGTTTTCGTAATTTGAACTCACTGAACATAATCTATCACATTTTAGTTTTAAACCAAGTTTAAGAAGCGAAGTTGACATCTGATTTCGAACTCTACTCATTACATAATTGAAACACCGAAATAGAAATTGTAAGATAACCTGTACGTTATGGATAGCGGGTTTCATTAAAGCAGAAAATTATTAAAATCTAAAGATTATGTAGGCTCTCTCAGCATGATTATCTGCGGTTTGGTGAGAATAAAACCTGCGGCACACCTAATTTGCTGAAAACGACGTTTTTCTCCACAAATCAACTGACACTACCGTTAATTCTCCATTTCGAATAAAACTCAATGCAACTAACAAAAATATAATTACCACTCATAAATACATAAAAAGAGTGTTCGATAACATTTACTAAAGCATCATCTCAACATTAATATAATCGCGCTCATTCATTTTAATGGTTTTGTACAAAATAAAGTTTCAATACTTTCGAATTCAATTTTATTACTTGAAAACATTCATAATAAAAATAAATGCATGTAATAAGTTCACACATTTGAAATTTAATTAGTTATGTAATATTGGTTATTTATGTTATTTTATGAAAATAAAAAATTTAAGCAGTAATCATCGATTACTAAATAATGCTAGCATTAGACTATAAATAAATATACAATAGAATCATAACATAAATAAATATAAAATAGAATAAATATACAATAAGAAAGAAGACAGTGAAATATGATCAAAATTATGGGTCTTAAAGTGAAGTGTATCTCAAACTAAACTTAAGATCTTTATGTCTATGAGGAAGAAGTCATTCCCTTCAACACAACTTGAAAATTATAGACACAATAACAGCTAAGTGGGCATATAGTCATACTTGTCTTCAGGAGGTTGTGGTTTAGATATCTGAGGACCGTCATGGACTGAGCATAGGAAAAAGTTTCCTAGATCCCTCGGCTATTGTGGTATGGAGGAGAAAGTTTAGTTGTCTTTACTGAAAAGTGGTTGGCTGTAAGCATCCATAAGAATAGTGCTGAACAATCCCGTAGTTCTGCCAAATGATGTACTAGACAGATTCCGAGTATAAAGTTTGCAGAAATATATATATAGGATTAAATATATTCTTGCCATGGAAACCCTTTCACCTTGAAACAGTTTTATCTCGGTGTCTCTTGGAACACTAGAAGAATAAAACTGTAAACGAAATTGGAATATATATATATATTCCAAACGCGTTTTATATCAGGTTCATGCTCTACTGTTAAAGAATACGTAATCATCTTCAGTTAAATACACGAGAAAGGCTAAGACTTGGACAAACAAAATTCTTCAGACAAAAATTTTTAAATAGCAGAGGTAACAAAGCTGTTTCATTAAGGTTTCAGCCGTGTTGAAAAGTCGAGTTTACTTCATCATAACAATTGAGCAAAGTGAAGCAGTACGTGGGCAGTGAAGCATCGATATTTCTATCTTAAGTTTATTAATTAAGTATTTTAAAAACGTGCAGTTACATGGTTTTAAAAAAACTCATGAAAACGATAGTGAATTGGTTCCGATTTCAGAGAGTAAATCGGAAGATTTCAAATAACATTATAAATTCACTGTATGCTAATATTGAAGCAATTAAAAGAGAGTGTATCGTTGTGGCTTTGCTTTCAACTCCAGAAAGGAGAAGAGGCCTGACCCAGCTACAGTCCCAATGGATGGAGCGTAAAAATAACTTGAGAAATAACATTTCTGAAAGAAACAAAATCTGGGAGTCATGTGTTTAACTTTTCAAATTATAAAGTTCAAAATGCGACTTCTTTTAAGCTCTAGAAAAGTAGAATATGCGAGCCATTTGAATAGAATTTTTTTACTTCGTTTAGAAACTTTGATACAAAATGATACTGAAAGCAAAGCTCAGGAGAAGATAGAGCAGAACTCTTCAAAAGAAAAAGTTTTGGGTTTAAGCGCAGCCACTGATGAGCAACGAATTGTTGCGCTTATACCTTCTGACTGTAATTCAGTCTGTGTGAGCAAAGAAAATTTCAGACTTTCTTCCTTTTCAACACGAAACATCCCACTGCTTCAAAATTTTTTATTGGTACCAGCGAGTCCTGTATTCTGAGACAGTCCTTCTCTAATAAGTGACTAGGCGCTTTCAATAGCCTAAAACTAAGAAAAACTGGAAAATATTTACAACATAATGCCAGTTTTTTTTTTTTTTTTTTTTTTTTTTTTTTTTGTAATAACAAAGCAAGTGTTGTATATAGAATTCCTACATATGCATACATAGCGATGCTGGCGACTCCCGGACTGTACCTTAATTTTAACGGGTTTGGAACACTCTGATATCAGCAAGCACGCCTCATTATTTTGAACTACTATCAAGTGTTGAATTTACACCTGAACTGTCACCTTCCTCTTCACATCCACACCACACCAGCGGAAGGACTTTGGACGTCCCCTATGATCATGGATACGTTCCCAACCCACGGAGTTCCAGTAGCCCAGTGAGGGAGAATGTGGTCACCCTACCAATCACTGGGAAATGATTATTCTGGTGGGAAATGGGGCGTGAACCACTGGAGATCCTCTACATATGGACGAAAACCATTGAAGGTTTTCGAAATAAAAGTTTATTCTCTTTTTATGCACTTGTAAGTGGCACTGGGCGCGCAATTCAGTTTAAAATGTAAAAATTTACCTTTATAGTACAAGATTCCTGCAAGTGTTTTGAACAATTTCTTTTCGATTTTGTATTTTTGCTGGTCGGAAATGTAGAAATATAAATATGAGAATTTATATAGACAAAATATAATAATTTTCAGAATACAATCTCTCAATCAAAAACATTGTTCATTAAATTGTTTGCTATTTAGCGAACAATGAGCATTAAAAATTCTATATAATACAAAATTTTGAAATAAAAATCAACGAGCTTGTATGCCTCTTTATGTTTATATGATTAATACTTACATTATTCAAAGTTATAAATTTCTTTTACTTTATGTGTAGAGTTTATATATACATATTTAACAGTTAAATTATTATGATAATAAACAAACGTGATACTTAATTTGATACGTAATTATATATATTACTGAAAATTCACACATTTAATTGATTAAATATTTTAGTATTTGCTGAATAGTTAATGCTAAAGTGAGCGTTCGATATCAAAACTACTACAACAAGTGAGCGCGCAGGCAATTCATTTATTACTCAATACCCATAACTGCGTATCCGATGTATGTCACAGCCTTCAGTACTTCTAATTGCCCTTCGCTGGATACCCTACCAAGTTCCAACTGGGTTAACATTTCAAATAGAATAGCCCACGCGTTCTTGGAAAATTTTCTGACGCTGAATAATAGATCGTCGGAAACAAACATCTGGATCGAGTCCAAGCATTTTATTGCTTTTGCAGCAGGGTCATTGAATTCTGACGCAGACGAAACGGAATGAAACCGAATTTGAATTGAGCAGCAGGTGGGTTCTATCAGTCACTGGGATAGGGAAGAGGTTTGCAACACTTTCCTACGGCAGATGTATGCGGGTGAAACGGAGATGAAAATCGAATGGATTAAGTGGAAAGTCACGTAAATGAGAATACAAAACTCAGAGAATATATAATCTCGGCAACTTCTTAAGGCTCGTTTCATTTTATACCGTAGGAATTTCATGAAATAAAAGAGGCAAAACTATCTTGTCAGGAATCAATGGTGATGACTATCACTACAGCGAATTTTCCACGCTGTTATTTTTAAAAATCTTATTGCTTTTGCATCTAAGTTCAGGTTGACGTAAAATTGCTTTCTAACAGCTGCTGATCATAGCAAAAGACGAAATATATTTTAAAAGCTTTAGAATAGAAGTTTCTTTGATAGTAAAATACTTGATTTAAAATTAATCGGTCTATAATAACTACATACATAGGTTATTACTTTTCATTTATACTTAGGTATCATATATATATTGCTGAGATAATTATAAGTCATTTGGAGTTCACTGTAGGCTAGAAGTAGGACTTTTTAAGCTTAAAAGGTTCCGAGTTTGATTCCTGCCGCTGTTGAGCAAAGGGAGGTGGATGAGGCGCTTTATGCCTTCTATAAGCGCGCCTGTCCAGGTGCTGGGTTGTTTTCCCGGTTTCATGCCTGGGTATACGAGAATAGGACTATCTTTGAATATTCCTCCCGGAAAAATAATTACGCAGTGAATATTAAACTGTTAGGCAGCAAGGCAGTCCTAAGAAGTGTTACATTCTGATTCGACTTGATTTTCACGGCCTTGGCCAAATTATGAAAAAAAAAAAAAAGAAAGAATAGCTAAATAGCAATCATAAACACTGTCGATTACCATTTCCCAAATTTGACAAAACGCATGATAACACAATATTATTTTCCCAATATTAGCACTGTTGACAATTGAACGTTGACAATTTCTAATTTACATAAGGAAAGAGAAAGATAACATTCCAAAGTCTGATAGACGGTTCCTTTCCGCTGGGTGACATTGTATAATATCAACCCGTTGCTCAATATCTACTGGCCGCAGATTTATCTCGTGGAAGATTGGTCTGCGTTCTACCAATACCATGCATGAGCTTTGCATATTCTATGCCTGCTTTTATATCTAGCGGTAGGACTCCCGCTAGTACTTGTACAGCAGCCGTAGAAACAGTACTGTAGCATTTTGTGAATGCCATTAATGCGGGTCTTTGCACACTTTGTAGGTGGTCACAGAAGATTTTACATTCTAGTCTGTGTCCCCATGCCCTTACACCAAAAAGAGCCATTCTCTCGGTTCCACTCCGGTAAAGGCGTTTGAATAGTCCAGGCTCGCGCCCGACCAAGAATCTCGCCGTCCATTGAAGTGCCATTGTGACATTCACAACATTTTGCCTCACCACCTTAAGATGAGAGTTGAAGGTGAGTGCGCTATCATATTTCACACCCAGGAATTTTAGCTCCTGCACGGGCTTAATGGAAGTTCCGTTCCATCTGAAGACTGGCGGTCGCTTAAGTTTGCGACACAAAGTAGTAAATAACACAATCTCTTTTTTACGCTCACTGTATTGGCTGTCTTTCTTTAGCTTTTACTTAGTATCTTGATGGCCAAGGAAAATTCTTTATTTTTATCACAAAAAGTCCAAGGCGACGTAAACATTTTTGGCTTTGGTTACTGCATCAAAGGTTCTTTTTTATATTACAGAAATTTCGCATCAGATTTTCTCAAGCATATAAAAGTATACTTAAGAATAAAAATATAAATAAAATACCTTATACCGTATCATACGGTACTTAATGCAGATTTTGACACTGACATCATATAATCCCGTTGGTGTTAATTTGTAGGCGACCAAAACAATGTAAAGTTTATCGTGCGAAATAAATTTTTTATTCAAATAGTTGTAAGCGTTTATATAAATAAGTTAATGCCGATTAATAATTAAATATAAAATTCTAAAATGAATTTTTAAACTAAAAGATGTGATTACGGACAGTGCAGAAAACGGAAGCTTATGTTATAGTAAGAATAAATATTTTTTTAGAAAAGATAAAGATAGTAAACACATTATAAGATAAATTAGCACTAATAAAAATATCGATACAAATAAAACTGTAAAACATATTTTTTTTTTCAAAAATCAACTTCTAATGGATGTTTGATAGTAAATAAATATATAATACACACACACATTTTAAAATAAACGCGCTTCTAATAATTAATAGAATAAAAGAATATTTATGACAAAATATTTAATGATTGCTATTAATATTAAATGATTGCTTATATTTAGTCATAACATTTAGTTGTAGAATATTTTTAATTTACTCTATCCTATGACGAAGTTAAAAGTCCAGGTAGTCAAGTTTACTAAGAAAAAGAAGTCTTTAAAATCTAGTCAAATTTACAGTCGCGCCAAAAGCATAGCTGTACTTGTAGATCTGTTCTAGAGGGGTTTGATTTTTTTAGATATCCTCATTTAATAATGGGCATTAAAAATCTTGTTTTGATTAAATAAAATGCACCAAAAATTTAGTTAATCTATAAATATCTATAAAGAAAGGGCCAGATGAAGAGTTTAAGGAAAATATACTATATTCACAAAATAACATCTATTTTTTTTACTTTTAAGAAACATCTCAAACTCACCAATAAATGACGCGAATATGATACATATAAATTATTGATTTATAAACATAAATTCTACAAAATACTATCGAGAGGAGACAGTAACAGGAAGACTGCACTTTAGAGTCCTACTTCACAATAACCAATGTTCAAAATAATATCCACAAGATAGAGCATAACTGGTGAATCAGCTGGTTCTGTAAGGTTTGGGATGGGCATATTTCAGCTCTGAAACAGAAGCAGCCGGTGGATGTGCGACTGTTCTCAAGTAAAAATAGGCTGAATTTAAAATCCTGTAGAAGAGTGGAATGTTTGACCTCGTGTTCGCTGTAAGAAAGTGTCAACCAGGAATGTTTGAAGTAAAGGCACTCTTTTTCGTAAAGATTATAGTGAAGGAAACATATTTTTTCCCTTCAAGTGTGTGATGTTATTCTAAAGTGAAATAAGTAGTTAGACGACATGCATTGACATTTTTTTATAGCACTCAGCATAAAGCAAAGACTTGATAATGAAAAATGCGGTTTAAGCACACCAGCGTGCCACATAATTTCTTGCAGCCACGAACTTGATGATGCCCTTGTTCTATGTGCTATATTTCAAGAGTTAAGTGCACGAGTTTTTCAGCCTGACAGAAGGCGCGAATTACATTTCCTTCAGAATGCAAACTCGTATGTGGCTGAAGCAGAGACAGAAATAGTTGTTCCTTCCTGCATGCTGGTTAACTTTGTTTGTCTTTCAATAATCACTTTTCACCAACGAGGTATAATTAGACAGAGACATACAATTTAATGCTGATTCCGAATAACTACAAACATCTACACTCAAGGGTGGGGATTGAACCAACAAACTGCTGAACTGAAGGCTACACTGTTAACCATCCACCTTCCGAACTGGAAGGTGGATGGTTAATGGCTTTGTGCATTTTAGTTAGCACGAAAAGTCCACAAACTTCCCAGTTTTACTGCAGTAAACGAGACAAATGTAAAAGAATGTAGTAACTTCCTACATCTCAACATGATGAACTCTCACGGTTAAAGTTATCTAGATGATGATCTACCTTCACTGCGAGTGTTCTAAAATTAAGGGAGAGAACAAGATTTCACAGGGCAACCAATCCATTGAATTGTGAGTTAAATATCAAAAGCGTATCTATTAGTGGTGCAAGTCTGTGCTATAACGATTCTTTACTACATTTACGTATTAGAAATTTTCATCAAATTGGGCAGTTGAATAGTTAGTATTCTGGCACTTCAGTGATTCGATTCCTACATGGGGTTTGGATATCCGTAGTCATTCGGTGCCCCATTTAAATTGTAGTCCGAAATCTTGTGAAAAAAGTAGCCATAAAGTTTCGAATGATATTATCCAATTGAATGTCCTCATAGTTTTCCGTACTTTTAATCGAAGTGAGCGTACGTCATATTCATTCATTCAAAAAATGGCATTTTTTGTCAAGAAAACATATTTACACTTAAATATTTTTTTTATTTTTAGCAGTAGCACTTGAGCATAGCTCAGTTCATTGACTAGCGTGTGAGTCATCCGCAGCTCAAAAGCATACATGTATGCAGTCAACGCATTAAACAGACTGGATTTTCTCTCTTGCCTGTCGGTATCGTTCAAATAAATGGTCGGACACTTCAGAGCAATCATTGAGATGAAGAGCATCCCTTTACCATGGCCCACAATTAGGGGACGTCATTAACTTTTTGTCGGAATGAATGAATGTCTTACAATGCAATCATACCCTGCCTCTAAAGGCTGCAGAAGCAAATCGACGAGGGAGCGTTTAAGAGGGATTCCCTCCAGCCTTCAATTGGATTTATTTGCTTCAATCGGAAGTCATTATACATAAGATCGTTAATAAGTTGAAACATTGAACCATGTAAAAACTTCTTATACAAAATTTTCCACAAGATAATTAAACATTTCTGCCGTACAATTTTAGTTATTTTATCAGAATGATTTTTGATTTCTTGATCATATTTTTACTTTAAGCAAAATCATTTCTTTTTGCATGTTAATACTGAATTCTGCGTCCATTCGATAAGTTATACAGGACGTCTGGTGTTTTCGATATGTAACGGTTATTTCCATAAATTTTTGTCGTATACTTCCCATTCCAAATGATATTTAAAACGATAAATAACTTCACTTTACAAATAAGAGGGAGTAATGACGCGTAAAATTAAGACTTTTGTATGAAAATCAGTGATGTTATAACGCAATCTTCTTATAAATTTCATTGCTTCTCATTTGAAAACTTAGTATATCAGCTGATCTCTTAAAAGAGCTAATTGACAGAAAACGTAGAAATCAACTGCAAAAATTCAAACCGAAATACATTTAATTAATTTCTCCACAGTTTTCACGTGAGCTCCAGTGGCTCAGTAGCTTTCCGTTAAGATCAGCAAGAGCAAAGTGAAGCACCATTTACCCAGGGCAGTGATCGGAAAATCCATCCGCTGGTGTGGCGTGGATCTGGAGAGGAAGGTGCCAGTTCAGGTGAGACCTCATCACTTGTCGTCCACAGTTCAAAATGACAAGGCATTCAGTGATGAGTCAGTATTCTAAATCGGTTAACTTTAAGTTACAGTCCGGGCCTCGCATGCACCGCTCTGCAGGAGCCCTGGTAGGTTAAGGCATCGTTCTCATTATCCGAAGGTAGTGAGTTCGAATCCGGAGTTAACCGAAGATTCATCGTGTTCACTATAGCCGGCTGCAGCGTGTTAAATAGGTCATGGTCGAAATATCCTCAAATGAAGTGAAACCTGTGAGGATAAGCAGGCCAAGTATTGGGAGTCTTCTGCTTGGTCCGGTTATTTCTACCTAACTGAAGAGAGCCCTTAGTGTTAGGTGCAAGGGGGAAATGCTGGTGCAACGACAACAACCGCTAAATATGTATGTTTTTTCACATTTACTATTTTATTTCAATCTATATCTTTAACACGTTTTCCACGTGTTACAGATCATAACTTTAATTTTTCATTACATAAATGTATGTGTTAAAATAATTGAAACCACTCGAAATATACTTGGGTTAGTTAAATTACTTAGCTTCCTGTTCTCACAGTCAAAGCATCAACTCCAGAGGTGGAAGAGAAACTAGGAATTGTTGAACTGAGTGGCCAAACATTCAGTTAACAACAACCCACCCACCCTGCGATAGGTGCTGCATGACTTCTGTAGGCAGAACGTATCGTAATAACTTAACAAACGTTATGAAAGGTAACGTCGTTCTTGCGACCAGGTTCTATACTTGACTCAAACTGAGAAGGCCACCTTGTTAAAATCGCTGAGAAGTTCTGAAAGCTCCCACGCTCCTCCGGCATGGTGAGGATTATACCAAACAAGAGGTTGCAGACCGCGATAAATGACTATGTGAAGCGACTTAACAATTGGTAGAAATAAGAAACTGGAGATGTGGTGTTGAAAGCATCAATAGTTGACTGTGTTCAGGAGAGAGATTTTCCGAATCCATTAGCGATTGCTAAACTCGAAATCAGTAATGTATTTCGCCTCTCCCCTAACACGGCACGTCTATAATCTTAAGTTATGAGCTGTCTCGTCACACATTTACTTCCGGTGCAGAAACCTTAGAGCCAGTTAGTTTAGAATATGACAAGGCACTGGGCAGCGCGATTATCTTGCGTTGAATATTAATGCCGTCCGAGAGAGTCCTTCTGTGATTTATTAAAGGTGAAATTTATTCAAAGCAAGTTAACGGCAGGATTCGATCTTCGTAGCCTCCATGAAGACCTACGCTCAACGAAGAATAAATTCAGCTGCTTTGCCATCCATTCTTTTTTCAACGTCGAGCGATATTCCCCACTAAGCTGTTATCTTCAAAATGACGCTGCTCTTTCTCAAACTTGTGGCAGAAATTGAAACAAAATTAAAGGAAGATAAGAGCATGCAGTGATACCGGTCCAAGCTTCAGTTTGGGAAGCGTGACCAGATTCATATATCAATAAATGTAATCGTACGACACACGAACTCATAAATTAGGATTCTACGTTACTTTTTTTATACTATTTAGAATTTAAGACGAAATACTTTCCTTATATCATAAAGTTAACGCTAAGTTTCCCGGACAACTTGTCTAGTGGTCAGCGTGCCTGACTACGGATGGGCAGGTCCTGGGTTCGAATCCCGGTTCAGACATGGATGTATTTTCTCTCTATATCTATCCTGTCTTTGTCTTTTCCTTATGTGAATGAGGTGTGAATGGTTGCCTACGCTACAAACGGGTCCCTATGGCATGTGTGTGTACTGAAGAAGTCGGACTCCACACCAAATACGGTTCAATTGGAAAAGTGGAGCTGCGCACCCCAATTTGTCAGCCTAGCTGGCACACGAGAACAACAACAACGCTAAGTTTACGGATGCGTCGTTTTCACGCCTTTTCACAAAAAAATCGAAAATTACACAAACTGATTGCATTTTTATAATATCCGCTGTGAACGAGATAAATAAATATTGAAGTCAATTTATTTCAAAAAAGTTTTCAAACACTGAAATTTTCTATATGGTATATCAATCTCTGTACGCGGACATGTGAGCGCCTGCGGCTCAGTAGCGTCAGTTAAAATCGGCAGAACGAAGTATCGCTTGCCGCGGGAAGTGATTGGGAGGGTGACCATACTATCCTCACTAGGTTGCTGGAGCTACATAGAATGGGGACGTCTGCCCGCGTTTATCCGTGACGTTCAAATTACTTACGCTGTTGTGGCGTAGTTCTGGAGAAGAAAGTGGCAGCTTATTCGTCACAAGCCCGTGGTTCAAAATGATGAGGTGCTTGTAAATAGGCAAGTATTCCAAACCAGTTAATATATTTGTATAGTATATAATATACAAATATTAATTGGTTTGGTATATAATATACAAATATTACCCAGTATATAATTACTCCGGGATTGGCCTTCACCGCCACCTATATATGTACAACGGATATGCGTCCATATCACGTGGTGGCAGTGTAAACAAAATTACTTGCAAATTAACCTTATCAATGCAAAAATTAATAAATTTATCGTTGCAAATTTTACAGTAATAAATATAGATTGTTAGAACCGTTATCTACATTGAAATAACAGTAAATAGGGCAAACATGAAAAGAACAAAATGAAGCTTGCAAATTGCTGTTAGAAATAGAGTCTGTGTGTATAATATGCGCGGTACTGCAGAACTGAACTAATAATATTGGAAAATAAGAAAATTTTCTTGGAGTATATATCTTTTATTTGTAATCTTGAAAAATTTTATTTTCTAATAGGTTTTTTCTTTAACTATGTGCTCAAGAGTTAGGTTGGCGCATATTTGTAGTCACACAAGAAACACGTAAGTAAACACCTCATATTAATAATAAACTCAATTTCACATAAATAATATAATAGATTCATTATTATTGAGTACATTTGAAACGAAGTGTTTTCACGATTCACTATGAGATGTTACAATGTATTCAAATAACGCAATAAAATACCGAAAGATTGTAGAGTCGGAATTACGTAATAACACAGGAGATAAATTGAAATAGAAGAGATTTGTGCATTTTATATATTATTCCAGGATTCCATGGAAAAGAACAATCTTCGATTTTAGGACTTGTCATATTTGAGTGCTCTCCCTTTTTGCGCGAATAAAAATGAACGACTGTCTGCATGAGGTCCAAATCTCTTCGGAAGACGAGCTCGGCTGAACAGTGTACGGTGAACTAATCTGCTTTACTCGACATGACTTCGATTTCATTATGGACTGCCAGGAATCAATTTTCTCTTAAGCAGCTACTAAATGTAACACGAGACAAACTGGTATGTTTTTGTTGCCTTTAAATTAAACCAATAGACTCTAAATCAAGCTGCCTACAAAGTTAAAAAAAAATGCATTTATACCAACCATCCCCAATAATCATTGATTTTTTTTAAAGTTTATTCTGAAAAAATAAAAACACATTGTTTTTTACGGAATTTTCTAATCTTTGTTCCTCTCCTGTACGTTTTGAAAGATGTTTAACATATCAGAGGCCGGAGTGGCAGGTAGGTTACGGCGTTCGTTATCGGATGGTAACGGGTTCGAATCCCGACCCAACTGAAGATCCGTCGTCTTCGCTCGTGACGGCTGGGCCACGTTCAACAGACCGCGTTCGCATGTGAAATAATGCTTTTGGAAGTCACCTGAGTGGTTCAGTCGCTGCCCGTTAAGATCGGCGCAGCCTCATTTGCCGAGGGCGGTGATCGGAAAGGAGACCACATTCTCCCTGACAGCGCTGCTGCAGCTTCGTGGGTTAGAAACGTGCGTCCATTCTCGTCCTTTTGCTGGTGTGGTATTTTTGTGGAGAAGTGGGCGTCCACTCAAGTCTACACCTGACCCTGTTTCAAAATGACGAGAGACTTGTTGATGGGTGAGTATTCGAAACCCATTCACTTTAAGGTAAAGTCCGGAGGTCGCCTGCTCCGCTATGCATGGATGATTGACCTTTACTTCTAAATTTCGAAGAACCACTAAAAACTGTTAATATTTTTTTAAATACTTGCTAAATCGGTTTGCTTGCTGCAATACGGTCACCTTTAGGACACGTGGGGTATTTGAGGCACGATTTATAGTTTAAAAATGGAATCCACTGTAGAAGGTATGATCAATATTAACTGCCAATTAAATTTGCTGACCACTTAGTTCGTCACTTAACTACCATTTTCTGCTGCCGCATGCGAGGGCCAACGGTATAAACCAATAACAGATTCACAATACAAACTGATTAAAATTCGATCAATATTTATGTAAAGTGAATTGTAATTCAATAAACATTTAGTTATGCATAAAATATATATATATACCCTGCATCAGTTTCTATTTGCTTACTACATTCCATCATGCATTTCAGCACATATATATTAAAATAAGAGATAGCTTTCACTCTCACGGAAATCAAGAGGGGAAACATTGATTTTTTGTCATACGATTTATTTTTTTTAATTTAAGGCAGTTTGCAATACTAGCGTTTTATCTTCCTCCCACTTTCCCAGAGTTTTCAAAAAAATTATAAAATGTCAAACTAATTTCTGGCATTTCCCCCCTATTTACAATTAGAGCACTTAACACTGAGCAATAATTATTATTAATTAATTTAATTACATTTTTAATATTTAGTTTTCAAATGAATTATAAATAACAGTTACAGAGATTAACTATCTATGAATTTAAGACTAAGGGGAATGAAAAATATACGTAGATATTGAAGATTTAAAAAATATTTTCATGTTTTGATTCTTTGTTTACAACAAACATATATTATATATATATATATATATATATATATATATATATATATATATATAACAAATTAGATAAGAGAGACTGAAAAATGACAATAGTGTTTACACTAAATCATATAAGAATTAAAAAAGTTTTTTGTGTGTATAATTAGCAAACTTTGATATTTCTTCTATACTTATATTTATGACTTGTATGTTTTTGCTGTTCTATTATTTGGTATAAATAGTTGAAATAAATAATTGAATTATTAATTAAATTAAATTCACACATATATATATATATATATATATATATATATATATATATAATAAGTTATTGATAAACAAATTAATATTCCGATGAAATGATATGTATACTTATATAATTTAAACATAAATTTCTTAATATATATACATACGTATAATTTACTTATACTTTTATACCATAGAACGTATTTTTCTGTTATTGTCAATTGCATAACATAAGTAGCTTATCAATTTAATTATAAAATAATAAATAAAAAAAGCTTTATAATGAGAGCTCACATTTTTTGATCAATGTTTAAATCAAGAAATGCATAAAAAGTTTTTTTTAGAATATTAAGTTACATATTCACTTCATAGTATTTGAACATGCTATCATAGAATCGAATATTAGTGTTCTAGGAATATATCTTATTTGCTGTCCCATTTGGAAGATCGAAAAGGGAAAGCCCGCGAAAACTTAATCCGGAAACACGCACACCAATTGCACGTCACTTAAGTTAAAATTAGAAAAGAAATAATCAGCAATCTACTATGGCAAACATAATGAATTGAATAATAGTGCCTTAGTGGAGGGCTGAATGTCACGCAATCAGTTAAGAAATAATAATGTATTCTGTTATTCGTAACAGAAAAATATTATTTTTCTATTTAAACATTATTATTCTTTTTTTAAAAAAAATAAATAAATGTGTGCAAAGTACTACATTAATTCGAAACTCCTTTCATAAAATAGAAAAAGAGGATTGTATATAAAAAACTAAAATACACTATTTTAGTAGAAAAAGGATCGTAATAAATTCTAATAAATAAAATCGTTGTTTGTGGAAACTTTCACAGTCATGAATTAAATTCTTAATTAGACGGGGGAAAAGCAGAGTATTACAAAATTCTACACAAAATGTATTATTTATGAACAACAAAATACTTAATAGACACGTTTAATGCATTAACATTTGAAAAGTACGTCAATTTAAATTAATCAAAAAATCATTTTTTTTTTTTTCACGAATGGAATGTTTAAACAAACTTTTAAAGATAAACGTTAGTTTTGATACTTTTTAAATAACGGCTGTTTTACGAGCTGATAAAGGCAACGAAACGAAAATCGAAATCACGAGAAAAATTTCCCCATGTCTATTCGCTGGAACAAGTAAACGTTTGATCAAGCAATTTATTAAATTATTTGAAAATTAAATAAGTACAAAGAATTTTCCTACTCTATACATTTTCTAAAATAAATCCCAAGGAATTAACATTTCTAATTTAAATTACTGATTATATAAAAGGCATTTTATTATTTTCACTCAACCTTCGATATGAATTTTTTCCTTTTATTTAAATTTAATGATATTTTTAAACAATTTAAAAATATACACAAATCACGCTTCAAAATTTTCTCGTACACCTTGTCACTTCTTATAACGCGTTGACTATTACAATCTATGGAGTTCATGTTCATGTATTATTTTAAATGTAACTTCACTTAAATGAATCAGCAGTTTACTTACTTAAAAAGAGGGAGCGTCTAGCTTCTAAATAAGTCCCTCGATTCGTAGAAGGCAACTTTATGAACACGCGCACAAGCCCCACTGAAAAGGATTACTCAGTGTTCTAAACAGCGTTCTGATCGGTGTACACAATACGCGCTGTTTGAAAACAAACGGTACTACACGTGAGCTTCTCAGAATCCCGTAAAATCAACAAAACACAACTTTAAGCACACATAACTTTATCCACATAACGCGCCGATTTACACTAGTCAGCCCGCCTTTCTTCCCCAAAAGAAGAGAAAATAAACAAAACATGAGGAGCAGGGTTGCCAGAATCGATACGATTCTCGCTCGTTCTTAACCTCGCCAAGGCGATTTGTTAACCATTATTATGAAATCTCGGAAACAACCCAGATCGGGGCCTCCCGCTTGTACGAACGGGTGTGAGCAGCAACTCGGAAGGTCAAATTGTGTGATGAAGTAATTTTTTTTCATATATATATATATATATATATATATATATATATATATATATATATATATATATACATATGAACTTGGGGAGTTCAATAGCATTCTGTACTCCCAAACTTGTTCGAGATCGATATTATCGATTGAAAAGAATTCCTGTCCCCTTCAAAATGACAAATGATTATTTTTTCTCAATTCCTCTCTGACAGGATGGGATTTTTTTATTATGTTTTAAATTCTTTAAGAAGATTAGGATTTTATATCATACATGTTTCTGAACACGTATAAGAATTCCAAAAATAAACAAGAGGACAAGATTATGAAAGCATTTTATTTGACACTTCATTTTTTTTATTCATTCATTTATTTATTTATTTCCAAAATAAACATTCAGAACATAAATGAAGCCTATTAGCTAATATTCAAATAGAACATCTAAAAATTCTATACTTTCTCCTTATTACTGTGATGTTACAACTCATAAAGAAGTAAACAATGCACTTACTGAATATTTATGAAGAAAGCGGCAATCTTTGCATACATAAACTAAGGAGAAAAAAAAAAAAAAGACTAGGGAGACTTTTTCAATAACTAGAATCCTTATAGAAATGGAAGCAAAATTGTTTGAAAATGGGGCAATAGAATATTTTTTAAAATAATATAAAATAAAAGAAGAATCCTTTTTTCAAGTGGAAAGGAAGATAAAGATCCGTTAATAAGCGAAAGAGTCACTGCACAGCTGATGACAGAGAACTCCTATACTATGAAGAATTTTGCATTGTTTTAGATTGATTAAATAATTGATTCTGAGATACAGTGCATAAATACTCAAATATAAATTTATGAGATCAGCCAGTTTACTTGATGAGTCTTGTTTCGAGGGACACTGTTATCAGCTGCATTTTAACATCCGGGGCCATCATTCTGCGTGCATTCAGATGTTGAAAGGATGAAAAATTCCAGAACACCTCCATGAATTCTTTTCCAGCTGCGAGCCACCACAGTGTATTCGAAATGGAAGCCGACAGTGTGAAAAGCAGGTGAATTCTCTTTGATAAAGGCTGGAATGGTGGGCGATGGTCCCAATATTGTACAGCAGATTACGTGCAATATGGCTTCCGTCTTTTTTATTTTAAAAATTCATCTCACAAGGGTGGGCGCGTCCTAGAGAGTGTGAGGATGGAATGGCAGAATTGATCAGAGTTCATCGTCATGTTGGCATCACACGGGAACAGCAGATTGACTTTTAAATCAACTTTAAATTATAACTGTCAGATCTTTAATGGAATTGCGAGGGGAAAATGCATCCATTACAGAGAGCTGGTTGAGAAAGGCGTCGTTCTAGGTACCACAAAGTCCAGGAAGAGTTCGATACCGACACAGCCCACATATCTGCCGGATTCACTAATATCAACTGGATTACGCAAATATATTCGTGGTCGTAATATTCTTCAATGAAATAACACCATTTCAGTGGAGAACCGCTGGATTATCTGCTTTTCTAAATTAGATGGATCCACTCACTACAAGGTGCCATCATGTCTGACCCTTGTGACGAACTGCTGGTTTTAATGGCGTAGTACCCAATTGAAATAAATCAACGCTTAACTACTATCTTAAATTACGTCGTAAAGGAAAATTCGTTTTCAATACCATGACAACAGTTATTTGATTTCATTATAAATTTTGATTTAAAAGTATCTTTAGGTTTTACAAAGTTAGAATTTTAAATATAGCTCAAGTAAAGAAGTAAAAGATTTAAAATTCACAAGTCTGTTCTATCTTTCTTTAAAACAAAAGAAATGTATGTATTAAATAAAAAAATTAGAAATTATATATGCAATTAAAATTATTATTATTATTATTTAATTAAGTAATAATAATTAATTATTTATCATAGTATTAATTATTTAATATAGTAAATGTACGCATACTTAAAAAGTTATGATTGATACTAACATTAGTTTATTTTATACAAAAAACATAGAAAATTCCTTTTTTTTAATAAATTTAGCTAGTTTTAATTAATTTATATTATTTTTAAATATATTAATGGAATATGTTGAATTATTGAGAAAATATATCTTAGTTTAGTTTGCTAAATCCATTCTAATACCATGGGAAAACACTAAATATAGGATTGTATAATTAGAATAATTTTATTTAATTGTATTTTAGAATTTCATTATTTAAATCATTTATCATATATAAAAATAGTACTTCGCTTTAAATCACAGTAACTCACATTTCAATTACTTTCATCAATAAATTTTACATTTTTGTAGTTTTTAAATAAACACATTTATTTCTAAAAATTATAAGAAAATATTGAAGTAGATCGAATAGGCAATATTTTTATTTAATGTTGGATAAATATTTTACATTGGGATAAAAAATTGTTAATGACAATACGTACTCCTATTTACATTTATAAAAAATTGTTTTTTTATGAATTACAATTTATTTCGTATAAATAAATTAAAGTTATTATAATTTTTATAATTTTAACAAAAAGCAAAAAAAAAAAATCATTTATTTACCATTTTTATGTAACAAGAAAAAAAATCATTAATAGAACATCCATAAGAAAAAAATCTATGGAAAACATTATAGCTCTTTGAAATTTATGAATGAAAATAAAAATTAGAAGAAATTACACATAATTGTAGTATGGAATAGCTTAACTTACTTTTGCGAGGACATTTATTCTTTTGTCTCTGCTTCTTGTGGCTTAACTTGAAAGGGAGGCTTGTTTCAAACTGATCGTTTTCGAGAAAAGTAGCATGTCTTATTTATCTGACGATGCCAGTTTAACAAAAGCAATTCTGGTCACAGGTTTATTGAACTTCATATAAGGACACAAAAATTCTTTTCTAAGGTCAGGCATGCGCAGTTAGTATGTGCTGCAGGTGAGCAAGTTGTACCAAGATTAAAAAATATTTGACCCCAAGATTTCCAGCAAGACAAGTCCCCTTTTGGCGCCCCTGATGGCCTTATGATACTATCGTCTGCTTTTAACAAAATCGTCTGATGTCTGGCTATTGAAATATATTCGCACACGTACCTCTCGAATTTTTTACACTTTTGATTTTTGACTAATGGCTTACAAGGAAATCGGATTTTAAATTTTGTGAATAAATATGTTGGACTTCAACTGTAAATCTGAACTTTTTAAACACTTAAATTTAACTCTTTTTTTTTTACGGAAATTCTATAAGTGGTCGTAAAAAGTATAAAATAATTTCTGGACGAATATAATAGAGAAAATTTATTCATTGCTTTATTTGTAGGGAGAAATTCATTTATATTTTAAGAATGATTCAATAATTTACCTTAATTGACTACCCTGCGCAGAGTCCAACTGATTAATTGTGTACTTCGTATGTATTCTCTGCACATTTCTCAAAAGTGTCGTTTTCAAATAAGAGAAAAAAATACTTAGCTATTTAAAAAATGTTTAAAAAGCATTTTATATCCCGTCTTATATGTTTTCATTACCACTGACTTTAAAAATTTCTTAAAATTGTATATCTGATGTGTTTAAAAAGTAAAACACCATAATTTCACATTAAGCAATTCAAATGTAATTTGTGAATAATTTATTACGATATTTTTATATAATAATAGCAATAAAGATACCGCGCTTAAATATATAGTATAATAATAGCAATAATATTTTATATAATGATAGCAATAAAAATACCGTAAAAAAATAGCTTAATAGCTGAAAATATGAACAATTATTTGAACAAAAGTCGCCCATTCAGAAAAAAAAAATTATGGATAAAGGGTTGAATTCAAATGCCGCAAAAGAGAAAATTACGTTGAATTTTCAACATAAGACGCCAAATAAGAAAAGACTCTAGGTGTTAAGCCTGATAAAATGCAGAAAATAAAACACATATATTTCCCCCATTTTCGAACAGCGGCGGACTAGAACTCGGGAGTTGTACTTGCGAAAAGCGCAGTCCAACCGCCATACCACTGTGAAATTTAAAAAACAGCCAATCTCTTTCGGCTATTTTTTCTAAAATAATTATTTTTTTAAACCAGTTATATCATTTTGAAGGGTACTTAAAAAGTATCTTATAATTCACAACCTGTTTTGTTCAATAAAATTCTGACAAACTTCATGTTGAAATTTATAATTGGTTATTTACACACGCATTTATAATATGAATGATTTATTCACTGTTGAATCATTAGTTTTCAGCAAACTGTAGATTTATGACAGTATTTAATTTAATTAAAATGGCAAAAAAATAAAATGTTCGACAGATTGTTGAAACTTAGCTCTGAAGCCATTTTTGTTGCAGGAGAAAAATTCAAATAGAGTAGTTTAAACTATTTGTAATTTATTTCATTCTATGTTAGTACCTATATTGGTTACAATGTATCATCACACATATAAATTAATAAAAATTATTTTTTCAAAATTACTTTTGTGCACTTAATAGATGCACAGTTCCTTGAATATTTTCAATAATGTCTTTTATTCTAAATGTCTTAAAAATTGATTAAATTTTGGGATTTCGTGTAAATTTTTATTAAAATTCCTTAAAATCCTTTCGCATAATTTCCCTTTTTCAATTCCTTCAAAATAATTTATTAAATTATTTGATTTTAGGTTGTGTTATTATTCGAAACCATTCTTGTGGTTCGAATAACCACCAACAGAAAGAAATTAAAAAAATAAACATGAGTTTTCAATAATTCCGATTTATCTTAAATATTTATCATCATAATTTTCGTAAATATTTTATATTTTACAGAGGTTCCTTTTATCAATCAATGATTCCCTGTTTTGAAATTGCTGAAACAAACTTTTCAGCTTAGTTGTGAAAGTGAAACAGAAGCAATTAGACGATTTGTGAAGCTTAATAAATGCTGGTGAGCTTTGTGTCAACGAGGTTTACCATTGTTAGAAACAATTGCAAATTCTATACTTCCAAATCATGTTTGAAAAACTTTCCGTCACGTGATTTCAACGTCTATAGTTCAGGAAACATTCTTGGAGCATATAAACATACAATTTTTCGTTACGGTTGTGTTTTTTCCAAGAAACAAATCGTAAAGATCTAGTACATTAATTAGGCGAAATCATGGCTACAGAGACGTGCAAAGCTGCTTATTATTACCTAATATAATAAGCGTATTGAAAATACATTTAAAATGTCAGATTAAAACTGTTCGTCAGTTCTTATGAAAAGCATAAATAACTAATATTTCACCTGCATTTAAAAACCACTCAACGGATGCTGAATTCCACTTTTGATTTATGAGTGGGTACATCAATGTGGCAGACATGTCCATCCATCAACCTTTATGATTAGGCTTCTTTCCCAGTACCCATGTCCTGAATTAGACAGTTAAATGGAAACAGGTGGGTAGAAATCTTCATAACTTAAAAACGTTAGAAGAAGAAGACCCAACAATACTTAACTGTCACCGTAATTTAGAATTTAGAAGGAAATATTCCCTCTGTCATTTAGAGGCAAGGACCAAGAATCTTCTTGACAGACCCTCATTGCTTAATCTACCACCCCCAGAGACACCCCTTCACTGAGCAATTTTAACAAAATTTATTTAATAGTGGCATGTCATGCATCGGGGATTGAGCACGGAACTACTCGACATATATCTACAAAAAGATATTCAGAGGAGCAATGTCAAGCGGCGGGGGTGACCATGGAACTGCTAAACATCCCCACCACTTTCAAATTCAAAATTAAAATTGAGGGAAAGGATCCTCTGGTAGTGCTAACTATCAGAGGAATTTTAGAACAGAAGTCGTATTTTTTCACCTTCGCGTTGCTCTGGTTAAACAAAAGACGCACTCTTCTGGCTTAATTTTGCCTAGATTTCGGCTAGTGAGCTTGGCTTCTCCAAGAGCCACAAGTAACAACAACCTCTAATCATATATCTACAAAATGATAATCGGAGGAACAATGTCACGTGGCTAGGCTGACCATGGACTACATATACTTCAACATACTCAACGTATATCTTCTAAAGATATTCAAAGGAGCGATGTCATGAACTAAGCACGGAACTAAACAACTTATAATCTCCCAATTTTTTAATATTTACAGTTTATAGAGTTTGTAATAAAAGTTAAAAAGTAATAAATTACAATCCAAAATTAATTTGGTAAAAAAAAAATAAAAATGCCATTAGCATATTTTCGATTTTACGCATAATAAAACTGACTGATTTTGTTCAGTGTGTTAAATTGGAACTTCCCGGCTCGGACAACTCGATTGCAGGTAATACGTGACTTAATCTTCCTCAATTTGAATTCTAGGTATGCTCTGACTGTTATACATAGCTATCATTTTCATGGGTCCAGTGCTGTGAAAGAATATAACCACTGTTGTAGAACGATAATAATTTTCTTCTGAAAATTCAAAAATCTGAGACAACGAAAATTGCTCTATTTTCAAAATTTGTAGGCAAAGTTTTTTTTAAAGACAGGATTATTCAATGAACTATTCTTCATTCACATAAATAACTGTTTGCCACGGTTTCTGTAGAAAATGTTCATCTTATAGCTTTCGGGAAGAAAAAAACTTGCGAAATTCCTCCATTATTCTGTTATCAAGTATTCTCCTATGTTATTAAATATTGAAATCCGAGCACATTCCCCTCTGTTCTACAGGCCGGTGTGGCTTGGTTGGTTTGAGCGTCCTTCTAATTATCAGAAGACAGTGAGTTGAAATCCCGATCGAACTGAAGATCCGTCGTATTCGCTTCAGACGGCAGGAGCCCGTTAAGTAGGTTGTGGTGGAAGTACCTCCATGGGAAATGATACCTCTGTGGGTAGCAAGCCATGTATTGAGGGTTATTCTGAATGGTCCTTGCTTTTAAATGCTTCCACTGAAATGGCTGAGTGCTTGGTATTAGTAAGTGTGATGGTGTGCTTATTACAATCCATTAAATATTGTGGTGTGTTGGAAAAACCGAAAATACATTTCTTGACGTGTTCAAAAGTAATATATTTTTCTTAAATAAAGAAACATTATTTATCCAAAGAAGGAGAAATCTTATGGCCTTCTTTCTAAATTTCAAATGTGATATTCTTCTCCCAAAATCTATCCACAGATGACAATTTTAAGAGAGGACAGGCCTTTTTTCATTAAGAGGGGAAACAAGTGGAGTGGTGGGGACGCGGCGGCGCCGTTAACTTTACAGTAAATTGAGATCACGGCTAATTACTATTTAAAATGATTAAAAATGCAGTAATCAAAATTTAAATGGAAAATAGTTTCAATATTTTAAGTGAGACAGAATGAAACTTCCGGGTATGTGAAACACATACTCGGAAGTTTCAATATCAATGAGTGCAAAAAAATCAGTGGATGAACAGAATAAGAATTTTAATTCGATAATATTTGCTCTAAAACTTGGCAACGGCAATTCAAGCAGGTTTTATACGTGAGGAGAGGCTGGAAAGGCCCCGTTGATTGGAACCCCTGACCTCTGCATGTTCCGCAATTTCTCTCAACAGGTTCAACCATTGCATTTTAAACTTCACAGTTCATGTAAATAGACAAACCTATTTTTATGGTAACGAATCATATGGAATTATTAATTTCTATCTGTATTCAAATTAAGAAATACTTAATTAGAAGAAACGCGCGTTTCAAAATAAAATAAGAATTTGTCCAAATGGATTTTTATATTAATTTTTAAAGGCTTGGAAGAGTATGGAATTCGAAATATTACTCCCTCTAAGTATTTCTAACTATTCTTAATTAATTTACTTTTAAATTTTATTTAACACTATTTCATAAAATTCAGACAAGATAAAAATAACACCAATTAGTTTATTAATGTTATTATTAAAAATGCTTTTTAAAGTGAAATAAGAATTTGCATGAATGGAATTTTATGTAAATTTTTACAGGTACATTTCAATTAAGACCAGAGGAATATACAATTTCAAAAAATCCTTTTTAATTATTTCTAAATTATGCTTAATTAATCCATACTTTTAAGTTTTATTTAACCCTGTTATACATAAAAGTAAAATTGGATAAAATTATCACCAATTAGTCTTACTATGTCATTATTAAAAATGAATTTTAAATTTGATAATATTTTTAAGAGATTTACATTATAACTTACAAAAAAAAAAAAAAAAAAAAAAAAAAATTAACAAAATTCTGAATTTGTTTAGGTAAGTATAAATAAAACGAACGAAACGGATTATCTGCATAGTTACCAGCAACTGATATCTTGTACAAATGTTACAACTTGAGTCAGCAATTTGTTACTATTTTCATTTAGAAATCATAAACAAAATCGGAAAAGTTCGTTAACATTAAAAAAAAAAAAAAAACTCCAGATTGAATAAGTTATTTAGTTTAAAAACACAACAGATTTTTTTTTTTTTTTGTGTTTCTTAAAGGTATCGTAATTTATCAATTGTTTTGTGACAAAGATTCTATTATTTTATCTGTGCACAAAGATAGCAAAATATTTATAGATTCCTACATTGATTCATTTAAAAAAACAAGATATTATTTTAATTAACTTCATTAACACTCGCTTTATAAAAAGCATTATTTTGACCTTTAACTTTTTTTAGGAAAACTGCAAAAAACTAATCGCATTTTTACATTATCTCTAGTAGTCACTTTCAACCAGTGAACAAATTAAATATTGTTGGTGTTGGTGGAGAATTGATAAAACAATCCCTTAAAATTCACAAGATTGTATATTCTTATTCAAATTCAATTCCAGCTGTAGAAATCACAATTACGCAGCAGCTCCCATTCAGCTAATCCAACAGGAAACAGCTTCCAGTCGCAGAGACTCAGGCCGACAACAACTTCTATGAATTAAACTATTATTCAAAACTGATCGCCTTCATTAAGTGTCGTCCTCACTGCTTAGCATCTTCTCTCTCAAGCGTCTCAACAACTCTTCCTTCACGGACCGTGGTATTTATACCAGACTTGGCATGAAAATATAGGATTTTTTTTAAGGTTTCTTGAGGGTTCTAGGCTATTTCGCTTAATATTGGCTACAGAGATTAGGTGATGGATATTTTCAGAAGTTCCTATTTCTCGCCAAGCTGCCAATAATTTCGTCAAAGATCGACAAGAAATGAGGTCTATAACGCAAAATGCGCCATTTTCTCCCAAAATTTGAGCATTTCCGAATCTGTCTGAGGTATTTTAAGACAAATACAAATAATGCTTATAAATTTGTAATAATATATATCGGAGTTTATTTTCCTCAAAAGACTTTAAATATTAAAATTTTATGAATGGTATATCTATATCAACAAATATAGGTTCATGATAAACGGTCGTCCTGAAATTTTTGTGTCAGATAGATTTACCCATCCAAAAATGACAGAAAAAACCAATATGACGAGATGGTTTTGGTGCCGTTATCACAAAAAAATAAGAACAATAAGACACTCAAAAGAAATAAGAAAGAACGAAACGTAAAAGTTGTGAAGAATGGATGTACATTAATGAAGTAATATAAACAAAGATATATTATTGAATATTAAAACTTTTCTCTCAATATACACAGTCCAGTTACATTAATGTGAACATCTGTCAAAAGCCATAATAACCACCTTTCACAGAGCAGGCTGCTGCGAGACAATCGGGTGCCTGAAGGTGTTTGCTAGACTGTTGGGCCGTGCCAACTGCATTGCCGTGGCCAACTAGATAGGTTACGCGAGCGAACAGCCCGATAGAGAGGGTTCTCCAGATTCTCGAGTGGATTTAAGTCAGGTGAATTTGCTGTCCAGGAGAGAACTGTAAACTCACTGCCAAATTGCATGACTCGTCACACTGTCCTGCTGATAGATGGAAAATCCTGAGTGAAAACAATGCAGATATGGAGGTTAACATGGTCCACAAGGACAGATGCGTAATTGTATGATCTCTTCGACAAGGATGAATGAGCCCAGAGAATGGCAGGAAAACATTCCGCTGATAATAACGTTCCCGCCTGGATCGTTTTAGCAATGATTGCAAGGTGTTTGCCCTCAGAAGCTCATGTCATACATGCCAATGTCCATCTGTCCAGTGGAACGCGATTCATAGGAAAATCACTGCTTGTCGCTGCTCAGTGGACGTCCAGTTGCGGTGCAATTTTCGTCGCAGATGAACAACAATAAGCATAGGTGCATGAACCAGGAGACCGCAACAGTAGCTGAATAATATTTTGAGATAAAAATTGGTAGCCCCTTGGTTCGTCTTGAAAAGTCAATTCCGCAACGGTAGTTCGTCTATTCACCCGAACAAACCTCCGTAGCCATTGTTCAGCTCCGT
The DNA here is from genome assembly GCA_030067965.1 of Latrodectus elegans. Lineage (NCBI taxonomy): Eukaryota > Metazoa > Arthropoda > Arachnida > Araneae > Theridiidae > Latrodectus > Latrodectus elegans. The sequence goes on from CM057822.1 coordinate 107,983,187, forward strand.
AATCTGTAGCTCGTGATGCACTACATTCACATCGTCGCTGATTTTGACGCACACCACTCCATACTATCTACCACCACCCCCCCGGCGAAAAGCTTACGAGCGCAGCCACTTCGGAAATAACTGGCCCGTCAGATGCTTATGCAATACGCCAAAGATTACCCTCGCATACCTTTCATATAAGCTCATTTGCACTGTGTTGCCTTGTGTGCCTGCTGGTCGCTTGTGTCACCGCTCTCGTTATAGGAAGGAAGTGAGCTCAAATCCAGGTTTAACCGAAGACCCGTCATGTTCACTAAAGGAGGCTGCACAAGTTAAAAAAAAGTAATGGCCGCAAGTGAAATAATACCTTTGAGGTGTCAAGTCAAATATTAGAGAGTCATTTGCTTTGTACCCGCTTCTAAATCACGAAGACTCCACCCGGCTACTTCCAATAACTGGCAGAACCCAACTCAAGGCTAGATCAGCAACAACAACCTACCTCCTTCTGTAATTGGTTATTATTTAGCGTCCACATCGGAAATACAGGGAGGTCACATTAAGGTGTATAATATATATATATATATATATATATATATACGTTAATACAAGTTCAATGTTCGTTAAAATAAAGTTTATATTGTGGAAAAAAGGCTTTAAAATCTAAATCGTATCACTCTTGTCAGATTTTTTTTTTTTTTTTTTTTTTAGCATAACGTAATTTTCTATAAAAATGAATATCATATAAGAAAAATATGTTAAATCAAGTATTTTTGAAGAAATTTATGATTTTTTTATTGATATTTCTAATAAAGCATCTAGTTGTTTTCCGTAAAAGGATTCGCCAATCCGCTGCCCAAATCAAAAATCCCTGAAGAAGCTGTATAATAATATTACGGGAAAAAAGAACTTGTGATGACTTAGATGGATATAAATCTCTAGGATGACAGGATATTACTTAAAAGCAGAAAAATAAAGGATTCACATCTAAGTGAAAGGGTCATCGAGTTGTCCTTATTTGCTACAAACCTATTGCCGAACTTTCTCAGCTCTTTCTTCGTCATCTTCATCATTCTTCTTGCTTTGTGTTAAAATATTTTTCATTCATTCTTCGGAGGTGTTAGGGATAATTCATTCGTTCCTTTCTTCACGCAAGTGCATCTGAAATGCCTTCCCGCTTGTTACCCTGACCAGAAGGAAGGGGGAAAAAAAATTTTTTTTTTTCTTTTACTTTTTATTTATATTTTCTTATTTTTCTGAAAGTTTTCCATCGCATTCTAAATGAAAGATAGATTTATTCTATCAAACTTTCATTGATTAACAGAAATTTTAGAAAACGTTTTTTCTGGCTTAGGATTTCTAATTGTTTTATACTTTCATTAATTTCGTTGAAAGTTTTCTAAAAGAATTTTCATAGTTATTAACATAATTTCAATTTCATTATTGCTCAATTTTCAATGTATATATATATATATATATATATATATATATATATATATATATATATATATATATTCAAAAGACTGCTTAGTGCAAGCTGGGGAGGATATTTACTGAAAAGTAGCAAAAAAAGACATTCAAAATGAGACAAAAGAGATAAGAATTGTATTTTTTTGTAACACTGGGGCGTTTCGTCGGAAGCCTCAGCCTTATCTGCAAGCTTGTATTTCTTGCCGCTCGGCCATTGTCTGCCTTGTTTGCACTTCGTCTGGCTTCATCGATCGGAAAAGACGGCTTCTTATGAGCATTGTTTTGAGGACAGCACGCTTACAAATCAGTGGAACATTCCGCCATTCTCCTGTGCTTTCGTGTCAAAGCATTTAGATAAATTCGCCAGGTGTGTGGAGAGGTGCCACCCGATAAGATAATCCAGTTTTATCGGATAAATTGTGAGTGATAAATTATTTCATTTCATTTTCTGTGTTCAAGAACTTAAATGAGCACCGAGTAGTTGGGGGAATTAACCTTTTTTTTCCTAAAAAATTAAGTTGTCTGTGCAGGACTTATTTTCGATGTCAGAAATGACCATCCATTATTTAAATATTAAAACCAGATTTAAAAAACAAGGTTTAATATTTCAAGTAATATCATAACTTTTGAAATTAGCCATTTTAATTATTGACAACAAAGTTCTTAAACTTTCCTCCGAGGACTGAAATACATGCGGAATTACTCCAAGATTAACAGAAGTAACTTACTCATACTAATCAATCTTGATCTTATATTTCTTGACTAGAAAGATTTGAAAGTCAACTCAGGAGTCGATCGCAATACCATATTTGGGTTTAGAAGAAGAGTTATCATTCGTTGAGAATTATGTGAGTGTAATATATATATATATATATATATATATATATAATAAATTTCTGAGGTCTAACACACTAAACTATACTGAGGTCCTAACACACTAAATGTATTTAAATTACTAAAACACATGTGTCAGCGAATTCTTAAGTCCTTTTTTATACATTTAACAACCCCGTAGCATCCTGAGTATAAACTCTTTTCAGGAGGAAACAGCACACAGACGTCTGCTAATAATGGTAAGGGTCACATACATCTATATCACAGATTATTTCCTCTTTTCCTTTAATAAATATTACTTATTAAATATCTGTGTTTTGCATTCCCTAGCTTAACACTCTACTGCAGACTGTTTCTAAACTAAATTATGAATAATTATATCTGAAAAACAATCAAATAGCATATACATATATAAAAGTGTATAATGGAACTCTAAATACTAATATGGAATAAATTACTGGATTTGAACATGAGAAATATTACATTAAACTGAGTTATCAAAAAATTAACTATGCTGTGTTTGTAAGCTTTGAAAAAATTATTTTAAATTACTTTAAGTTATAGAATTATTAATAAATAAGGTAATATTTAAAAATATAAAATGTTATAAATATGTTATTATTAATTAAAATTAACAATGTTGAGCTTGTAAGTTATGGAAGTCATTATTTTAAATTTCTTTTAGAATATTTTTTTCTGCCATGAAATATCATATTGCATTAAAGATTACTGCATTATTCGAATGCATTTATTAGCAATATTTTTTATATATTTTTTATTGTGAAAAAGCTATATGTCAATTTATAATTAAATGTTAAAAATGAAAAAAAAATTCTTTATTTGTTTAATTACTTAAAAATTACTTTAGCTGGAAGAATAAAGAATTAAATAAATTTTAAATATTTGAAAATCTTATTTTTCTACAAATATTGTTTCTCATTCTAATCCCTCATCCAAAAGTTTTAAAATAATTAAGAATAAAAGATTCTATAGAGATAATTTTTTTTTTTTTTTTTTTTTTTTTTTTTTTTTTTAAATTCATCGTAGGAAGACTGAATCTCCCTTCCAGGCACATAGGCTTAGTTTTCATTCATTTATTTTCAACATAAGCAAAACTCTTTCACGAAAATATGTTGATGGGTTTTCTAAACTATATTTTTTTTTCAAAAACATTTCATGCTATATTAATTAGAGATTTTAAGCCTGATTCCAGACATTTTAATCTCAAGGTTATAAATAAAATTTAGTTATCTTCTTCTCCAAAAATTATCCTTTTAACTATAATTTTTCCTCGTTTTCGAAAAGATTTGTAAACGACGAGTACATGTTCGGTCAACAAGAGAAATATCATTACTTTTTCTTACTTTGATAACGATAACCCCGACAAGAAACCGTAATTATTTATGAGCATTTATTGAAGAGAAGTATCAGCACATCACATAGTTTAGTAATAAGAAATCTTCAGAGCGAAAGGTCTCGGGTTCAATCTCAGCCACCGCTGAAGGATAGGAGATGGGTGTTGACCTTCTACAAGCACGTCTATCAGACTAGGTGCTTGTGAGTTTTCCTCCACAACGCGTTGTAAAAATGAAAACATGATTGAATATTAAAACAGCTCATTTAAAACTAAAAATCATTAAGGATTAAATGAATTGTTCGGAAACTCATTGAAATGATTGATTTTTATAACTTTATAATAATAATAATAATAATAATATATATATATATATATATATATAAACAGTTGCCATTTGGAAAAATAAAAAGTACTATTTTTTGCACATTCTTAATTTATTTAAAGATGTGTTTATTTTTCAGCAAGTTAATCCTACATATATCCTATTCTAAAGTACAACAAGTAATTGCAAAGCATCAAACTATGTTCAAATATATAATTTGATATATATATATTTGCAGTTATAATTCAGAATATTTTGTTTTAAACATTGCTTTGTGCGTCACATAATTTGCATGTTTAATTAATAAATGCAGCAGCATTTGGAATGCTCAGAAATTTTTAACATAAATATTAACATGTAGTTTAAAAATTTGCAGTGTGTTCACTAAGATTAGGAGGTTAAGAAAATTTGTATTGCTTGCCTCTAATTACTTATTGGAATCATCAACTTTAACATCATATCAACCTTTAACACCTAGCATATTTATAAACTTAGTCTGTAACACTAATTGTATGCCGAATGAGTTTTCAATAAATATTATGTTATTAAATCACTATGGACTTAATAACTCAACGTAGTTTTGAATTTTCAAAACTTTTTACGTTCATTTCACATAATTTGTACGTCGACTTAACTCTTTTTTCATCGACTTAATCCTTAACATTTAGTATGTTCATGGGGAATCGTGTGTACAAACTTAGTCTTCAACACTTGCGAGTACTTAAGAGACAGTTTGGAGATAAATAGACATATCAGACTGAAGATATTTCATTTGAAAACTCTGTGAATGTGTACACACTTTCTTGGGTTTTTCTGCTTTGTTTAAAAAGTTACGTAAAAAATATATTCTATTTTTTTATCAACAACTTCTTTTTATATGCAAGCAGTCATCTTTCAGTTATTCGAGAAGTTGAATAGAGTATGTGTGTGAGAGAGAAAGACTATCTAGGATAATCAAGAAAAATTGAGCAAATCAGCACACACCCACACAAATACTTTCTTGTGAAATTTAAACTCACAATATTAACATGTACAAACTTCTTTGTTGAGAAATAATATTACCATTCACTATGTTTACAAACTGATAGATTTCTTTCTTTAGAAAAATTATTGAAGTTCTTATCTGTTTGCATTCAAACTGTAACTGTAGTTGGAATAAAACGACGCGCAGCTTGTTTTGAAAATCATTTATTAAAAACATTCGTTAGCATGACTCAGGAGCAGTTACAACACGTGCAAAAAGAACAGAACACACAATATTTTACGGTACATTCGCTAATATAATATTCAGCAGTCTACTTTATAGCAGCTTCATAGCTCTGCTTGTTTCCTGTTGTTATTGCCAATCGATGATAAATAAGTAATTTCGAGATTGCGTCCAATGACTGAAAGTCGTTGCACCGCATTGTAATATTCACCATGTAAATGGAATTTCGAAGGGATTTTTCATTCATAATCAGCTGTATTCGTGTGACGCAAGGAGGAAACCCGAAAACTTCCAATCATTCGCTACGGCAGAGCAGCATGCATAATTCAGAAGCGCAACATACCTTTGTGCAACAGTGACTGGGAGCGAATCCATGACTTTTATACCCCGAAGACTGCTGTCCTTCCCCTCGGATGAGTACTTTGAGCCCTACAAAATGATTTTTTTTTAAATAAAAAGACGAGCTTAACAGCTAAAGAACACTGTAACATCATTCTGGTAGTTAGTGCGGAAGTTGTTATCCTGGGTTGTTTCATAGATAATAGGGCATATTTTCGTTTGCAACGGAGAAAACCCAAAAGAATCACAAGTTCCGACAGACGTGCATAAGGGCCGCGGTGGCCTGATCAGCTAGAGAGTCGTTCTCACTATCGGAAGGTAGTGAGTTCGAATCACGGCTCAACCAAAGTTCCGTGGTGTTGCCTAAAGTCAGCTGGGGCACATTAAATATGTCGTGGTGGCAATGTCCTCCAAGCGAAACTCTGGGAGTTTTAAGCCAAGCATTGGGAGTCTTTTGCTTGGTCTAATTATAAAGATTTCACCTATTAAGGGGTAGAGGACATCTCAAAGATAGGTGCAGGGTGGTGCAACAACAGACGTGCATACTGAAGTCAGAAATGGCAGTATTGTGCAAGAGAGGGAACAGTGTTCGTAAGATCTCCGTTCTATCACAAATCCGCAGGGAGCTCATCTGCAGCTAAATATTCTATTACGGATTGATATTTCTTTTTTAAGTTTTGAGATGGCGGATGACCGGGAGACTGATGATCCACTCTTAGATAATATTGACGGCAGAGAAAGGTAACGACGTGAAAGCAGTCCACAATTTTTAAATCTATGTTTTTGCATTTCCACGTGTGAACACGATATTCCTTCCTGCCTTTATTTTTCTAAATCAAATCCTAACATTCCTGTCACAAATGAATTCTAAACGCATTTGTCATCAGTTTGAATGAAGCATTGTTCTGACACAGCGGGGTCTAACAACTCAGCACGGGTGTTGTGCAAAAATCCCTCAGGATCTTAACTCTAGAAGAAATTTTGCGTATGCGTATGTTGAACGTAAATACTCCTAATGTGAATTTTTAAGACATGATTTCTGAGCTAATGCTCGTTTTATTTCTCTAAAAGAGGCCACTAGTCGAAATTTCAGAGCACCAAACAGATACTGATAAATCTGTACTTACCTATTATTTAATTCTATTATCAGTTTATATAAAACAAACGGGTTCGGTACAGAATTGGATGCCCCTTGGCTTGGCGAAAAATTTGGAGAAAAAATTTAATTTATCTTAATATGGCTTTTGTGTAGCGGCTATCTTGTTAGCCACATCTTGACCCCTAAACTAGCGTAAAAAAAAATCAAGTGGTACCCGATTGTAAATTTTTACCCATACAAACTCATTAAAATATTGATGGATTTTTCCAATTTGATTAAATTTTTTAAACATGGACGGATTTTTTAAGCAATTTTCGAAGAATATTATATTAAAGGAAAAGTGTTTTTAAGACCGTTTACACACATTTTGTCATAACTGTTGAAATTAACGCCCGCTTTTACAAAACATTATTTTCGCCACTTTTTTAATTACCATTTTCAAAAAAAAAAATTTCTATGCGTCAAAATTTTGCATAAAAAGTAAGACAAATAATATTCTTTTCCATTTCAATAATGACATTATAAATATAATTAATTAAATTTCTTAATTGTAAAGATATATATATATATAGAGAGAGCTCCATGCTTTATAAAACAAGCACTTGAAATTAAATGATTTTCTACAAAATAACCTACTTTTCCATTCATAATATAGCTTTTTAAATTTATAATCACCGAATTTTTTCTCTGAAAATTACAATTCAAATTTTTAGAGGTTAGATTTTACGTTATTTTATAATAAAACTAATATTTATATAGAAAAAAACTTTGAATGTCAAATATCAAATTATTTTGCTGTTCTATCGAAAAAAAAAAGAAAAAAAACAATAAGATACTTTTTTCCAATATTATACACTAATTTAAGAATTTTTGTAATTAAGTAAATATATTTCTGCATTGATAACTATATTTATAATTTGATAACTCTAAAAATTGCGAAAGGGCTATTTTCCATTTTAAAGATTATTAACATAAATGTTCCGAAAAAGTATTTATCTGTCCAGAAATAGAATTGTCATGCTTTTCCGAAATCTATTTCCCTTTTCTAATTTTGGCGACAGACGCTGAAACTAAAAAGCCGGATACATCCATTTTCCCCAAAACGTTACACCTAAACTTGATGATTGGTGTAATTCAGTCACGTGGTATCGCCAGCTGCCTATATCGGGCCTCAGACAGAATAAGGTCAATTGAACAAGTAATGGGCGCAATTATGCGCTCTTTGCTCGCCAAGCTTTTGTCGTGAATTACCTCTTTAGTCCTTTGTAAAGATGAAATATTCTTCCGCTACCATAAAACCTATGAAAGTACGAAAATTTCTTTTCTATTAACGGCAATTATTTTTGTTTACGATACGAATATTTTAATTCGAGATCATAATCCAATTATATTCGTTCAGCTTTTTATTCTCTCTCTATTACCTAATTCTATACAATTCCTGAATTCTGTAAGTTATCTTCGGTTGAAAATGCCTTAAATTCATTGTGATGCCAAAAAATTAGAGGATACTCAAACCTAAACATAATTCTCTTAAAAAATATAGTAATGTTTTAAAGAAGTAAAGAATACTGGAATTTTATTTTTTATGTATACATAAATGAATTAATAAATTTCCCTTATTTTTACTTAATTTTAAAATTTATTTTATAGTTTTATTTTTAATTCTAAACTATAAAACGTGTCGCAGTTTCCTTGGATACATTTTATCTGCTTGTTTTCTATTCTCAGTGATATTGAAAGCAAATGATGTGAGATAGTTTTGATAACATTCATGAGTGACACCCGGAGGTGGAAGATTGTTTTAATACGTGATAATGAACCAGAGAATTTTACCAATAATTCAACACCCATAGTCTGTATTAAAAATAATTTGAGTTTCACTAATTTTATTTAACAGCAATTATTTAATTAGATTTCAAGGAATTTATTTTTCCCAAAGCAAATTTTTATGCACAAATATTATTACAGGATTAGACAAACGTAAATTTTATTTGTCACGTAACCTATTTGTAATGAATCAGTAAATAAAAAAGTAAATTATGTGTGTTTCTGAATAAATACATGCTCCTTATTTGGCTTGGCACTGAATTTTCATTGTTCGGGTTGTATTGAGTACGCTTTGTAATGGAATGAAACTGAACTTGGCACAAATTTAAATCACAATCACTGTATACACAGTGTTCATAATCTGATTAATTAGTTTACACTGATTTCAACTTATCGCAAAGTATTTTTCCTGCAGTACACACCATTCTAGAACTCTGCCCGCTCTAAAAATGGAGATATAGGATTCCTTCTTCTCCTTTATAATTACTATCTATGCTTAATTACTGGGGATAGAGAAAAAAATATATATAATATCGGTAAGTTTTTTTATTCTACCTCCAGTAGTTATCCTTTCTGCATCCTCGCAGTGTAATTTAAAAAATAAATGATGTTAACAAATTTCTTTTCAATTTTCGTTCAAGAATCAAAAATTATAAAATGCAGTATGAAAACAAAGCTTAATTCACATGAATAATTTTTTTTTTTTTTTTTTTTTTTTTTTTTTTGAAAACTTTTCATTGCGTAACTCGATAGACACCATTCTCCTCCAATGAGAATGTTTCCTTCTGAATGTTTACAGTCTAGATTCCATTACAGTGTTCCTTTTTTAAATATTAATTTCCTTACAGGAAACGAGGCTTCCCTCTCAGAGCGGTCTTGACTGCCAGCTCATGCGTTGTAATTTGTTGATTTCTGTCAAATAATTTGTGGTTGCAGCAGTATGTTTCCCTGTACCTAGCGCTGAGTTGGGCTCTACCAGTTAGGCAGAGGCACCCGGGTGGAATCTTGGTGATTTTGAAGAAGGGACCGAGCAGAAGACCCCAATACTCGGCCTTCCTCCCCTCAGACATACATAGTGGTGCAGACACGTTCCAAACTGTATCGTAATATTAACAGATTTGGAGTATACGTACATTATCAACAACCACGGCCACACACCTGAGCTGGGAACCTTCTCCCCCACATCCACGCCACACAAAATTCTTCTTTCACACTTGACGACTTCTACCGCGTACAATAAAAAGTCGTCCCAATATTTTATCGAGAGAAGAGGAGTAAAAAAACCACTCAAGAGATTGGCTCTCTTTCACACAGAACGGGAAACGATTTTGTGTGACCAAACTATTGTGAGGTTTTTTTAATAACTTCTCACGATAAAATATTGGACGACTTTTTATTGTACAATAAAAGTCGTCTAGTGTGAAGGAGGCATTGGACATTGTTGCACCAGCATATATCCCTGTACCTAGCCCTGAGTTAGGCTCTAGCAGTTAAGTAGAAGCAGCCGGGTGGAATCTTCGTGATTTCGAAGCAAGGACCAAGTAGAAGACTTCCAATACTGTGCAAGCACTTCCAGACGTATCATTTCACTTAGAGGACACAGCGTCAGCGTCCAGTGTTAATGTGCCCAGCCGCCTTTAGCAAACACGACAGATCTTCCGTTAAGCCATGATTTGAAGTCACTACCTAACCGATAACGAGAACGACTCCTTAACCAGTCAGACCATAGTGGGCCCTTAAATAATTTGTGACCTACTAGTTTTCTTTCCTCCTTTTTTATAGTTTTCCAACATAAATACAGATTAAAATACTATTTTAAAAGTAGTTGACTCTAGCATAACTGCATAATATAGCGTGACTTCTAAATTTTATATAAAAGAAAAGAAATAAATAAAAACTTTATTCGTAGGTAATGTACGCTGTCGTAAGAAAATTAAGGACTCAAAGGGAATCTAGAAACCATGCCTAATCTAAAATAAGTACCTGGTGCAAATCTGGTATTGAAACTCATTCTGGTTTTTCTTTCAAAATATATGAATGTAATACTTCTTTTTTTAAAAAATTAGATTCTGAACAAAATGCAGTTATTTACCTTGAAATCCATCCATTTTCTCTTGACTTTCCATTTATTTCTAATGTTTTTTTCTTTATTTAATAATTCTAATCAGTCCAAAAAAAAAAAAAGATTCATTTAAGGTTTACAGTATAAAAAAAAATAAATATAAAATAAAATAAAATACATAGTTCAAACTCTGGACTATTCTTATCTCTAGACCTAATTAATCAAAATGGTTTGTATTTACAAGGATATTTTATCAAAATTGTCTCTCAGGTTCGCTTATTTGTCATTTAAAAGCTATTTTTTACATATTGTGAGTAATTAGATAGGGGCTTTCTGTTTAAAGAATTACTATAATAAAGATTCCAGCCCCGTGAGGAGAACTCAACCGTTCACGAACCGTTAAGCAGAAGTCTAGTGCGCCAACAATCAGCTGTTGCTAATTGAGTGTTTTAATAATGCTTGAGCAATAATTTCGCTTCTGTATTTTATATCGAGGAAAAGACTAAAGATTATACATTTTGCAACCTTTAAGTTAAACCGACTTTTTCTGTTAAAAATATGGTGGTATTGTGAACAACATCATAAGAAATAAAGTTACGCATTGAATAAACTGTCTCGCCAAAAAACTAGGTCAAGCGTCAATTTTAACTCTGCGGCGATGTACTTAAACCAGTTAATGTAAATCTGAAATCTTTATTAATATTCACAGTAGATTATATGATTTGAAATTCAAACACTTAAGTTACGTGATTATATTAGAAATGTTCCATTTTACGCGTTTAGAATAACCATTCACATTTCTTTCTTCTTTTTCTTTTTTCTTCAAATTTTTAAATTTTGTTGTGCTTATTTCCACGGGATGAGATCATTTATATCTGTGCTTTAAAATAAATCATGTTGAAATTGGTAGTTTGATATGGCTTCTTTTTAGAAGTCAAAGTGTCACTAAGAGCGATAAACAGGAAAACATGGCAACCCATACATCGGCAAGAATGGTCATAAAGACACACAACGCGTTTCCATATGCATCGTAACGCTATTTTTTAAGGAACTATGACACTAATATTCATTTTTTCAATGTTAAATACTCTCATAAATATTTAGTAGCCAATTGGCAGCAGAGTAAACATATTCAAACATTTGCAGTTTTTTTTAAAAATTATTTACAATTGACCAATTATTATCAATGACTCATTTAAATCAATATTTGATCGGAATACCAAAACCCGTGTTAAAAAATTTTCTAATAACTTACTGATATATATATATTAATTTCTATGTTTACATATACAGTTGAAAGAGTAAACTGTTTTTTACATTTTATGATGAGATATTTTAACGATGCGATAATATTTTTTCATGCTTTAAACACAATACCCAAGTTATATCTCCAGAGTGATATCAGTCAAAAATGTCTCTAGGTAACTCATAATACTTATATGCAGTATAAATAAAGTAAGTAAGATTTGCTTGTGATGCTCACCAGCTTTAAAATGAAAGCTGTTTGACGGACACTGCACTATGTGTCCACAATAAGGCCAGTACAAGAGATAAGATTCTAGATATATTTTAAGATGCGTGTTGTGATAGCTCACCGTAAATCCTTATTTATTATCAGTTTTGATCGGGGAGTGGGTGCATCTTTGTAATTTAGAAGCAGGAATCAAGTGGAAAATCCCCAGAGCATATTATTTCACAGGGTGGTATTGCGATCACCACATTTTTAGCGTGTTCCACGTGCTGCTAGTGAAAGCGACATATACGTATTCAGTTGGGTCGGGATTCGGACTCACTACCTTCCAATAATGAACGGCATAACCAACCTGTAGTCTATGCTGAGTATATATATATACATATATATATATATATATATATATATATATATATATATATATATATATATATATATATATATATATATATATATATATATATATATATATATATATATAAGAGCTTGTCGTTAAAATGGGGATAAAAGGAGTCGTGGAATGTGAGAGTAAGATAATTTACAAGAAAAGTGATATTCCGAAATCCTGATTATTTGCGAAATGGAGTGTCGTTATTATCCCAGGTAAGCAAAAAATTTTGCATTTAATCCACAAAACTAATAAAAAAAATGGAACAAATAAAAACAGTTATGAACAATTTAAGCATTCAATAGCTGACACAAAAACATTTACTAGGATAAGGAATTATAAAATTATTACCTACGTGCAATTTTTTTCCTATTCACTTTCGGAAAGACAGTCAAAATTTCCGAAATGCTTCTTTATTAAGAATTGATGTTACATTGGAATTCAGACAGCGTGGATAGCCCACAAATGGGATGATCCGCTTGCGTGTACCCGGAAATCTACTGCAGTTAAAAGTTTTCATCTTTAGTGCACAAAAAAGTAAAACTCGACACAGTTAGAAGACTGCTCTTTCGTATCGGAAGTTCGTTATACAGAGGCTACTACGGGGTTGTTCTAAGTGCAGGGAAGGTCTAAATGATTCACTGACACTTGAGTTTTCAGACTGGAAACTCACTCTCTCTGGGGCATGGGAAAAGAGAAGGGTTGTGAATTAGCGTAACATTGCTTTAAATAATTGGTACTCTTAATACTTTGTAAGATAAAATGAGACGAGATTAACTGTTAACGGTTTTAATTGTGAGAAAATACGGGGAAATTTTGATTTTCTTTCACGGCAATGACACCTGATCAAGTGTTTGAGCATGTGCTTTCATACTCTTCTGTGCTCGAACCATTGCTATTCTTAGACAATGGATAAAATTAGTAAGAATTTTCAAAATAATTATTATGAACCATATTTATCAATTTAAATTTATTTATCCAATTTTTATTACTTAAAATTACTTACAATTTCGAATTAGCTATTTTTTTAAATGCATTTTTCACGAAATATAATATTTTCTTATCTTGCATAAACATGTTTACTTCAAACAGTTATCAACGATTTTTATGATAGAGATGGGAAGGAATCTGCAGTAAAGGGCTCATATTTGAGAATCCGCCTAATGTTCTCCTCTTCACACTTTCACTCCACACCAACGGAGGGATATTAATTATTGAAAACATTGAGAGCAGAAGCTCTGCTGGCGGCAGATTGGAGCGGAGCCGAATCCTCATGTGATCACGTGTCAAGGTGTCTTCAAACCACGATGCCTCAAGCTGCCCATACCGCAGAATAGCCTTTTACAGAGCATAAGGTTCCGGGTTTGATCTCAGCCACTGCCACTGTCTCAGCTACTGTCAAATCCATGTTGTTATGACGCAGTCAACATTTTTAAAAAATAAATTTTTAACATGCCGAAAATAAAATATTTTCATTGAATATCAAGAATGAATTAATCGTTCACCATTCTTCAGAAAATTATTTCTCACTTCCAAATTAGATTTTAAAATAAACTTTATCAAAACTGACATAAAAAATTACCAATAATGTAAAAACATTTTTAGCATCAAAAACACAATCATTTTAGGTATTTCCGTTTTCTTCCTCAAGACATTATCCCTTAGATTCTTTCGACAAGTGCATTAGTTTTCTGTTTATTTCTTAAAAAAGACACATGAAGGTTAAATCTGCGGGACGCATAAAAAACCCTGATTCACTTACACATTGTTGTAACGCATTGATCGTGAATTCTATTGCGGCGAACCGCCTGCTGAGAAGCTTCCAAGGACAAAACTACTTTTATGCTCCCAATCACCGAATGCAGTATGAAACAGAAAGAGGAAATAATTTGAAATTTCTTTAACATTAAAAAAAAGTATTTTCAAACAAATGAAAAAAGAAGTCGTGTTTGGTTTCATTATCTTGGCAGTGGAGAAGAATTTTTTATAATTTAGTCTTTTTTCCGACTTTTTTAGAACAGTTGATTATTTTGAGCACTGTGTTGTAATTCCTTTTTCCGTATATTCTGAATGAATAATTATTCATTTAGTTGAGAAGAATGGAATTGGTATAATTAAAATGATAAGTCGAGTTTTTTAATTAGTTTTCGCAAATTCTGTGTTAGCTAAATATAAAATGAAATGAGTACAATGAAAACTTTATACACTGCACGACATTGAAAATGAAGAAGGAGTTAGGAGAAAGTGACGGAATTCAGCAGCAGAGACAGTAAGTAACAATAAGTGATCTGTCTTTCGAAATAATATGCACAATACAGAGCGACAACAGGGTTAGGTCAGTAGGTGTAGGATCACCGTGGATGGCGTTACACAAAGCAACACTTCCAGGCACAGAGCCAGTGAGAGTGGCGATGGCGTCCTGAGGAATGGCTTTCCATTTCCTGTCAATCATTTGCCAAAGTGTGTCTTCTGAAGGAGGCAGGGTTTGCAAATGGCGTCCAATCATATCCCAAACGTGTTCGATTGGCAAGAGATCTGGCGAAGGCGGTGGCCAGGGAAGCAGGTGTACACTTTGCAGGACATGTTGGCTGATGCGAGCAATGTGCAGTCGTGCGTTATCGTGATGATAAAAGGCAATGGGCCCCCCTGAAGGTAGGGGAGTCGCAATGATCTACGTAACGTTATGTTGTCCTAGTGCAGCGAATACGAACTAGAGGTGCAGTGGAATCATAAGCAATGACGCCCCAAAGCCTGATCCAGCTTTCTCGCGCTCTGGGGCGTTTCACAGTTGCTGCAGGATTGGACCTGTTTCCTTGTCTCGACGTCTCACTCGTCTGTCGCTAAGGAAACGGAAGAGTGACTCATCTGAGAAGACGATACTATGCCACTCCGTCATCCACATCGCTCCAATCCGGCGTTGGGGTGTTTGCTGTGGGGATATAGGCAGTCTTCTAGCCGCCATGAGCGCTGTCAAAGAACAATCAATCGACGACAAATCGTTCTGCTCTATATGGGAGCATCCTGGGTGTATTGGACATGCTGCATAATTTCAATAGATGTGCTTTGCGGGGCCGCCTCCACCTCTCTTCGGATGGGTCGATCCACTCGTGCTTACGTCACTCTGATTGCACCGGCATCCCGCAAACATTCCACAATTCCTTGTTCCATCCATCTTCGGCACAGCCAGTCGGTGAACTGTGGACGCGTCCAGGTGTCTGTGAGTTGCGATTTACCATAAGGATCAGCCTTACCTTCTCAGTCCGATCACCATGCCCCTCGTAAATTCTGTTGGAACTGACTTCGTCGAAGATGGCCTGATATTCTTTGCAATTACAATTATCCTTTGTGATAAGCACAAAATTCCAACAATTTTTTCTAAGCACCAATAACGACATGAATACTGCTCACTCTGTCAGTACCAATAACGACATGAATACTGCTCACTCTGTCAGTACCAATAACGACATGAATACTGCTCACTCTGTCAGTACCAATAACGACATGAATACTGCTGTCAGTACCAATAACGACATGAATACTGCTGTCAGTACCAATAACGACATGAATACTGCTGTCAGTACCAATAACGACATAAATACTGCTGTCAGTACCAATAACGACATGAATACTGCTGTCAGTACCAATAACGACATGAATACTGCTGTCAGTACCAATAACGACATAAATACTGCTGTCAGTACCAATAACGACATGAATACTGCTGTCAGTACCAATAACGACATGAATACTGCTGTCAGTACCAATAACGACATGAATACTGCTCACTCTGTCAGTTCCTCACCTTATATCTTATCCTAGGTGTGCTGGAGAGCAGCGCATTTCACATCATTTGCATAACTTGGTAACTATTTTGAAATTAACATAATTTCCTGGCCACTCCTTCTTGGTGTTGCATTTTCAATTTCGAGCAGTGTATATCTCTATATACATTGTTTCAGAAGTTGTGTTACATATTATATCAAGCAGCTGTTGCGGTGTCTTGCATGGTTAGGGTGTTCGTTCTCAACATCGGATTGTTATAATCCCAACCCAATCAAAAATCGGTTGTGTTCACTAATGGTGTTGGGGGCACGTTAAATAGGTCGTGTTCGTAATGTCTTCCATGCGCAATGATACCTCTGGGATTGACAGACCAAGTCTATGAGTCTTCTGCTTAGTGACAAAGATTCACTTTCAGGCCTATGATTACATACCTATTGAATGCCCCGCAATATAAGATGACATCTCTTTCACCTCTTGTGATGCTGAAAGGTGAAAATTTTTGAAGTCGGGAATTATGCAACAACAGCACTACGATTTAAACTAAAAATAATATAAATCAATTCTAGCACAAAATTAACAACGAAACTTATGGTGGCATTTCCATTTCAAAAGTTCTTGCCAGATCGAAGAGAAGCTGAGTAGTGATTGATTTATGTGTATAATTATGATTGACACCGTAATCAATAATTGGGTTACGATAAACTTTATATCTTCGTAACGTAACAATTCATTTATTTCGTAAATGGGATATTTACTAAGTTTTGGTTAAAAGTCAATGAGATCAAACAATACCCATGCATCTGTTTATTTGTATTCAGAAGCACAATATATATCTTCAGATAAGACTAAACTTCTACCAATATGTTCAAATATATCCAACCAATCTGAAAAGCACTATTTCTACTACTAGGCTGGCAAGCCTATTTTCATAAATGGTCTTTGTGTAACTCAGGTATGTAATAAAGTGGACTGTAGAATTTTAAATAGAAAAAAAAAAAAAACTCTTTATTTTTCGTAGCTGATTCACCTCACTTATTTACAACCGCTCTCCTCCAAAGCAGTAACTCGACTCCCTCCACACTCACAGTTTTTTTGTTTAATTTTTTTCACATACAAAAATGGCGGTGCTGTCACAGCGCTTCATGGGTACGGAACATTCCGCCCCACGTTGCAATGTTATATTCAATCAATGAACAACAAATAATTAAGAAAACTTACACACAAAAATTAATATAAACATTGAATAAACGCAAAAACACAAAAACTAATATAAACACAAATTATTATAAGCAATAAATAAAATATAATAACAAATTATATACTAATAGGTAAATTACAAAATTTTGAAATGGGTCTTTTGAAAATTCCTTAAGAAGTTTATATTTAACAACTCTGATCCGTTTGCCATCGCCCAGATAGAGTTGCACTATTCTATTTAATGACCATTTTTGAGGAGAGGTAGATTTTCATCTTTGATAAGCACTATCTCATTGACTTCAACATTTTCTTTCTCCCTTCTCCATTTGGACCTCTGTTGCAAATTATTAAGATATTGCACAAACCATTTTTTTTTTAAAAAATTTGAATAATTTTTGTTAATTTTTTCCAGTTACTCAATTTATTTTCATTAATGCCACACAACTAAATTAAGTTCAACAATAACATTTAAAAGTCTACCAATTAGGAAGTGAGCAGCTGTTGATACATCATAGAGGACAGAGGTACAAGCGGTCTGAAGTTAAGAATACCCTCTATTTGTAATGACAGTTAAAAACTCTTCATAATTACGTTTAGTATTGAAACATATTCTAGTAAAATGAAATTTAAATATTTTCACACCACTCTCCCACAAACCACCAAAGTTGGGGCTCTAGGAAGTAGAAAATGCCCTCTGTTGAAAGATAATTTGCAAGTTTCTCATTTGGTTTTAAAACCAAATGGTGCAGACTGGACAATTCTTTATTTGCACCTGTGAAATTTGTTGCATTATCGAAATTTAGTTTTGAACATAAACTTCTACGAGCAACAAATCTTTTTAAACTTGCAATGAATGCTTCTGATGTTACATTTGTTACCATTTCAAGATGAATGGCTTTGGCTACCAAACATATAAAGATACTTACATATACTTTGTTCAGGAGACCTTTTCTTTGATGCTTACATTTTATATTAAATGGTCCGCAGAAATCAACTCCTGAGCAATTAAATGGGAAATCAGGAGTAATTCTCTGTTTAGGCAAATCACCCATTAATTGCTCAACTCCAATAGGTTTAACTTTACATTTCATGCACAAGTTTTCGAAACGTTGTTTTACCTTGTATAGGCCAAAATTTTTGTCTGACATAATTCAGCAAAACAATTGGACCTAAATGAAAATATCGGTTATGATACATTTCTATAATGATTTTTGTGAGCTTATGGCCCTTTGGGAGAATAATAGAAAATTTACTATTGAAATTTATACTTGTGCATTTTTTATTCTACCATTTACTCTTAATAATCCATCCTGATCTAAAAGGGGGCATAAACATTTTATCAGGTACAGGTTTTTATTTACCCAAACATTTCATTTCGGAAGGGAATTCTAGTCTCTGAACCTCTTTTACTAAGAATTTTTCTGCTACCTTGATTTCTTTTGTTGACAATTCTCCAATCCTCCTTTTAGTAGAGCTTTTTAAGTTGCATAAGAATCTGAAAATGTAGCTTACAACATGCAATATTTTTGTATAATTATTGTTAATATTGAGTAAGTCATAAATAAAGGAATTTGAAGTTAAATTCAACACAGATTAGTCATTGTGAGGTATATTTCTCATTTCAGAGGTAAACTCATCTTGTATCACTAATGAAGAAATTTCTCGGTTGGGATAGTCTTCTTCATCAAGGAAACTGGGGCCGTTAAACCATAGTTCACTTTAAATCAGTTTATTAGGTTCCATTCCTCTCGAGATAAGGTCAGCAGGATTGTCTCTCGATGACACGTGGCGCCACTGATGAATCTCAGTTAAGTCTTATGTTAGGGCAACTCGGATGGCAACAAACGTCTTTAGCAGGCAAGGCTTCTTCCGGATCCCCGAAAGAGTTATCATGGAATCACTCCACAAATAAATATTCTTACTGCATTCCTTAAGCTGTAAGGCATCTTTAACTTTTGTAATCAGCTTCTCTAAGAGAACTGGTGCACACATTTCCAATCTAGGGATTGTAACTCTCTTTAAAGGTGTCACTCGTGACTTGCTACAAATCAAAGTCACTTCAGAATCTCCAGTCTCAGATGTTGATTTGCAATAGATGACACATCCATACGCAGACTCAGATACATCCGCAAATCCATTTAGCTCAATCTGCATTGATTTGTCTATCAATATGCATCGTTTAATTTTAATATTGTTAATCGTTGGCAAAGTCTGCCATTGCTGTGCTTCCATTCCAGGAAGGGCATCACTCCACTCTAGATTTAAACACCAAAGTTTTTGCAAGAAAATCTTTGCTTTAGTTATCATTGGACCCAAGAGGCCAAATGGATCAAAAGTTCTTGCAATTGTACAAAGCACTGATCTTTTCGTTGGACGAATTGCACTCTCAAGATGTATTTGAAAAGTGAAATGATCTGTGCTGTGTCTCCACAGAACTCCCAACATTTGAGTCTTTTCCTGGAAATTGAAGTCATTATCAGAGACTGTCTTCAATTCCGAATGATTACTACACTCCTTAGGATATACTCCAGTTCAGTTCGAAACTGTTTGGTTTCAGTTATAGTGGCAGCACCACTAAGCACATCGTCCATGTAAAAGTCTGTCTCTAAGACGGGCGGTTCTAGGGGGTACTTCTCTTTTTCATCTGTTGATAGCTGAAAAAGCACTCTAGTTGCAAGGTATGGTGAACTAACTGTGCCGTACGTAACTGTTTTGAGCTCATAAGTTTTAACTGGTTCATGCACTCCCTCCCTCCAAAGAATTCTCAAAAGTTTAGTTTGATTAGGATCAATTAAAACCATTCTATAAATTTGTTTAATATCTGTTACAAAAGCATAAATGTGTTTACGAAACCTCACCACTATTGAAAAAAAAATCCTCTTGTAAAGTACCATGATTAAATTGTAAGGAAGGAATTAAGTGAATTCCCTAAAATTGTTTGAGAAGACGCGTTAAATACGACGCAAAGTTTTGTAGTATTTTTATCAGGGCGATAAATACCTAAATGTGGAATATAATACGTTTCTAATTCTTCCTCACAATCTGGAACTTCTGTCATGTTACCTAATTTCTTATACTCGCTCAAAAATTCCTTATATAATTTTAAATTATTAGGCTCTCTCTAAAAAAACGATTCCATAACGAATTTTATTTTTTTTAGTGCAATTTCTTTAGATTTATCTAAACACTTTGGGTCTTCTTTTAAAAGGATTTTAACTATATATCTCCCTGTACTGTCTCTCTTAACATTTGTTTTGAAATGTTATTCACATGTTATTGTTTCTTTATTTTTAGAAATTTTAGTTTCAACATTTTCTATCTCCCAAAATCTCTCTATTTCTTCATGTAAAGCAGAATTATCTTTAATAAATCCGCAATGTACTTTTCCCTCCATTATAGTGGGTAAGCTCCCACTAACTACACAACCAAAAATGGTATTTTGAAGAACTAAATCACTATTTATAGGAAAAATCTGATCTGGGCGTAATAACTCGTAAATATTTCAGGGCCTAAAAGTAAATCTATGCAACCTGGTTTATTAAAGTCTTCATCTGCTAATTTTACATATTTTAACTCTGGTACATTAACTTTAAGCATCTTTGATGGCATGAAATCAGTAATTTTAGAAGCAACTAAAATTTTATTAAAGTTTTCATCTGCTAATTTTACATATTTTAACTCTGGTACATTAACTTTAAGCATCTTTGACGGCATGAAATCAGTAATTTTAGAAGCAACTAAAATTTCTAACTCTTTTTTAGAATTCGCCTCTAAATTAGAAATTGTAGTTTTAGCAACCGATTTAATTGTGGTGCATATATCACCTATGCCACAGACTGTCAAATTTTAAGTCTAAACTATTTGCACAATCAGACGTTATATAATTATTCATTGAGTCTTGATCTAAAATAGCGCGTGTTCTTTAAAAATTTCCTCCGTGATCTCTTAGCAAGCAATTCACCGTACTAAGCAAAACAGTTTTTGACAGATATACGACTCGCGCAGAAAGAACTGGATTGTTTTGGTTAGAAGGGAAGATCGGGGCAAGTGGGGAAAGCAAAAATACTCTTCACGGGGGGCTGATAAAGGTTGGTTAACGCTTTCACTTTGTGCAGGCGGTAACTCCTCAGTTCTCGGAAAATGCAGAGCAATGATGACGCCTTTTTACTCTCTCTCTTTGACATATATAACATGAAAACTGCGATTTGCTGTTACTTACTTGATGTTTACCAAGGCAGTTAAAGCAATCATTATCTTTCTTAACTATCTCTACTCTATCAGAAGCAGACAAAGCCATGTAATTTTTGCATTTATATAAGGGTTGATTTTCCAAACAAAAAATAGATTTTGCATTCTTTGAATCGGATAAAAATACTCAAGAAATATTTCTTTGATTTGCGGGGTGTGTTTTCGAATTCACTATTTTATTTTCTACAGTTAGCGGTTTCCCTCGGGATACATAAAATAAACTAATTTCTTTTGCTAATTGTATGGGTTCAAACCAAGTATCTGACTGTCTAACACTGATATGAGATTCTAATTTCTACAGCTAATTTACAATTAATTACAATTTCTGCAGCTCATCATAGCTTCTGAAGACACGCGGTGACCATTGCTTAGAGTAGAAATTGTCAACGGAGACTGAATGGAGGACCCATTGTGAAAGATTTAAGAAAAAACCCATGTATAGTATTAAAGGGTTACATTGAGAAATGATTTAAAAAAAAAAAAAAAAAAAAAAAAAAAAAAACACTAAAGCAATAATACATAAAATAGTGTAAACCTAAAGCACATTTTTTCTCAGTTTTTGTTCATATTTTTAGTTAAATAATCATCTTTAAAAACTGTATGTAAACTTGGGAACTAAATGTTTAACGTTAGGCTAACTTATTAACTGGACACAGGCCCTCGGTCAGGAAAACAGATATTGGCACTGTAGGCCTTAACTCACATGGGCTGCTCTGCCTAAGGCTTAAATTTTTATTTTTTTCTAAATAAGAAAAAATTTATAAAACTAGGATTTTAACAAAAGAGTCGAATTTTTCTCTTTTATCTACTAGTAGTAGAGTAAAATTTCGCATTTAAAGTCAGCTAAGCTTTTTAATTATTTTTATTTTAATTAAGCTTTTTAATTTATTTCTAGTAACCGACGTATTATTAATTATCTGTTATTACATATTATTATTTAATAGGGCATTATGTTATTTATTTTGATATAAGATTAAATTACTAAAAGGGGAAAAGGCACATGTGCTAAATGGACCGAGAAAAATTGTCGCAAAAAAAATGATATTTCGCCAACAATAGAAAATTGTGCACCAAATGTAGAGCTATTTCTTGATTTTAAGTTATTTCTCTGCTTTTACACCACAAAATGGTAAACATTAGAGATCTACATTCTATAGAAAAGAATACGATTTTTTTTGTACCCAATATATTATTTACTTCAGGTTTTTCATCTAATCACGTTTTTATTCTTATGAATTTGCAAAAGCATTTATGTTTAATTATTTTTGTAAATAAATTGTGCGACAAACTTTTAAATCGTATGTTTTAAAATAATGATTTTAATATTTTTCTTTATTAAAAAAGTTAACTTTTTATTATTATTTTGATTTATTATGTATGGAGTAAAAATATAAAACAACTTGAAGTATGTTTAGAAGAATTATCGACAACTTTCCTGATGGACGCATATGCTAAGAAAAGTATCAATAATATTTAAATGAAGATCTATTTTTCAAATAAAATTTCGCGTATTACATATTTATTGACAGCAATAGTTTAGAACAGTATTTCACTTTTCCTTTCTTCACCAAAAGACAATATCTGGGACAGTTATTCTATTAGGGCCTCGACAATTTGAGCAGAGGCCATGCTCTGACACCTGATTTATGCAAACCATTCAGATCGGCACACATAAACACTTCACTCTGACAGAACGTGAAAAACAGACGTTGCACGCCGAAGGTCAGATATTAATCTTGAACTGGGCACGAAAGCGGATATTGAAAAGAAACAGAACTGCCTTCATCTGCATAGGACTTGGCGAGGAGTCAATTGACGCTGCTGGTCGAGATGGGCGCCTTTGTCGTATTTATTTGTCAGCTTGAGTGGCGGGAATGGGTCAAATTTTACAGGCCCGATAGAAAACATATAAAAATAGGCTCCGTTGTCACTTTCTAATTGGCACTCATCTAGAAGTAAAGTCAAGCGTGAATTCGGTGGTGCTTGCTAATTGAAATCGCGATTCCAGTTACACCAATCTAAATATACTCACATTTTTCAGAAGCCGAAGTGCATCGACAGAATCAGGTTCTTTCGCATCCACAGGTGGGAAAGGAAGGACTTCTGGTTCTGGGAGACGCGAATATATTTAATAATAAAATTTTACTCAGAGAGAATGTATTTCTCTGCATATTTCAAGAATACTTGTGTACTTCCGTCACTTTCAGTGGGCAGAGAGAGTACCAAACACTTAATCTCGGGCTCATAGTTTCGGGCCCCACGTTGGGCTAAATAAGGTTGAGGTTTAGTGGTTGGACACAACTCTTCGAAGCATAAGCTCCCTGGTTCGATTCCATCCTTTGTTAAGCAACGGGAAATAGATGTTGTTCTTTTGCTTTCTACATGCATCCCCATCAAAATGAGTACTGGAGAATTTTCTAGATTTGGCTTCCTTTCGACATGTGATTTATGGTCTACTATTCATGAAAATTCCGCCGGAAAGTCAATTGACGTGGACTGCTTTACAACAGCCCTCCGCTGTTAGGCTGCCATTACGTTGTATGAAAAAGTGAAGTATGTATACAAAATCCCTTTGAATAAAAAAACTGCTGAAAAATAATATGAATTTTTCTCAAACAGAAGCATCTTAAATACATGATTATTGCTCCCAGAAATCATTTGCGTTTACATAAACTATAGTTTTTTTTTTCAGATTTATCATTTTAAATAGCTTTTTTACTATCGTTAAAAATTTATTTTAAATACTTTTTTTAAAATATAAACTACAGCATGGTAATAAACTGTTTTTTAAAACAGAAATTTTAATACTTTTTATAGAAAAAAAAAACTTTTTGAGCTTTTATAAATATTCAACGGAGAACCATATGAGACGATTTGGTGTCAACTTGGTGGAATTGCCAACTTTTCTAATGGATTAAATTTTGCACATGTAGTTTTTGAAGGAACAATACGTTGGGGTGGAATGGTAAAACTGTATTCTTCAGAGTAGCAGCTTGCAGCTTCGAATTCTAGACAATGTTGAACAAGGGAGCGCAGGTATTTTGTTCTCTGCGCCCATTGGAGCGGGGAGCCTGAGAGTTTTCCCGGTTGTCTAATTTGACACACGACTGAGAGTTCTCCACATGAAACTCCGTCACCGCCGACAGGAGGTCCTCACATGCATTTTTCGACAACTTTGGCCAGTTGGTTTCTTTTTTCGTGGTATCAAAGCAAAAAAAAAAAATGTGCTTAAAAAAGCCAATAGAATATATAATATCCTCAAACTGTACTAACTTCTCGGAGCTTATTCTAATACCTGGAGATTAAGCGAAAATATGCAAGTTCATTCAGATTAAAATTATTAAATTAATAATAATAATAATAATATATATATATATATATATATATATATATTCACTGCCGAAAAAAAGTAGGACAGTCATATTCAATAAATTATGCTTTAAATTTTAAAGCAATTAGTTTAATAAAACAAAAAAAATTACATTAATTTTTCCTTTATTTTCAGTGAATGAATTTTATATTTATCACTAAGAAAATATCATAAAATAGTTCTTAAGGATTATTGGTCTGTGAAAAAAGTAGAAGGACACCTGCAAAAATATTCTTATTTTAGAATCTGTAACAGTTTAATAGGTTGAAAAGATTGTTTTTTAAACTGTCTCTCTTTCCAAAGATATATTTTGGTGGAAAAATCCTCAATTTTTGTACATTTAAAATGCATAGGGGGAAACCTTTAACTGAATTTCAAAAAAGCCAAATGGTGGCATGTAAAGATGTGGGTAAAGGTGAAGGAGAAACTTCAAAGCACCTACACATCAGTCCAAACGCTGTTTCTAACTTCTTGAAAAATCTTAAGTGTCAGAGGTAAGCAAAGATTGGCAGACTTAAAAATTGACTCTATGTAATCAAGGAAAATTTCTTAAAGAACTTAAAAAACGCATGGAAGCATTGGAAAAGCTCAAGACCCATCTAATTTCACACGTGTAACCAAGAGAACACTTTACAACTACATAAAAAGATAGGTTACGTTCATATCCAAGCAAAGAAAGCACCATCCTAAATGCAACGAATGGCACACTGAGCACAGGTTACAGTGGATCAAAGAACACATCTCTTGGAGAATTCCGTTATTTTTTCTGATGAAAAACAATTCAATTTAGAGGGCCAAGACGGTGTTTAATATTATTATCATTGTCTGGGTATACGAAAAGAAACATATTTTACCTGACACATAGGAGGGGGCAGTTTAATGATTTGGACATCAGTTGGCTAAAGACTAATCCAATGTTTCTAGATGAAAGACAGAAATAACATGCAAATTTTCAATTCAGAGCTTTCCTCCTATGGCGCTGAGCTAGGCGGAGAAAAAAATTGGATATTTCATCAATATGGAGCATTCATTCAGGAGGCCGATGGCGTTAAAAATTGGTTTGAAACAAACAATGTTCAGGTTTTGTCACAGCCTGCTAAAAGTACAGACCTCAATATTCTTAGAAATAGGTTGTCAATAATTGCATGTATATATATATATATATATATATATATATATATATATATATATAACTTTTACGAATAACACTTAAAAAAATGGATTGGTTTTTCACCACTCGATGAGCAACGGATATTTTGTACTCCATAAAGATACAAAATGAATCCTTTTCTACTTAATTTGGTAGTAAATTTTTCTTTCAAACACTCCATCCTCGATTCAAAGCAGTTTTCACACTTTTTTTGACGTGTTTATGGCACAAAGCAAATGTTATGTGCTCCGATTGTTCAAATCATCATGTGGCTCTATGTTTTCGGTTTAGTTTCGCTAAAAATGGAGGAATTACGTACTCCATTTTGTTAAAGCAATCTATTAGAATATTTAAAATATATAATTGGACAAAAAGGAATGGAAAAACATTACTGTAAGTCATTATTTCTTATAATCCATTGAATGAATGAATCAGATCTTCATATTTGTGACTTTTTACCATTATATAAACTTTGGTATTCGAAAGTGTGAATGAATCTATTGAATTCATATTCATGTAATATTTATAATATTTGAAATTTCAGGTTAATTGATAAGATTTAATAATATAACAATGTGTTTGGAAATCTTTTTTTATTTCAAATAGTATTTTTTGTTAAATTTAATTCATTATAAATTTAATAGTAAATTATAATGAATGCATTTTTAAATTCTTTTATTTTCGAAACTGCGTGAATATGACTATTAATTTTTTCGTTGATTTAAATATCCACACAATGAATATTATAAAAATATTTTATTTAATATAGTGTATTGTGTACTGAACTGAAAGTGAGATTAATATCAAATACATAATTTTACAAATGAATAAGAATAAATTTTTTCGTAAATAAAATGAAAAGCCTTTTAATTGAAATGTTAATACAATATAAAGCAAATATTAATCTGCAGAATATTACTTGACAGTATGTATTTTATTTATTAAAATTTCACTAACAATTTGTCCTTTATTTATTAAAATTTCACTGACAATATTTGATTTGATTACAATCAAATACTTAGTACAAGCATTCGTAGATAAAAGAAAAGGAATTGTATGTATAAAAATCTATTATAATTTGTACATTTTAGAATTTACAGCTAAACATTTTGACGATGGAAATAAAATTCATATTCGTATTTTATGGTTGTCATTGTTATTATCGAAGGAAAAAAAAATAGCAAAAGCAAATCTGCAACATGGAGTTATTTTGAAGCTGATGAAATGCAATATAAGGAAGAAATGACTGATCAGGTACATTCTGTATAATATGTAATCAAAATAAGTTTAATAGATACTGAGAAAATGTTAACTATTATTATTACAAAAACTATAAATTTCATTGTGCTTGTAAAATTTATTTAAAAGTTTGAAGCAATATTCTATGTTGATGTAAGAACGCGGTAGCTTAATAATATTTTTAAATCTATTTTGAAGTAAAATTTTCTAAATTTTCAATTTGAATTCAATATTTTGAAAAAATAAATATCCTGTATTTATAATTCATTTAAACATAGTTTTTACATGTATGATGTTATTGAGTAAATAACATAAAAATACTAATTAGTATTTTCAGTTAAAATCTCATATTATAATTTTTTGCTTTTAAAGTAGACTTTAAAATAATGAAAGGTAATTATTCATTAATTAATATTACTTGGTAATAAGTTTAAGAAATTTTAATAATATTTTTAAATCTATTTTGATGTAAATTTTTTTTTACTGCTAAAACTAAATTTTTATTAACTTTATAGTAAATTTATAATTTCTTTAAAATTTTCAAAATTTTTAATTTGAATTTAATAGTTCAAAAAATAAAATATTATATAAATTATAGTTATTATGTTAATTGTTTTCGAATTAGGTGAAGAGGTCTTTAGAAGAAGGACAACGCTCAAAACTTTGCTGTGGTCATACTCAAGATCTGAATATGAAATAATTCTATCTGCGGACAATGGATACATTGATGTCAGATATGCAAGATCAATACTTTCTTACTATAATCTATTGAGATCTAAATTTTGCAAAATACATGTATTAAAATGTATATTATCTTTTTTATTCTTATTTTGATAGTATTCTTATTTTGTTTTATTAAACTGTTAATTAAAAAAATTGAACTCCAATATTAATTTAACGTCAAAAACTTAAGAATTTAAGTATACATATTTTTATATAATTTTTTCTGCATTAAAAATTGAATAAAGGTTTTTTGTATAATCTTGTATTTTATTTTTAATTTCATTCATAGTTTCATTGATATCTAAATATTTATATAAATAATCTATAAATATGTCTTTATCCTCCCGTAACTCCAAAAATGCATAATATCAATATTCAAAAATAAATATTTACTTATATTAAATATTTATGTATTTTTTAAATTGTGTACAATTTGTTGTACTAATAATGTTTGTAAAAGTTAATTTTGTACTTAATGGGCCCATAGTAAACTAAACTGAAAAATAAGTAGTGTGACTATTTTTTCTTGAGAGTGTGTAAAACTAAATAGATATAAACAATGTAATACACACACATATGACTGAACAATTTGCTTGATAATGTACGTAAAATTTAAAAACCACTATAATAATAAAATGCCACATTCAATAGTACTGTTATATTATTGAATAAAGAAATTATATCTTTGTATATATAAATTGTATTAAAAAAAAATTAAAATAAAAAAATTTAAAACCTAATTTCTGCACTAAATTGTCAATATAAAATAAATCAGTAATACTTCTATAAAAGATTGAAATTCACTCTTTTTCTATCTAATTTACCCGTTTAAACGATATGTTGTTACTCCACTAAAAAGGAGTGGTTTACCCGCATGTTTCAAAAGAGTGAATTTCTATCTTAAAGATTGGTTGAGTTTTGTGACAATGAAAGAGTGAAATCCACTCGATTTTTTTAAGAGTGTAGAGAGTTCCAGCCCTACCCAAACAAAGATTTTCCCGACCCAGACTGATGGTGAATGGTGCACGTTAAATATATTGTGGTTGCAATGTCCTCCTTGTGAAGTGATACTTCTAGGGGTCTTCTGCTTTGCTTCTTAATTATGAAAACCTTGGACAGCGATGGCCCACTCACTTGGTGCCGTCACTTTCGCCTCTTGTAGGGCTTTTAAAAGTGAAAAATGCGAGCGACCAGGGGTTACAAAAAATTATTTCAATGACATGAAGTAACTGATAATGAAAAGGAAAACCATTTATAAAAAGCATGAACTGAAAAACTTGTTTTCAAATCGATCTTTTATCCAATTTGAAAGGAAAAGAAAAATCCGTTATTTCCCTAACCGATATAAAAATAAAGATAAACGACATTTCTATTTGTCATTTTCTTTATTTCATGTTGACATAACGATATCATTGACTTTACAAATCAAATCATACAAAATTTCTCTATACATTTCCTCTCATAAAAATGTTTATGTACTCAAGACAGATTCTTTTTTTATTAGTTGCCGTTCGTTCGATATATCCCCATAATTAAATTTTCTTCTTAATGCTATATGAAAGCGGTGTTTTTACAATCCAAACAAATTTAATTTGGTTTAATGATAACATTAAATTAATATTCAAGTGATAGATATGAATGGAAGGAACTCATTGAATCTTCTCCGGAAGCAAATATTTATTTCTGCAATTCTAATTCATTAAGAATATTATTTTTTCTAAGCAATCGTTTGCTGTTTATTTACATAGTTCGAGTATCCATTAGCTAGGTTCAAACCTGGAAAGTCATATTTTTAATTTCAAAAATCATCCACCCACAATATATTATTTTAAATAAAAACTCATTTAAACAATTATTTAAAACAACATTTTTGGGATTTCAAGAAATTTGCACGCATTTGTCAAGATTTAAAAAGGATTATTTTCAATAAAAAATATACAATTTAATTTAAAAAACGATTAGAAATACTTAATTGGTAAGCTAAAAAAATTAGAGTTCCCTAAACATTTATTTTTTCTTAAATAGTATCTGTAGTTTTTCACTTCTAATTGCCTCTCTATTCACTGATTACATCTTATACATTATGATATAACTGTTTTAAGAAACCTGATTTTAAATTTTTAAAATAATGTTATAAAGAATTTTTTATAAGCTGCTTTTTTAATGGTATTAACAGCCATTAACTTGATGGCAGCAGAGGTGTCTCTGGCAGTGGAACGTTATTCATTCCAACTTGTTCTGTGGAATTTAAAATAAGGAATGACGACTCTAGTTCTGCTTTTAGACCGGCGCTCATTGCTGTCAAGGCGGGCTGGCAATACGTGTGCACGAAACAGATTTGCATGGATTTTGATTGGCGGTCGGCTTTAACACAACACCCGCCTCCCTGGACTGTGGCAAGGGAGAGGACATTTCAGATCTTCTCGTCCGGCTTTCTATTTATTTTGACATCAGGTCATCTCATCTCATGTTGGATCAAGGAAATGAAAGGGCCGATTCCACGGCCAGGGGATAAGCATGTGGCGATATCTCTTCCCTTAAGAAATCCTTCCCCCCAATCACCTGTGGCACTTTGGAAGAGGACCCGCCGTTCTTTTTAAGAAAATATCAAACGACTTGACGAGTGGCCATGTCAAAAACAGGTACAACTCATCTCCACTTTGACAGACAAAGATTACTTATTCTGTGTATCTTTGGTAAGGTTTATATGTTTAATCATAAATGAATATTGACGCATTTGCATATTTCGATCATTCTAAAACGCCATTCTAGTAAATAAATGCAAAAGATAATAGAAAGAATAAGAATATCAACATAATATATTCGAAAGAACAAGGATAATTAGAAAGAAAAACTGAAATTTCGTGAGAAGCAGACATTCTACTCCAAATATCCAGTCCTAAGAAACTGATAATTAATTTTTTTTATTGTTAATAAAACAATCTCATGGACAAAAAAAAATGTGAGTGCCTTGAAGTTGTTGTACTTTATATGAAAAAGTTACCATTATATAAAATTGTGTCTTCCTTCCATAATCCGTTACTTCCTAGGCATAAGATTTTATTTATGTTTTTACATATTTCGCATATGTAACAAAGCAAATGCTGTTTTTTAACGTTCCTTTAAAGATGATTTTGCGTAGAGAGTGAGGGAAGCAGGCTCCTGTATATGTGTAAATATACAACTGGTACGTAAGGGATAATTTTTGTACGCGTGTGTTTTTCAAATGTTATTAGTTTGTACTGAAGTATCTCATAAAACCAATGATTAAATCTTAAATTTTCCTGGCTGTCATCATTTCTAGAACGATTGAGAACTTTTTATACAGTAGAAACTACCTGGCGAATCCAGAAATCACATTCTAATATAACTTTTGGGACTGCGAATTCAACAGCAACAGCTAATTCGACAGCTTTACCTAATATCTCAGCGATACAAAAATAATATTATCAAGATGTGAATAATAAAAAACCCTGTTCTCAAATTTTTATGTACAGAGTATTATTAGTGTGAAAATAGTTCGATGCTCTTCCGTCTAACTGGAGCAGATCTCGATGAACTAGCGTTTTTGGAGTGCAAAAACTGCATATTAAAAGATAAGGTAATTGTTTGAGTGGTGGCAAATTTCAAATTTAAGACACGTGGCCTCTACGATCCCGCTGGTAAGGGCTTTCGTTCCGAGTAGTGGTTCCGAATCCCACCCAATCGAAGATCTGTCGTATCGGCGGATGGGGCACATAAAAAAGGTAGAAGTTGTAATGAGGATAGCAGGCTAGATGTGGAAATTTTCCACTTGATCCCTGCTTCTAAATTACAAAGACCCAACCACTCTCGAGGCCTTGAGGATACATCCATTTTGATTCACTATATTTAGTGCATCACTTCCGCCTCTTGTTGTACAAAAAAGACGAAATATTTAACCAGCTGGGCGTTAGAAGAAAAAAAAAATTTAAGATCTGAGCAATTCAACTTTGTTAAAAGGTTTTTCAAATATCGAAAGGTTTCAAAACGCAATGATGAAAAAGGTTACAGTTGGGGATGCTTTGTTTGGGGTCAAAAGTGCTATCTGGTTATTTTATGGCTGGCGTAAATGGAATCAAAATAACTGTTCCATATCAGTATATTACTGCACATCATTATATCACCTTGTTAATGATCTGATTGGTACTTTTTTTTATTTTCGAGAAGACACTGAAGAGGTACTTCTTTAGAGGATGATTGGACAAGACGGAATTTTACAGCCAAGCCTGATCTGGAAATACTTGATTACCCAGGAGCTCCGCTGAAGTTGATTTAGGGCCTCTAATGAAAATAAAGGCGGAAAAATGGCGCAGTTATATCTGCGAAAGGTTCTCAGTTTCTTCCCAAATGGGTCAGGAAAATCTATTTTTAGGTTTGACTGATAGTCAGATCTAACTATCAAAACTTCTTTCTTAAGCCTCCAGAGTATCCAGCGATGTACTCACGATGGCCATAGGAGATATTTTACTAGCAGAAATAAATTGTAAGACATAGGTAGAACATTTTACTTTCATATCAGAAATTAAACTGAACTGGTGAATTATTTTTCAATTAAAAATAAATTATGTGACAAATAAAAATTTTTACTTTCTTATCACATATTTACATTAATATTTAATTCCTCTATAAATGAAAAAAACTCGTTAACTATGAGATGAATATAAAGGAATAATGAATAATCATACGAAGCATATAAGCATGAAGCATGAATTACTCATATTCTATTCCCATAGATAGTAAAGGAAATAGTAGTATCTATGTTGAAGTACATTCATAATAACATTTAATTTCCATATTCAGTAAAAAATAAGAATTATTATATTGTTTAAAGTAAATAATATGAATGATTTATAATAAATAATTCATTATCATGAAAATAAAAATTAATCGTAATCGTAGACGATATCAGTAAAAATTATAAATTTAAATCCTGATTGCTGATTTAAATTAACCATAAAATTTATCATTTGTCCTATCTTTTTCATTTTGTTTCTTCTTTTGCTCTGTTTCAAAGTATTCAATTTTGTAAGCAATATCGGTTAAAGTTTTGAAAATTTGAAAACTAAATATTTAGAACAAGAGGCCATTTTCATGATTTTGAAAACTTTTGTAAACAGAAAAATTATAATAAAAAATACATCTTCATTACTGGTAAAAATAATGAAGGGAATTTTTTTCATCGCCTACGACACTCAGACATTCTATAGTGAATTTCGCCTGGTTTGCTGCTGCTCGAAGAATGCAATTTAAAGGCAGACATCCAATTCGTCGACAAGTCGGATTGACGACGACTTTTTATTACGATGTGAGGTGGATGAAACGTAATCTGACGTCATAGATATTTCAAATCAAAGAGAATTCTAATAAAGTGGCGATATCATTATATCAACTGGAACGCGAAAGAAACACCCGTTTTACGGTTAATGGTCGTGAATATGCATATGAATAATTCACAATGATATGTAATTCCCAAGAAGAGTGACACAAGGAGTAATAAATCAATACGAAACATTCATAAATATACACGGGCTTATTTTATTCCTGCAGAGAATCAATCTGTGAGGTAAAATATGTTTATTTTCATTTCAATAAAACAAATAGTCTCTTCTAGACTATTTGTTCTAGATTGCAGATCAAATTATTATTCCTAAGAAAATAGATATTTCTTTGCATATTTATAGGTAATTTATAAGCAAGTACATATTTGCAATTAGAATTTCTACTATAAATTAAAAATGCGAAGA
Organism: Latrodectus elegans; assembly: GCA_030067965.1. Taxonomy (NCBI): domain Eukaryota; kingdom Metazoa; phylum Arthropoda; class Arachnida; order Araneae; family Theridiidae; genus Latrodectus; species Latrodectus elegans. The sequence goes on from CM057822.1 coordinate 108,017,014, forward strand.
CATATGATGGTCTGATGTCAAAATGGTCTGATATTAAAATTCAACAAAGCTCTCCATCAGCTATCTCAACAATAAGATTATTGAAGGAAATTTTCAGTGTGCACGGATTGCCTCATATCCTTGTATCTGACAACGCATCTATATTTACATGTACCGAATTTACAGAATTTTGTAAGGAAAATGGAATTATTCATAAAACAATAACTCCAGGTCATCGTGCAACGAACAGGTTAGCTGAACGTAATGTAAAAACCCTTAAACATAAATTAAAGTCAATGTCTAATGAAAGGAACTCAATACAAGAGAAGGTAAGAGAAATTTTATTTCGTTATCGAGCAACTCCATTACAATCCGGTAAAACTCCTTCAGAATTGTATCTTGTATGCCAAATTCGAATTAAACTAGATTTATTACACCCACCAAGCAAGGGATTCAAGTACACGCATACTTCACCCAGTATTCCAAATCAGAGAATTTTAAATGTGGGAGATCGTGTACAATTACGTACTTATGCCAACAACAAGCTATCATGGAAATTTGGCATCGTTAAACAACGAACTGGTAAATTACATTATTTAATAAAACTCGATGACGGGAAAACTATAAGAATAGAATCAAGAAGACGACGAGACCACCATGTGATCTATCGGACTGCGTAATTTAAGTGTGGGAGAATATAGTATTCTTATAAACAGGAGTAAGCAGAATACTCTGAGTTCGAGACTATAAGAATGCTTACAAACAGAACAATTCGATAATGTCAGTGCATTTATGTGTGTATAAGTGTGTCGTCCCATTTTTGAATAAAATAATAATTAGAGTCCAGTTGCTTCAATGAACACATTATTATAAAATACACTACAATAAATTACATAAATTTATAGAAAATAAAGTATCACTTTTGATAGAAAAGAACAGATAAATAGTATGAGTGAGAAAAACTATGCAAACATGAGGTTTTCTAAATTATTTATGTAACTTATGTTAATTTTGTTCATTTTAACAGCTTTTGTTTAAAAAAAAATTATGTTTCGAATTGTTGTTATTGACACAATGTGTGGGAGAAGACGTTTGTTAACCCGATTCGCTAAGGTGGCGGGAGGGGGGTAGCGCGCATGTCCGTATGCATTTTTAGGATCATATGCATTAATTATTGAATATAAGAAATATCCAGATGAGGATAGTGTCTGTTATTGTTGCCAGATGGCACTACAACAAAATGAAGTATTTTCTGTTTTGAAGTCATCCGGATATCTCATTTCACTTTCTTTTAATGAGAGTCCCACTTTAATGTAATCTGTATGTTTCTGTTATTAGTTGAATCTTGCTCTTGATTTTATTTGGGATTGTATTGTGTTTCTAAATTAAATATTAAGTATTTTCTATTTTACAAGCTTAAATTTCTAAATAATACCAACTAAATAATAATTAATAATAAACTTTTTAAACATAAATATGTTTGCAAAAATACAACTACAACCAAGGTGGGGATTGAACTCGAGAAATGTTATGTAAAGAGAGATTTAATTAACATAAATACAGGTTTAAATAAAAACAAAACTCCCGATCAAAGGTTAACATACTTACAAGTTATTTACAAAACGAAATAAATGTATTTTATTTAAGATATATTCGAAATAATTTCAGAAGATCGTAAAAATACGTTTGTGGCAGCTTTACTCTTCCACTAAATACTGCCGACCATTTCGACAAAGTGTTCCAGAGAAGAGTCCATAAGCGGCGGATGCACAGTTAATTAACTTACTGTAACTTCGTTAAGATGAAAAAAAATGTTTGATAAAAATGGTAAGAACTTATTTTACAACCTAATGAAACCTTATTTCCATATATCTGGGTTACTTTTGATTCTTTGTGTTTAGTGATAAACTTTCCTTTATTTTTTTTTATACATCGTAAAGCATGGATTGTCACAGCTGTCAGTGCGCCCCCTCCCCCAAAGCCGAACTGGCAGCCGAATGGTTAGCGCTCTTGCCTTCGGTTCAACAGTTCGTGGGTTCGAATCCCACCTTGGGCATGGATGTTTGCAGTGGTTCGGAATCCACTTTAAACCGTAGGTCTCGGTCTAATTAGCCCTCGAATGCAAAAAATGACGGTTGAGCGACAAACAAACCAAACCCCCTCCCCCAAAAACTTATCGCGAGAGGATCTCGTAAGTTCTTAGTTTGTGACTGAATAATTTATACGTCCCCTCTGATATTTTCATAGGACCCTGATTACCTGCTGTGTTGCTCTTCATACTGGGAGCATTCTATGCTAGTGTGCAATATATTTTAAGCTCAGCTAAAATTTTAAGCAAAACTTCATTCATATGATGAATTTTTATAGAGAGAAAAAATTATAATTAAAAATTAAATTGCAATTTTTTAAAAAGTTCCAAAAATTACAACTGTAAAGTTTTTAAATATTTTAATAAAAAATTTTATAATGACCAAAAATTATAATAATCATAAATATTTAAAAATTTTTGATTTAAGAAATTAAATAAATTAAATTAAAATTACTTAATAAATTTTTTAATTTAAAATATTAAAGGTTAAAAAATGAAGTCATAATGCGAAAAAGTTAAATTAAATTAAATTATATTTATTTCCATCGTTTAAAAAGGTAATCTTATAAAAAAATACTTAAGCAGATATCTGATATGTTTAGCAGTAAAAAAAAATAAAGAATACAAACTCAAAAACTATATGATGACAAAACAAAGACATTATTAATCCAATATATTCTGATAGAAGTATGAAGGTAGAAAAAATAAGAATATAAAATGCAGGAAACTTAATATTATGTTATTTATTTATTTTTTAAATAACTTTATGTTATTTGAATCTTATTTGAAAATATAGATGGCAGCACAAAACAAGTTGTACTTAGCGACATAAACATCTAAAAACTTAAATTGCTTCACAAATTTGATTTAATTTCATTCGTAACTATTAGAAGAATAGCATGAATTTTAATTTTATGTAAATATTCTTAAAGAATTTAAAAAGTAATATTTTCATTTACATAACATAAAATTATAAGAGAAATTTATTTATGCATATGATAATAATTATACATGACATGTAAAATTGGCATATAACCGTAAATAAATATCATATTTATTAATATATTCTACAACTATGAAAGTTGGTTAAAATCGAAAAAAATATAATTTTTAATGTGTGTTTAGTTTTTTTTAATAAAGGAGCATTAGTAACTTTAATTTGAAATATATATTTCTCATTCAAAGAAAATTTTTATGAATAAATGAAATCAAATTATATTGTGCTGTGTACCCAGCAGAAGGTATACAGCGAAATTCTTCAAAGAAATATTCGAGGATAATTACAATTTTCAATACTTTTTAGAAAATGTATTTTCTAATAATTTACTCCTGTAAATTCTTTTTTGCTCAATCAAATGGAATGATTGCCATCATAGCAGCGAAAGAACTTTGAACTGTATTGTAATAAAGTTTGCGTTTGGATACTTTCACTTATTGTATATATATAGACTGCTGTGATGTTGTAACGGGATGCACATTTAAATGTCTACAATGGATAAGGAAAAAAGAGTCAGTTATCGACTTCAGTCAGCTGATATGTTTGTGTGTTCACAACCACCTCTTGTAGGCGCAACTCATATTTTGACCAGTATCCACAGTTTAAAGTGTACTCTAAATTATTATCGACAACCTGGTCAGAAGTGGAATCGAACCCACAAAATAGTAAACTGAAGCTCAGAGATCTAAACAAAACAAGCTGGATAATCATTATAATTTTTAATTTTTTTTTAAATTTAAAATTGTTAAAAAAATTATAAAATTTAATTTTTTAAAAGATTTTTCTCAAAAAAAAGAAAATAAAAAAAAAATTGTTTCCAGGCTGCTCAGTATGTGTTAGAAAGAAGATTTTACTCTATATTTTAAAAAATTATACAATCTGAGAGCAAATGTTCATCACACATCTGGACAAACGACTCAGATAAAGGGGGAGAATGACTGTGAAACGAATTAAGAGCATTTCACTGCCGAAGCTTAAAGCCGCACAAAGTGACTGCTGAAGACATTTTAAAATATTTGAAGACAGACAAATTTTATATTGTGCGACCGTACATTGTACAGAAGAAGAGAGGCGTTTGCAAGGGAGAAAACCAGGGAAATCTCTGAAATCGCCATCATGACAGATTTGCTTGAAGAAAACAAAAATGTAAAGTATATTTAACGTTTTTGAATAATCAATGGTGTTGAATTCAAATTCTTAAGTTTTTCGTATCAAATAGTATTCAGATAAACAGATAAAATGCCATTAGAAACCACTTACCAGAACACACTTTTGCTTTCTGAAAACATGTTTCGTGGCCAGCAATCCTTCTCCAGAAAGAGTACATTCCTAAACCTAATCTTGACTGACGTTCATACAGATAGAAGAAAAATTCAACATCACGGTATACTTGTTCAGCAATATCTAGGATCGAACCCAAAAGTTACCAATTCAAACACCGTAATCCTGCTTTAAGTAGCTATGATGAGTCTTTATTAGAGAAACTGTTTTCTGTTTTACCACTGTTTTTTGTTCAAAATGACTGGATTTTACATTTTTTTTATATAGACTCATTTATCGTCAAAGTGAATGGTCTTCATTTTTAAAAAAAATTAAATATTGAACATTTTAAGAACACTAAAATTGTAACGTGCGTTTGTATATTAAAACAAGTTCTCTTAATTTTTCCTCTCTAAGAATTATAAGTTGAGATTTTATTCAGTCACCTGAAGTAGCTATCTATTTCCCCAGTGTGATCTATCTGGGAAATGAGCTGTGAATGTACTCCAGTCAGTTACTCATTCAACTGAGTGTCCCGACGGAGAGGCGCGCAGGTTAGGAAGCCAATAAAAATTTGGTGAACGCTCATATTCTTGCTTAACAGACTAAAATATTATTCCAAACTATCTTGACTATGAAAAATGCAATTTTTTTCTTCTTTCACATTATTCAGTATTTTATTATTACATATTTTTCATACTTCATTTAGATTTTTATTTACAACAGAGGCTCGTTTTTACGAATTCGTAAGAACCTGTAAAACAGTTCCTAGAGAATAAAAAGATAATGTAAATCATTCAGATGTGATTTTTTTTTTAATCAGACTACTTTTCTTTATGAATAAAATAACTAAGAATGCACTGGGAGAGGCAAATGAAAAATGAGTTTCCTCAACAGCAATGTTCCTTTGCTGCTATTTCCTTTTTCAGAATTTTATCCAAATTATCAAGAGGTTGTCCTTCAGAACTCCATATTTTTTGACAAGTTTTGTCTTTAATATTTTTTCCTCTATTTTCAGATTTTCACATTAGTTGATAAACCCGTTCGCTTGATGTCAACTGCGACAAATCCTCAACGGAATCGACCCAATCTCTCTTGACAAGCGAAACTTCATACATTGAGTTGCTCAAATGAAACGGTACCAACTGCAGAATTTGTGAGCACAAAGAGTTCTTTCGCCTTTTGTACGTTCTAAAGTGAAGGGACGAGAGAATCATCTTTATCCTTTCTGTGTTCTTAAGGACAGGCAACGCAGAAGTTCATTTCTGCACCACAGTTATTTTCCCATCAAACTTCTGATACCCGCGTGTCTTCGACCACTGTTTCCAAAATGTCTGGAATGCTTGCACGCGCTGTTCAGGAGTGAATCGAATTCTTTGGCATTACATAAAAAGCAATCATAAAAAATATCAGATCATAAAAATAAAAAAACTTAAAAGTAAACTATTTGTCAGAGGCGAATCAGTTAGTAGATTTAAAGCTTTTGAGCAAAAACTTTAAGAATTCATTAGATTTTGGACGTTTTGCCAATACAAAAGAGGAATGTTTATGCTTACTTCAAACACATAATGTTAACTTTGCAGGCATTAAATGTTTCGCGGCATTGAATGAACAAGTTAACATTTAATTACCACATATATGTAATAATGCTTTTTTTAATTTTTAAAAATGCATTCTTTACATTGTATGAATAAGAACATATTCATGTTTTTAAAATGTATTCCATGTAAATTTATGAAATACGTGCAGAAACTAGTAACCTAAGTTGCACCTCAAACTCGAATCACGGAGTAATATCATTAATTAGAATGGCAAAATAGCTCTTAGGTATTGGCGAGCAGATGGCAGAATTATTCATCCATTTTATATCGAAACGGCGGAAATATTTCGAAAAGTAAATCATTTTTTTTATGCGTGCGATGAAATATTTAATTCAGATTTCGATAAAAAGTTCCGTAAACGATTATCGTAAAAGTGATTTTACTATTTATTTGTTACGGGGATATTTACACGTATTATACCTTCTACTACTTTCGCCAAAAAACGTGTCACTAAATCTTTTATATAATTTTTTTTTTCAAAATATGAAAAAAAAAACAAAAAAAAAACAGAACATATTTTTATGAAAACAAATAAAAACTTGTTTCAATTGTGTGTGATATTGTAATTTTAAAATTATAAATTTAAAATTATAGATTTAAAATCTACAAACTTTGAAAGTAAAAAAATATGAAATCTGAGCTTATATAAATACAGTAGAATAAGTGATGCTGTCACTAAAATACAATATAAGACTTTGAATTTCATTATTCAACAACTGTGTAGCACATTATCTGGTCAACCATTTCAGCGAAATGGCCAATCAGATAATGTACTATGTGTGTGTGTGTACGAAAATCTATACGTATTGGATGTAATTTATCTGTATAAATATTCACACACAAAAAACAAAAAAATTCCTGTTATAAATCACGTAATTGATGATAATTTGTGGAAGAAAAATCTAATAGTATTTTTAGTTTTTCAATTCATTAGCATTCCACATTAAAGAAAAGATTGTAGCGCTTTTCTGAATATTAATTAACATTTTGAAACATACTTATGCGTGTGTATGAAGATGGTAAAAATGTAATTGTAATCTAAAATATCCTTTATTTATTGGGCGCAGCTTTCATTATCCATCATGCCAATTTCTCAATTTTTTGGCAACAAAAAAAATGTTGCCAAGAGAATATAATTATAACGTAATATATTCTTTTCGGAAAAAAAGATCACACCTCTAAATATTGAATCTAAACCTGATAAATAAAATGTGTAATTATATATGTATTTGGAGTACCAAGATTTTTAAAAAAAAAGCATAAGAACTACAATTTCGTAACTGTAAACACATTTAAAGGAGTAATAATTGCGAAAATGTAAATATGAATTCTGAGAAAAATAGGGACATACTATTTCTAATCTAAACTTAGAAAGATTCTCAAAAAATAAATAAATATAAATTATAAAATTTAACATAAATGTTACTTAATAATTAAAAAGAAGAAAATATAGGAATTACATTTTTTCGAAAGTATATAAATACAATTTATAAAATACACATTAGTTACAAATGAATTTAAGAAATCGATGTTTATTTTAATATAAATAATAATAATGTCATATACAAACAGAATAAAGATATTTCGACACAATTTTAAACATTAAGAAATTAATACAGCAAGAACATTTTTAAAATAAGGAAGAAAGTAAGCAATACAACTTTGTGAATTTAAGAATCCAAAAATGTCAAGTTATCCATGGATCACATTAAAAAAATTCGAACTAACGATCGTCACAAGCATTTTTAATAAAATCCTCCAATGGGAATTTGAAATGTTCTAAATTTCCTCGCAATGATGTAAAAATACTAGGGTTACCAAAATAAAGTTTTCTTCATTATTGTTCTCGGTTTCTTTGACATAATAAAAAATTGAGGTTGCCAGATAAACAAGGATATCCGAAAAAAGTCTCCAAATTCATAAATTGGTGTGAAGGATAATACGGCAGCCGTGGCATCTATTGTTGCGTAGAGTTATAATAAAAATTCATGTGGTAAATGAAATAAAACATTGAAAAGGAAAAAAAAAGAATGCAAGCTTTAGATTTTAAATAAAAAAGGAATTTTGCTTAAATTTGTCAATGCTTAAGGGACAGCCTAAACGCCGATACCATTTAAACGTCCGCTGTTAAAAGGTCTTCCGGGAGGACTTAATAGATATTAATCATTCCAGCTGTGTTGACGTCGTTTGGGAGGAAATTCGGAAATTTCAAAAACATGCCCCCTCTCCTGACAGACAAGTAAGCAGAAGTGTAATATTTTCATACATTATTGTTCTACAGTGGCTGAGATCGAACCCGAAACCTAATAACCTAACAGAATATAAATCTGTAAAGCGGCGCCTTTCTATTAAATTAGCGTGATCCGGTTTGCTTGTTTTTACACAATAATATAAAGTGAAAAGAAAACAACTGGACAGTATATGTAGCTAATGTTAAATACAAATAACCATATAAATTTCAACTCATATCAAATATTTTCATTAAAAACTAATATGTAAATAAGAGTACAGTTTTTGAATAGAGCCTTAACTTATCAGTGGTTGCACCAGCATGCTTCCCTGTACCTAGACCAGAGGTAGGCGTTATCAATCAGACAGAAGCAGTCTTCGTGATTCTGAAGCAGGGACCCAGCAGAAGACCCCCAATATTTGGACCGTCACCCCAAATGTATCATTTCGCTAGTGAAGAACATTGCGACCACGACCATTTTTAACGTGTTCCAGTCGACTTTAGCGAACATGAAGGATATTCGGTTATGCCGTGATTCGAACTCACTACCTTCAGATAATGGGAACGACGCCTTAAGCAAATAGGCCACCGCCAATCTCACATAGATAGCGATGCAGGCGATCCCCGGGCTGTATTTTAAGGTTAATAAGTTTGGAATACTCGTCCATCATCTCAGCGCCTCATCATTTTAAGCCATGGTCAGGTGATAAAATCGCAACTGGGATGTCACCTTCTTCTCTACATCCACACCACACCAACGGAAAGGATTTGGACGTCACACTTTACACATCCCCAACCCTTGGAGCTGCAGGAACCCAGTGAGAAAGAACGATGTCACTTCTGCTTGCTGCATGCAGAACGCTGGGGTTTTTTCAGTGTGACCTATGTTTCACGTCAGGTGTATCACGTGAATGCACGCCAATACCTATGAAAAATCCCACCTCCAGCCGAAAGGCAATCAAGCGGAGGGGGGGGGGAGGCATGAACATACCTCACAACAGCCTGAACCACGCAAGCAGTGCTCAACGTGGGGGCTAACACTGAATGTATGCAACAAATCACAATTATCCCCTCTTCTCATGATGTAAACTACATGATAAAGATAGCTATTTCTCTCTTTTTCTGTTACGTACCGTTTTTATTTCAAAATATATAATCTTCTTCACGGAAATAACTGTATAATACAATTGTCGTTTAGTTAGATGATAAAGTATTTTCATTTCCTCACAAAATGGGATAGAGTAGTTTTGTGTAGGAATATTATTACGGAAATATTGTGTACTGAGAGCTTATTCTATTTCTAAAATAGAGAAAGTCGTTTCCAAAAAGGAAATGACTTCTTTTCGCGATATAAAAATGGAAATCATGTGTTAAGTTATTGTAAGAGTTGAGTGTTTAACTATGGAAATGCTTCATTTCTAATGAACTACTTCCAAATATTTATCTTACTGATTTTTGTCTTTCAAACCGGATATAATTCAAGCAAAATTCGTTATTTTTATCAGGGTGGTATTAAATTTGTGTTTGCATATATTTCTTTAATTTTATTTTAGTTTTGACAATAACATGAATCAGTTTATATATATATATATATATATATATATATATATATATATATATATATATATATATATATTTGTGTGTGTGTGTGTGTGTGTGTGTGTGTGTGTGTGTGTGTGTGTGTGTGTCCTCTTGACTAGTAGATTGCTGGAAAGATGGCATTAATACCTTTGTTTTTTTATTTCACTTTACCACTCAGAATGAGGTTTATCATAAAGAGTCGTGTGCTAGCTCAGTTACCGACTTTGTCACTGGACTGTTATACAAAATGACTAAGCCCCGAACGTGTCCCTTGGTAACTTGCGCGACGGACGATGCGGTATGTGAAACCAAAGGCGTCATGAATATGAAAGGGAAAGGGGGACGGCTTCTGTAGATAGTAAATCACAACTAAGAAAATTGTTTTTTATGAGGCAGACTTACAGTCGTTGCAGGAAAGATGTATCTCAAATCTAATGAATTACTTCAGTAAACTTTATAGCTACCATGACCAACATTGAACCGCTAACTTCCTGTGTGACTGGAAGAATGACCAGAGGCTGAAAAAGCATAGTCCCCTTGGACATGCAGAGAGGTTGGATACTTTAAAATTTTCTGTTTCCGCTAACTCCCTATCGCCTCCCCTCTTGACTCTTTGCCAGAAGTGTTCTTCCATACAGAATTACTGGTACACACAAATAAATCTTCTCAACATCCTGAATTCTTAAAACAAGCTGCACTAGAGGTCATCAATAACATCCCTTCTGAAGCTGTACAAATTTATACTGATGGTAGTAAAGATGAAGATGGACACACTGGAAACGGTGTGTTTCTTAAAACTGAAACAAAAATTTTTTTTTCTAAAACAACGCAATGTTGATTTTAGTTCCGTCTTTTGGTCAGAACTTACAGCCATTGATATGGCTCTGGACTTTTCCTTGAACAAACAGTTAAACGGCAAGATAGTTGACAGTCGTAGCGTTATTCAGTACATTGAAAACTGGAGGAATATTGTGGACCAGAGGGGAATTTATGTTTTCAAAAAGCTTAAAACTTTATCTGAGTCCTCCATTATTCATTTTCAATGGATTCCATCACATGTCGATCTTAAATATAACGATATTGTCGATGGCCTTGCAAAGGATGGATTATCACTGCCTCTTGGTTCTGCTGATCTGCTGACTTTCCAAGAAATCTTCTCTAGGAGTAGGGCTCTTGCCAACTCATCTTGGAAAATTCCGCCGTCTCATCCTTGGTACTGTGGCTCTGATGCTGGGGGATCTTTGAGTTTCGACGGTGAAAGACGTGATCAGACTGCCTAGTCCAGGCTCAGATCCGGCCATCTTCGGACTCTACGTTTCTTCCAGGGCAAACAAGTCTTTTCCACTTGCACTTTGTGCCATACTAATGAAGACTTACTCAAACACCTACTGAATTACATTGGCTTTTGAAAGCGTGAATTTTTATACAGCCCTGGAGCTGTCCTCGATTCTTTGAAAAAACAAAGGATGTCATGGACTTGGTCTGATTCTGACCAGGGGATAAGAAAGAATAAATGACTAGTCATTGCATATGTGATCTGCATAATATAGTCAGAAAAGTAGTACAATAACATAAAATGACTTTTTAAAACAAGGCGGTTTCTTTTCAGTTGAAGGTAATTTAAGCTTAAGAGTTAAAAAATACAAATTCACTTTCAAACATTTAGAATAGAAAAACGAAATTAAGTAGAGCCGTATACTCTTTTAAAAGCAAAATTATTGAAGACAATGGTGCAGAGCTAATTTCTTTCAAAACGTTTTATTAAAATCGACAATACCGATTTTACTGTAAATTGTTAAAACAAAAATTATCTTATCCATTGGGTTGTGACTAAGCATGAAGAAAATGTTTTCAAATTTCTATCTGCTGACTGACGGTAAGGCTTCACATGATTTTTTTTTTCAAAAACGTATTTGAATAATTAAATTTTTTTATATATAACTATAATTAAAAATATCATTTAATATCACATTTCTTTCCAATAAGAGATTCATAAACTTTAATCTCGGAAAAAATATTCTACCAGTTTTTGTGCTTCACTTTCTTGGAATTTACTTACTATTGTTTCTTTTGTTATATAAATGTTGCCCGTAATTTACATAAGTGCTATTTTTCACAATCCATCTGAGAACAATAGTTAGGCGAAAATATACATCTCCTTGGGGCAATTTTAGTTCTTGAAACAAGGAGTCTATTGTGCTGTTTTGATTTTATGATGCGTATGTTAGGTTTAACTATGAAATATGAGATTTCTGATATACATTTTTTGCGATTTTTTTTCATTTTATCGCTGCTCTAAATTTTTTCCTCTATAAAAATTTCGAATTGTTATTTTTTCCTGACCAGAGCCACTGTTCTGCATTAAGTTACACAAAAAAGGCGAAAGATAATGAGTGTCACTTAGATTTTAAGTGAGTGTAAATGATTTAACTAAATATTTGGTTGATAAGGTTGGTGACAAATTGCAACTTTAGCGTATTTCTTTTTACAGCGGGAAAGAATAGTTACCGTATTATCAAATTTACCATTTTCAATAAAAAAATATAGTTGAAAATTTAAAAAAAATAATTTTTTTTATATAAAATTTAAAACTCATTGAAACAAACAGCCCTAAATTGGATCTTTCGACGACATACATCTTCCCGCACATACCAGGGTTCTCAACCCTTTGCTTTGCTAATTGTTGCTCTAATAAGTTGGATAAAAACGCAGAATGACAATAACTATGTACTATTTACATGCTAGGTAAAGCTTGGAGACTACGCAGAAAATACAAAGGAATCACAACAGCTAAGAAATAATTGAAATGAATCTTACTGATATTATAAAATAGTGAACAACCCTTAGTGGTTATGCCGGGGTAAAGATGTTTGCATATGTATATCGATGCTTGGAATATATATTCTGAAACAAACCTATGATTGTTATCCCGAAAATCCCTCAGGAACGGAAAAGCTAAATGAACGAGAATGAAACCGTGGAGTATCCACTAGTAAAAAAATACCAGTGAATTTTATGTAATTGTGATTTTTCACTGTGTGACAATAGTTTGTAGTTATAAGCCTATTTTGCTTGTATCAATTATTAAAAGAGATTTCTTTCTATTACTCTGCTGGACAATTGCTAAGGACGGATAACACTATCAACCTTAGCAACCATAAAATGAAAGGAAGCAAAATGAGGAAAATTAGAATAAGTGCAGGATGTGGTAAGACGAAGTATGAGTGTGCAAATTTTTTTCCACATCTGTTCATCACGTGATAGTGTTCACAAGAGCTTTAAAGGTTTTGACACGTGTGGGCAATTGTTGTTTCAAGTCTAAGTTTTACGGGAAAGATTTAATAGACGAACTTGAAATTTTTGGTATGTCTCCCCAACATCACTTAGATGATTTAATGCGTGGCCGAATTATTGGAAAGATCGAAAAAGGGCGAAAAATAACAGATGTTTCCAGGGAGTTCGACATCGCTGACAGCGTTATTTCACGGCTGTGGAAGTCATTTAAAACTACTGGAATGTGTAGTAGGCGGCTCAGTGGAGGTCGTGTTAGAAGTACGACGCCTGCAGAAGACAAATATATCGACCTATCAGAAAAAAGGAAGAGGTGCACCACAGCTCAGCAGGTGTCAAATCAGTTTCTTGCTACCTCAGGAAAGCAGATCTCTCGAAAAACTGTTGCCAGACGTTTTAGGGGAGGAGGACTATACGCCCGCAGACCTGTTGTGTGTGTCCCATTGACCAGACAGCACCGTACTGACGTTTGCAATGGTGTCGTGAGATACGCAATTGGACTGAACAGGGCTGGGTATGCGTACTATTCTCAATTGAGAGTAGGTTCAGTGTGTCATCAGATTGTAGACGCCAACTGATCTGGTGCGAGAGTGGTACTGCTTATCATCCAGAAAATATCCAGGAAAGGGTATATCTGACATGTAGTGTCATGGTGTGGACCGGCATCATGATCAATGACCGCACGCCCCTACATGTGGTTGCGAATGCGACTATGACGGGCCAACGATACATAATGAAGTTCTAATTCCTCATGTTCGTCTTTTCCGTGGTGCTGTCGGTGATAAATTTGTTTTTATGGACGACAACGCAACATGTCATCGAAAATTCGCTGTTCAGGATTGTCTAGACAGCGAGGGTATTCAACGCTTCGTATGGCCATCACGTTATCCAGATCTAAACCCCATTGAAAATGTGTGGGATACTGTGGGCAAGTTGCTGGTCGAAACTATCCTCCGACAAACAAGAACATCTCATCCGTGCATTCACAGTGGAAAGGGATAAATTGCCTCTACAGGTGCTGGATAATATTGTGCAAAGTATGATGCGACGTGTGGAATATTGCATCACACTCCACGGAGCGCATATCCCGTACTGATACCTTTCTTCAAGGTGCCAACTGACTTTTAGATGCATTGTACCATTTTTCCGTATGCAGCATGAAATGAACATTTTTTTTCTTTCAGATGTTTCACAGCATTTGTACTTTAAAGAACAATAAATATTCTTTATTCTAATGTCTGAACAGTGTGGCAACTCTATTTAATCCTACTAGGCCTCATGTCTCGCTTAATGTTATGCTAGATTGCAATTTGTGATCCGTCCTTAGCAATTGTCCAGCAGTGTAACTTAGATCAGTTTAACATTCTTTGTGCACTTCATTTTGGAGAATGTTTTCTCACACAAGTAAGAAGATCAAAAACAGAGAACAGCCAACGAGCAAATTTATGTAAATTAACAAAATTATTCTCTTTTATTTTTACGTCGCCAAAACCTTCAGTTGTAATAGATTTCAGGTTTTTCTATAGTAGTTTATTTTTAATAATGCCATTGTCAACTCCTTAAAAAACATCGTCCCCAGTAGTCGCGCAGAGAATATCAAGTTCTTCGTACACTTCATAGCTCCTAATTACTCCTTCTTGAATAAAAATCAACGCCTGAGCCGTATCTGACTCATCTAAGGCCAAAGGAAACGCCTCAAGATGTTCATTTTTGCTAGACAGTTGAGATGATATATTTTCTGCAATGTCTTGTACTCAGGTGTTTGCTGACAAATTTTTTCGGAGCACACTTCTTAGTCTACTGTAATCACGCGTTCTTTGAACATCAAACTGCATACCATTTTCCAATCCCTCATTTCATTATCTGTTTAACCGTTATGAAGTGCAGATGTCAGTTTGACTTGCCTTCGTATTCCCATCAAATATCTGATATCCATGTATTTTAGAATATTGTTTCCTCAATGTCTGGAATGCCTGCACTTGTCGGGTTGTTGTTCATAAAAAAAATCTTAGACGTTATATATATATATATATATATATATATATATATATATATATATATATATATATATATAAGAAATAAAAAATTCAAAAAATATTAGATCATAAATATAAAAAAAAATAAAAAAAAGCGGAAACGAAGACTATTTCTTCAGAAATAAAAACTCAGCAAAAAGAAATTATTAAAATTGTTTCTTAAAATTAATATTGTGTTAACGATGTCACACACACAGGACTAGCCTCTATTTCGTCTAATCGGGCGTGTTCGCAATTGCATAAAAAAATAATAATGGTTCGTAGAAACGAGCGTTTACTGTATATCCAAAAACGAGAGTATACTGATGAAAGGCAATAACGACGTTCTTTCTTTACCTTAAAACAAAATTCGAGAAAATAGAGTGCGTGAAATGAGTACTCACATTCTTGCGGAGCTCGGATGGTCGCCCCTGCACGGTGTCGAGTTGGAATTCGAGTATCTTGGGGTCGTCATCCTCCTCGTCCTCTTCGGCCAGGGGAAGCAGGTAGGCTTCGATCTGCGTGGAGAGGGGGGGATACTCTTTCATCTGATGTTGGTAAATCGTGAGGCACATTCAACGCACACAAGCTGCAAGAAAGAAATCACCAGGCTTCAAGGCACACACTAGATGATACAAAAATATACATTTTCTGAGAAGTAATTACATATATCTTAATAGAGTTTTCTTCAATAATCACAAACGAAACCTTAATGCGTGAGCTGCTTTCACATATATTTCTGAGAATGTATTAGGTAATGCTTTCCCATGCATTACCTTATCTATATCTGAGAAAATTTTTCATAATTATTGACTCGTACTCACACACACACATAAAAAGAAAGGGAGGAAACATGGAAATCTCTCAAGCACTCACCCTTACCGACGCATATAACATCATTTATCTTTCACTTGTAGAACAATGGAAAGAACAGATATTTTCCTACTGAAGAACCGTAGAGATTTGGTCGCTCCACGATAACGTTTTTGCACACGAGGGATAATTAGACTAGTACCTATGGTTCACTACAAACATCCTATCCCAAGGTGAGATTCAAACCAACGAAATGCTAAATAGATGGGTAGATAGCTAATCATTGGACCACATCCACTTTTAAGATTGCAACGTACTGCACACACATAGAAGGTATGCAGATCACTTAGGAAGTTTTTGATCAGTTTTAATATAATAAAATTTAGAATAATAAATTGTGCTAAAATTAATAGCATCTTCCTCCATCATAAGGTATATAAAAATTTTTTGTATAAACTTAACTTCATAAAGTATATATATATATATAATTTAGCATAAGGTATATAAGGTTATTCCTCAAATTTTGATACAAAATAAAATTAAAAAATCTTGAAAACTGTGTTAAATTATTGTTCAAAAAAGTATAATTTTACGAGAAATAACGGCGTATAGTTTTTTTTCTATGATTTTTTCTCACTTTTTTATAAACGTCAAAATTATTTAAAAAAATGTAAATTAAAAAGCTTAAAATGTGGTATCACTTCATTCCACAATGATTTAAATACTGAAAAATTAATGTTATCAAAACTTTTTTTTTTAGCTTCAGAACAATAGAAAACCGGACAAAGTAATCTAAAAATAAATATCTGACAAGTTGGAAAGCATTAATTTTTTCGTGTGCAGCATTTTTCAATATAAAGAACCTGAAGTGGTTCAGAAACACATTTTTATCTTCAACACAAATTCAGATTAATTTTACTGAAGTTAAAGCATAAATCAGCTGAAATTTTATCTGCTTTGAAAAAACATCCTCAAACTGAGGAAATTAAAAAAAAAAAAAAAATGCTCAAAAATAGGTTTTGTTAATCTTCTCGAATTGATATATCATAACCAATCAATCATTTCCTCTTGCATTCTTGTCTTACGAAAAGGTGAGATTTTATGTCCAACGGCTCGTGTATTCGGTTCTTATCACATACTGGGTTTTTACAGCGATTCATAATGCATTCTAAACTATAGATCTTTATTTAATCGGCTCTTGCTAGAAAATAAAGACTGTAAGATAAAATCATTTTTATCCAAGAAAATATTTGAATGACTAATATGATAAAAATAGATAAATGCTTACTATCGGGTACCCCTCATTTATTTGACGATTTTTTTGACGCCAAGCTAGTTGCCAAGATGTGATTAACAAGATGGCCGATACACATAAGTTATTCAAAGATAGGTTACCAGAGAAATTAAAGTTTTACGCCAAAATATATCGCCACACCAAGGGTTACCTGATTTTCCACCGAACTTTTGTTAGTACTTCCCCTTTATCATTTTTTTACCCAACAATTAGCTAAAGAGGTCGGATCCTAGCAGATCCCTCACCCTTGGCCCGAATGATTTTGGTTGTTGATAATTGTGGCTTGTGACAATCTTGATAACCCTACTTCGATACATTAGATATAATAAACTAAATTATTTCTGTAATTTCCTTCTGACTTGGAACTTTTTTTCAGTGTCAGTGAAAGGTATGGTCTCTCCTAGGATTTTACCGCAAAATAACCATCGCTCTGACTTTTTGTTCAACATTGGAAGATTCGACTGCCGTTTGGGGTGAAAATGTATGGATATAGGGATTGAGAATCTGCTTTATAGAATTGTAGGCTATGTTTGAATAGTCTCACTTAAGCGAAAGTTGAGAGTGAACACAAAGTAGTAATACTAACTCCCAACTCTCTTTTCTTTCTTTATAACTAACTTTATTTTGCTTAATTTTTTAAACATTGGTATATACAAATACACCAATGTTAAAAAAATTTATAAAATGTGCATAGGGTTTGCAAAAAAATATATTTTTAAGTTTTTATATTAAACATATATTTTTTTAAACATAAAGTGATTGTTTCTTTCGTTCCTGCTGCGATCATGGCTATCAGACTTTATTACAACTTTCATTGGCTTAAAAACTGATGACGTTTCTTCTACAGCACACATTGCATAGAGACGGCGTACCAAAAATGTTGCTGCCTGCCTTCAAAATCGCTTTCTTCAAGCAGCAGCAAACAAAGCGATGTTCACCATCGAATGTCTGAGAATATTTTCGAAATTCATTCTGTTAATAAAACGATTTCTTAAATAAGGACGAAAGCATCGGTTTGAGAAACTGTTTTCCATTCATTTGAGCCATTAACTCGTAAAACATTAGTACAAGAGAAAAAGTAAAATACAAAACATCCACTTTATGGTTTGTTTAAATCGGCAAGGACACACGATTTAAATTATTTTTAAAAAATCATTAATTTATGGAACTTTATATTAATGATTGCAATATTTGTAAACAAACTCTTTTAAATCTTAAGACTCTAATGCGTTGCTTACATTAAAAATTTTCTTTTTGAATTTACAGACAATTATCTCTAAAGATAATTTCTTTACTTGCTGTTCTTGTTTTAACTCTTCGAATAGATTATTTATTATAAGACACTGCTAGTATAACTTATTTCTGACTTAACTTTAAAAAAAAATCATTTTCTTATTTTAGGAAAGATCGCCTAACTATTGAATGTAATTGCAGCGTACCATCTAGTACTTCTAGTATTTAAAAATTCCAATTTTAATGTACTTTTATAACATCTATAAAATATGAATTGAATTAAATATCATTCAATGTATAAAATAATTTAATATCTATTTTCTTCAGCTCTATAAATTATAAATTTTCAAGACAAAAATCTATTGAATAAAAAATTAAAACATTTTGGCTTTTGATTCAGCAAATAAAATTTTTTTACGCAATAAGTTTTTCAGAAAAAAGTCCGAGTGAGAGGTTTTTAACAATCGTTCCTGTCTTGCGACACCTCAATGAATACAATTCCACATTATTTAAGATTTTATGACAAACGGGGAGAATGAAAATTGAAATTAAGTAAATTGTACTCATAATTTATTTCTCAAGCACCAATTTTTATGAGTAATGATGCCAAACTTTATTTAACGTTATTGTTTTTATTAATATGTTTGTTGCATTTTATTACACATTTTAACTGATTTCCATTCTATGTAAGAAAATATTTTATTACTGGCTGATAATAATTTCCCATTCTACGCAGGAAAAAATTATGAATGAAATATATTTTAATTCTATATATGATTAGTTTCCAAAAAATTTGATTGAAATGGTTTTTTTTTGTAGTTTCTTTTATAATGAACTGTATATATCTTAAAGATTTAAAATATTAATTTATTATATTGTTACGATAAAATATATAACTCATAAATAGAGAATTTTAAAATATGAAAATTTTTTAATTAAATAACTATGAGTACGAAAATGTTAAATTTCCGAATTTATTCGATGCTTCCATAGCATTAAATAATTATCATAGAATAGAGAAATATATCATTATGTTAAAGAATCAAATGTGTAACAAAGAATTTCCAGGTAAGGGTTCCTCGTGAGCAGGTAATATGCTTAGAAAACATTCCATGATCACAAAATTCCCTTACGCGAAAAAAATGTTGGACACAAGTAACAGAAGAAGTAAAATTTTCACAAAGTTTGGTCTTAATATATGATTATGCAAGTTCAAAAATAATAGAAATTTCAGTAAATTGAAGTGTTTTCTTTAAGATCAGAAAGAAAATATTTCACTTGTTAAAATAACAAGACAGCCATTAGCCGAGACTAAAATAATATAGGTTCCAAATTTGATTAAGCAAATGTTTGTGATTCATTTGTCCATGACAGTTGGGTCGCTGATGGGTTTTCAGCATGGATATATATATATATATATATATATATATATATATATATATATATATATATATATATATATATATATAAACATTTGTTAGTATAAAGAGGCAAACATTAGAAGAATAGTTTGAAAAATATTTTGGCCTAAGATAAACATCATTAAAAAAAATTTCCTTGATATTATATATTACCCTAATGCAAATTTTTAATTTCCTATTTAATTCTTGTATACTGAAAGCGAAAATCTTAAAATTGTTACTTAGCAACAATATTATTTCTCACTAATTCGACGTCTCTCATCATTACAACTGGAGCACCAATAGATTTCGTGCATTTAAATTTAAAGAAATTTCATTGAATAAAAATTTTCGAGGCAAAAGTAGTATGGATTTGTGATTCAATAGTTTATGTCTTACAAGACGTGGCAGGTAAAAGCGTCGCTCACGCGTGATTGATAGGTAACGTGTTCTGTAACTGCCGAAGTCTCATTCAAATAAATAAAAGCGCTAAAGTTTTTCAGTGGTTATGTATTGCAGAAAGATACCAACTGTGATATCACACTCGTCACGTCACTGGAATTTTAAATTACGATCCGAGAAACAGTGTTCAATTGTTTTGATCATTAAAAATAGGAAATGTAATCCATATTAAACAAAAACCTGTACTACTTTTACCAAGTTTTCACTAACTAAAAAAAAAAATTGTAACTAAAAAAAATGGTTCGTTTCTGTATGAATAGTAGAGGATAAACCTGTTTCTTGTAGATTCTTTTACAGGCAACGAGAGTATTTTTAGGCATTTTCCAAAAAAATGTTTAGTAAAATAACGGTTGCTAATTCCATAACCATCAGCTTTTGAATTTTTTTCCCTATTTTTAAAAATATTTAATATTTACTCAGCTTCGTAGCAAACATTGCACTGGGCAATAGGTACTCAAGTATTGATCAGATAAAAGTTAATCTTGAAAGCTCGCTTTAGCCATTAAACAAGGAAATCACAAAACTCTTATCCGTGTTTCAGGGCATCAGCGACATAATAGAAAATCCGTAAACACGTTCGCTGCATATCCATGTATAAATATCATTTTTTTTTTTTTTACAAAAGTTATTCTGTAAATGTTGAAAGGAAGGGTGATATTTTTCTCTAGTCTCCACTGTTCAAGCACCGGTAGGAATTTGAAAAAAATGGAAAAAGAGGAACCCCACGTCTTCGCTGTCGAAGCGTGCCGTTCGGAATCGGGGAGTATCGAAGCAAAATTAACTATTCTTTGAGTTAAAAAGAAAAAAAAAAACATCAACCTCAGCACGGTTTACATTCATTATAATCTCTAATGAAAATTTTCAGATAAAATATTCCTTCTTTTGATACAGCTAAAAAACGTTCTCAACCGAGCACCCGGCATTTATTAATAAGGACTTCATTTAGGAGCAAACGAATAATTTTCTTTCAAACACACACATAAGAATCCCAACAGAAAATCTTGAAATAGCTTGTTCAGAGCTCCTTTCGGTGTTCCAATGCATTTCCGATTGGAGACGTAAAGGAAAATCAGGAAATACGTTCGGTGCTTATGCGCATACACATGTATGATTTTTAAGTTTTCCTCTACTCAAATATAGATTGAAATGTATGTTGTAAAAATTATTCGATAACTGTCAAACATCGAAAATATTTTTACGAAATATTCAAATGAATTTCTTAGTATGAAATATTGTTTGATTAAAAAAAATTTCCAATTTTAATGTTTTGAAGTGATTGATTAGTATAGACTATATTTTCCTTTCGAAGAGATATTTTTCATTTCAGAAGATTCCGCAGAAATTCTCCTGAGATCGAGAGTTGCGAGAAATATCGATGTTGCAAGGTTTATTTTAAAAGGAATTAACTGAGAAAAACAGAAATTACACTACAATTTGTTTCAATAGGTAATCATGCAAATTTTAAAATAGGGGAAAAGAACCTTCAAATTATTATTTTAAGGAGACTGATTAACATGAACTGTATTCTTATTAGGAAGTTATTGCTTTACGTTTAGAAATTAAACATTGAACTACATGATGAGAAGTAAATTTTGTTTTATCACGAGAGATAAATATTTCAGAGTTTTATTTTTACAGATTGGCAATGAAACATTTTTAAAATTTTTTTTTAAAATAATATTTATTAAAATTGTCTGCATAGATTTTCTTAGAGGCAATATAATATATAGGAAGTTCCCTCCGAGAAAAGTCTATGAAATTTCAAGTCGGAAACTTTAAATTTGATATTGTACATTGGAATATTTATTATTTCTGCTTCTATGAATCACATTTTTGCTAGATGCGGTTTCTGTCTATAATATTTGCAAATAAGAAAAATGAAGACTTAGAAGTGCATGAAAATCTTAAGAAACTGAAACGATGATTTTTAATCTTTGGAGTCTGACGAAATATTGTTAATCATGACGGACATTCATGCTTCTTCCCCTCAAAATTTAATAATGTCGGAAACAGATTATAGCTCTTGATGTCACCTGTAATCAATTGGCAACATAAACTTACTAAAATTCATCCTGCAAGTTGATTCATTGGAGCAAAATCATACTTCGGAAAATCAGCATTAAATAGTTTATGGATGTATGAAATCATGAAAAACACAAAAAACTTTTATCTGTTTTTGGAAAATTTTTTCTATATATTCTGTGTGGGTCTAATGTCGGTCAGAGTGATTGCTTCAGAATTTTCGGGGTGAATACAAAGTGCGTGTTTGTCTTTCCAAAGAGCTCTTCCAGCCGTTAGGTTTCCTCAGCTATGGATTTAAAAAATACATTTGTGATAGAAGTAAGTTAATTTTGTTTTAAGCAAATCATAAAAAAACAATAAAAACTAAATTTGAAATTTTGAGAACATTTGGAGCAGTAAATTATTCATCATCAAATATTTACCATTAATCAATGGTGTGGGAGAAGCACGAGCTCCAACACCTCGGAGATGTAGCGCTGCCTATTCCACATGCCGGTGGTACATACAAGACGGATGTGGGAGGTAAATCCAATACCAGCGTCATCTTCAACACACTGCACTACGCTTCAGGGCTCGTCTTTGTTGAGAGACGATAAAACAATCTATCAAAGATCACAAGACTTTCATTCGTGGCTAATTCAACTAAATACATCAAATTCCAACTGTAGAAGTCACCATTACACAGCACCAATTCAGGTAATACAACAGGAAACAGTCTCCAGTTCCAGAAGTCTCTAATACCCCAGACCCGACAACAACTATTATGCATTCGATACCGATAGTCTTCCCTGTGATGGAAAGCGGTATTTACATCCGATTTGGCGGGAAAATCTAAGAAGGTTCTAATCTATTGATACTGATTCTAGAACTTAGGTGATCTATTTCTCCAGAAGTGTTTGTTTCTCACCAAGCCGCGAAATCAATACGCTTAAATTTCGCAATTTGTGCCCAAAATCTGAGTGTTTCCCATCTTTCTGAGATATTTTAGGGCAAATACAAATATTATTTATCACTTGCAGGTTAATGCACAAACGCAACAGCCTTTCACCACAGTGTCTTTCGACCATTGTGTGCTACAGGTAAAAGTACGATTCGTCAGTAAAGAAAATGTCATTTCACTCCACTCCATAGTCTATATCCTGTAACCATCGCGCACCACTGGCGGATCAAACTGCACTGGTTTTGAATCAAAGGTAAATGAACACCTTGCTGACATTCCCCCCATCCGAGAGGACTATTAATGATTCTGTTGTGTCGTGGTTGGTGAAATGCACTGGTATGACATCATCTCGCCTGGTGGCTGTGATCGCTTCCGTCTGTATTCATCAGTTCACTTCTGAAATCAGTCAGTACAGACTTGGATCATTTCCTTCAACAGTCATTTACTTCTTTGAAGGGTTCTAATCTTCTTCGGTGAGCTCCAGGCCGTTTCCCTATAAGATCAGCCAAGTGAAGCATCAGTCGCCAGGGACAAGGGCGACCACATTTTTCTCCCTCACTGGATTGCTGCAGCAACGTGGGTTGGGGACGGGTCCACGATCATCTGAAAGTTCTTCCGCTGGTGTGGGTGGAAAGGAAGGTGAAAGCTCAGGTGTGACCTCATAACCGGACCATGATTTAAAATCATGAGGCACTTGGTGATGGGTGAGTATTCCAGACTCGTTAACTTAAAGGTACAGTCAAAGGCTCACCTGCACTGCTATCTATGTATGCATTCTTCCACGGCTGAATTCACAAACTGAGTTGAAAGGCACTTGATGTGTTTTGCGAAGAGAAATTAAAGACCTTGCATAAAAAAACACTCGGAAAAAGAATTGCTGTACTTCAAATCGGGAAAAAATCCCCCCTAATCTCTTCAATATTGATAGAGCACCAAGAGTAGGACCGTACTACACTGAAGGCCGCTTATCACATATTCCTAGATGACTTAGAATTAAGGGAAATGTTGGATCAGAAATTATAGCATTTTCAGAGTTCGGCTTACAAAGTACAAGGCAGTAGTCGGTGAACGCAGCATACAAGACTGAAGCCGATACGCCGTGGAAAGCCCTTCTAGTCGCTGCACCACAACAAATATCTAATCGAGGATGCTTTGCACCTTTGATGTACTCAAAGGGATTTGTAAACTTCTCATCTGCTAGATGGCTAAATCACAGTGTTAAAAAAAAGTAAACGCTTTAATTCGCAAATATATACAGTGTCTCACAAAAGTGATGGGGCACGTGTGCTTTACAAAATGAAACTATAATAAAATTAATTAAAAATACATGAACACATTTTTTGTGGGTGTGTTTCATACTTAAATTTAGTAGCAATTATTACATAACATACATTTTGTCAAAATACTAAAATATTAATTTAATAAAAAATATAATTGTTTAGAACGGTCAAAAAATAGTTCACATAAGTGATGGGACACCAATAGATATGCAACAAAAATACTTTGAAATAAGCAATAAAAATATTTTTTGGGTGTTTGTTTTATTTTTACTCAAAAGCAATTGGCAATAATTTGTAAAATCGTCTGCAGTATTTCTCTCCTGATTGTTCGGAAATTTTTGAGTTTTTTAGATGTGTGCAGACATGAATACCAAACGAAAAAAAACTTTGCATGAAATTTGAAAATTAGTAATTAAATTTGCGTATTGAAAGTGGAATATCTATTAGAGAAATGTTGAAACAGTTATCTTGAGTCATTCAAGAGTTTTCAATATCATTAAACGATATAAAAAGAATCATATGATTCAGAATAGAAGACATGACCAACCATCAAAGCTATCCAATAAAGCAAATTATCATTCGAATTATTAAAAAAAAATCTAAGAATGAGTGCTCTTAAAGTTGCTGCTGATTTACCAGCATTATAAGGAGTAATTGTTAATCCTGAGACTATTAGAAGAATAATTCGATCTGCTGGATATCACGGTAGAGTAGCCAGGAAAAAAGTCTTCGAAAGTGAAAGAATAGGAAATTCATACTGGCTTTCGCAAAATCCAACGTAAATAAAAATTCTGATTACTGAAATAAAGTTACATTTGCCCTGAAGAGAGTAGATTTAATATATTTGGTTCTGACGGCAGAATCTTGGTGTGGAGAAAACCGAGAGATGAATTTCGTAAATAGAACTCGGTGACAACAGTAAAACATGGTGGGGGATGAGTTATGGTATGGAGGTGTGTGTCGTCCGCTAGAGTTGGTAATCTTGTTTTTTATTGACAGTATAAAATAGATCAGTGCAAGTTTATTGACATTCTAAAGCAAAATTTGAAATCTTCAGCACAAAAATTGAATCTTCATAACGACTTTAAATTCTACCTGGACAATGACCCCAAGCACAATGCTTTGAATGTTAGACTCTGGCTATTGTATAATTGTCCTGAAATATTAAAAATACCATCACAATCTCCAGACTAAATATCATAGAGAATATGTGGAAAAAATTGGAATCAATGGTTCGCAAACACACCATTTAAAAAAAAAAAATACAAATAAAATCCGGTGCTTCAGTATGAATGGGGTAAAATCACTCCAGAAATCACAAAAAAATGAGTCAAATCCATCCCAAAAAAAAAATAATAATAATAAAATAAAATAAAATGAATAAATAAATAATGTTTTAAAAGTAAAAGAAAATCCAACAAAATATTAAAATGTAAAATTTTTGGATAAATATTTGATGGAAAATTAAGTGTCCCATCACTTATGTGAGTTTTTTTTTTTTTTTTTTTTTTTTTTTTTGCTCCGCTCTAAACAGTTGTACTTTTATTTAATTAATATTTTAACAAAAAGTATGTTATGTAATAATTGTTACTTACTTTAAATATGAAACACACCCACAAAAAATTTGTTCATGTATTTTTAATTAATTTTATTACAGTTTCCTTTTGTAAAGCACAAGTGTCCCATCACTTTTGTGACACACTGTATATTTAGTGTGCTATGTTTCAAAAGTCAATTAATTTTTCATTTAAGTAAATGCTAGGATTTAATTATTACATAATAATATGAAATTATGATTAAAATAAATAAATTCTATATTTGGTGGGAGTGATACTGACGGCTTTTATTTTAACAAAAGATAGATGAAAACTAGGTATGCTGTACTATTAGGCACAAATAAATATATTTATTTATCAGTTACAGGGGGGACAAAGTCCACCATCACGGGTTACGTTTTCTCGTGGAAAACACCTACAGATTGCGATTTGAAAAATAACGATAGTTAACATTTTTCAATGATATTGACTATTTAGTGCTACAAAATGGGATGTCACGTATATCTGTTAAAATCAAATCGAATATTAAAATGAACGCTTGAATATTACCTTTACTAACGAAGTTTTTTAATATTGACACCTAGATTTCTTTCACATTTGCAATCCAGTGCGTTTCTGAGTGGTGACATATTGGAAAAATTGAAAAAGCATTCGCTGCTGTAGGCAAAATATTCCTTCGTAACATACAAGAAAACCTTTACTTTTTTAAATAATCTGTGAAAATGTTGGGAAAAAGTCAGATTTTATGGTGTTGTGATTATTTTCCTTTTACCTTTCGATGTAACATAGAAAATGCTTTTAAAGTGGGGAAAGGAATTACATACTCCTTCCTTTTTGAAGCGAGAAGAATTCCAGTGCCTCAAATAAGTTTGTTATGGCTTAAATTAATTAAAAGCGGTATAATGAAAACCTCGAAATGAAATATAGTCTTTGCCATAAATTAACCAGAGACCTACTTCCTGGTATGAAGTTATTCCATTCCATGCCATCATACTCAAATCAACCATAGACAAAAATTCTATTCTGAAGCAAAATAAGGATTTTATTTATGTTGATTAATCCTTCAAGAATACTAATTATTACTTTTTCTTCCATGATGGAAACAAAAACACGAGTGTTGGCCTTGAGCGGTGGATCTGGCCTCGCGAAATTGTTCTCGGGCAAGCTATCGATCCTTGATGGCTCCGGTGTGAAGGAAAGACGACGGTTAGTCAAGAGGTATCATGAGTCACGTTCTAAATTAGTAATTCCTGCATGACAACCCCTTGCTTGACAGTACGAACACGAACCCATCCCCTCCGTTTACATGTACACACAGGTCTTCCACACAGTTTATCCTCTGAATTTATGCACTCGAAGCCGGTTTTGCAACCACTTCTGCTTTGAGGGCCTTCCAAACCTTCTTTGTTTTATGCCGTTGGTTTTTCAACTCAGCCGCAAAGGTAAAATAAGGGGGGGGGGAGAAGTTAGTAACATATTTGAAGTTCTTGATGAGGAGTGGGTAATAAGGATTGGAAATCTTCGCGGACGTCATTTTCATCGGCTGGGAGTTTTTATTTTAGGAACTTGGCTCGCGCGGCTTCCACTCTGACACAATGGCTCTTTTAAGAAAGAAATGTTTCAGTTAACGATCGCGACTCTTCCGTTTCTACGCTTTGTTGAACACTCGGCCATCTCTCCAACTGTCGCAAACAGAGACGAAAAGCTTTAAATTTATAATTTGAATACCTTTATTCCCTTCATATTTCTTTCGTAACGAAATATAAAAAAAATATTCTTTCATTTATTTTCTACTACTAATTTATATTTTTCTAGATGACAACGATATATATATATATATATATATATATATATATATATATATATATATATATATATATATATATATATATATATATATATATATATATATATATATATATATATATATATATATATATATATATATATATATATATATATATATATATATATATATATATATATATCAACAAATTATACATTTACAAAAAATAATACATATTTGTAGTAATCTAAATTGTAGATTTTGTTTTGATCTTACGAATAGTATCAATCAGATTGATAATATCAAATATAAATGAAATATTCATGTGATTGCATAAATACTAAATTATGCGTGTGTTAAGTTCCTCTTTTTGAAAAATGTTTTTCAACACATTAAAATAACTCATTTATTGCAACTATATGTCTGAAGGACTTCCCACACAATAATAAAAAATGGATTTTATAAGAAAATTATATAAATTAGCCATAGATTACATAATGTTTGTCTTATCCCGAAGCAATTTTCATAAATATCATACTATGTTCAAGTACACTTTTAAAAATATCTAAGTTAAAAATTAATTAAGGTCATTACTTTAAAGTGTATGTTTGACATCTGTCAAGTTATAAAAAACATTTGATTTATTTAAGAGAGAAATAATTTGCACGAATCAGAAATGTGATATCATTTAAACAGTTGTCCAATAATGGCAGCACTTGAATA
This sequence comes from Latrodectus elegans, assembly GCA_030067965.1. Classification (NCBI taxonomy): domain Eukaryota; kingdom Metazoa; phylum Arthropoda; class Arachnida; order Araneae; family Theridiidae; genus Latrodectus; species Latrodectus elegans. The sequence continues at coordinate 108,045,566 of CM057822.1, forward strand.
GTTTGTTATTTTATTTCGCAGTCTTTTAAAAACAAAATAATTAATAAATTATTTGCTATTAAAAACAACAGCAAATAATTAATAAATTATTTGCTGTTGTTTTTTCTAATCCCAGATTATCTAGCAAATCTAGACAATTAAAAAAAATAAAGTCTAAAAACAATAGGGGATCCTGAAAGATCACCTCATCGTTTTTAAAATCCAAGCAAACTACTGAAATAGGAGCCCCACCCCAGTGGTACTCATCAAGCGCGAGAAAGCCGTTTGATAAAAATAAATAAATAAATAAATAAAATAAAAAATAAAAATTTAGAAGTATAAACATTGTTCCAACCCTCTATACTCAAAGTTAAAATTTAATTTCTTTGTGCACCAGATGGCGCTAACACAAAACATCGTACTTTGTCAGTCAAACAATAAAATTTGTTAACGGACTTGTCGTTTATGTGTACCAATAATTTGGTCCGTCTACTTGGAGCACGACTAGCTTAAAATTATTATGGTGAATGCACAGAAGCGGCCAATGACTGTTAAATCATAAAAAAAATAATAATAAATAAAAAAAAATGATTGAGAGAAGATCAAAAAACCAAATTGGATATCCTCCTTAAAACCAAAAAGACAATAAATGGTAAGTTAACTCGTTTAATTGCGCAAGTCAATAGCTTACATAATCAAGCAAATTCTCTTTCTATTATTGAAGTGTATGAAAATGACGTAAATTCTTTAGACAATGAAATAAACAAACTAAATACTGATATTGTTTATGCATGCTCTGATTCAGAATTCAATACATGTGAAAGCGAAATGCCTGAATTGCTTTCTGAAATAAATAATCTAAAAATTATTCTTAAAGACGAATCAAAGAAACTTTCTAAATATGTGTGTGATTGTCATGAAGAATTAACTAATATCAACAATGTTAAACTTCCTAGAATAAAAAAAAATTACCAGTTTTCACTTCTAATTACATAGATGGATTTCTTTTCGTGATTCATTTTTATCGAGTGTTGGTAATAATAATTGTTTAAGTAATAGACAAAAATTGCAATATCTTAAACTTTCAATTAAGGGAGAAGCATTATCATTACTACAGTCTATTTAAGTTACAGATGAGAATTTCAAATTTGCTTGGGATATGCTTACTGAGCGCTTTGAAAACGAAACAGAAATCATAAATACAGCATTAAATAAATTAACTTCTCAGCCTATTCTTAAACAGGAATTTGCAGCGGGTTTGAGGAAATGAATTGACACAGCACAGCAAAGTATTGATATATTGAAAATATTGAAATAGCCTGTTGAGTATTGGGATACAATTATTATTTTTCTTTTAAAGAGTAAGCTTGATAACGAGAGAAACACTGAGAGTACGGAGAGAGAGAGGCTAGAACAATCAAACGAAATAGTTTCTTCTTTCGCTGAAATCAAAACATTCCTGTTGAATAGATCGTGTGCGCTTTCGTCTTTGGCGAAGTGCCAAAAAGATAAAGTAGGTCAATTTGATGGGAAAACTATTGCTAGTCAAGACATAATAAATATTTTTTTTCATCTCACATTGTTTCTAATTTTGCATTTATTGTCGAAAATATTCTCATTCGCTGTTTTATAATTGGGGTAGTTTTTTAGACCTTTCAGTATTGATTCAAAATTGATGATTCAGTATTAACTTCATTCAAAGAAATACAATTGGCAAATGTTAATTGCTTGCAGCCTGGTCCAATAGGCATTCTCCTAGGTGCAGATGTATTTGGAGAAATTATGCTCACTAAAAACATTACTATTCCTGGACATTCGTTAACTAACCTAGAAACAATTTTCGGATGGGTTGTTTTAGGCAAAACAAACATTATCTCAAAAGCAATAATTACAAATCACGCTAGTTGTACTACAATCGAGTATCAACTTCATAAATTTTGGCAGCTAGAAGAATTTTCTGAAACAAAACCTTTTTCAAAGGAGGAAATCGCATGTGAAATCTCACTTCAAAAAACACTGTTTCGCGATTCTGCAAGATTCACTGTCAAATTTCCATTTCATGACTCAAACAATGAACTTGGATCATTTAGAGGCCGTTTTCAACGAATTGAATTTCGCTTTTCTAAAAATCAATTTCTACTTGAACGTTATCATAAATTCATGGACGTCTACATAAAACTGGGACACATGGAATTTATTCCTCAAAGTGAAGTTAATGTTCCAGCCAAATCTAACTTCTATCTTTCACACCATCTTTCCCAACAAAAGTGGTGACAACTTGTGGGTAGTGTTTGATGGATCTGCTAAATCATCCTATAATGTTTCTCTTAATGATATACTCATGGTAGGACCGCAAATACAGACTGATTTAACTACATTGTTTATTACATTTAGGATGCATAAAATAGCGGTGGCAGCATAAATTGAAAAAATGTATAGACAAATAATTTTACAAGGTTTAGATTTCCAAAGAAGGCGCAAATCAAAATATGACGCAGTGAAGGATTATCGATTAACAAGACTGGCTTATGGTACCGCCTCTGCACAATACCTGGCTATAAAATGTCTACAAAAATTAGCAGAAGGAGAAGCAGAGAAGTATCCATTAGCTTCTAAACCAATTCACTTTTATGTTGATGACCTCATATCTGGAGCTAATTCAGTTTCCCAAGCCATGGAATTGCACCAACAATTAATGCAAATGTTGTCAAGGGCTAAATTTACCTTGAGAATATGGGCTACAAATTCTAAAAATTTTTTGAACTCAATTGATCCTGATTTATGATTATCAAACACTTCTTTAACAATTAAAAATCTTTAACAAATTAATTTCTTAGATAATGATAAAAATGAAAACATTGGGACTACTTTGGCAACCTGAGTTGGATGTATTCTTCTTCAAAACCATCTCTTGAAGATAACTTATCTAAGCGGACATTACTCTCAACAATTGCAAAAATATTTGATCCTCTTGGATGGCATTTCTGAACCCAATTACGTTGATACAAACATTTCCTTTCTTTCAAAATGGCAGCATATTCAAAAAATGGTGCAACAGTTTTGGAAACGTTGGCATAAAGAATATTCATTCGCTTGCAACAAAGGCCAGAATGGCTACTATCAACTAAAAATCATCAAATTAATGATTTAGCCTTTTAAAAGAGGTCAATTTACCCCTAACAAAATGGAAAATGGGTAGAATAATTCAACTGCACCCTGGACTTGACAATAATGTTAGGGTAGTTACACTTAAAGCATCAGATGGTATATACAAAAGAAATATAACAAAATTATGCCAACTTCCTATGTAAGGCGAATTTCATACTTCAATTTAAATAAAATTTCATTTCTTATATATGCACAAGATTTAATATTTCTATTGTATATTAACATATAAAACTTTCCTTTATGTTTTTGTTAAATACTTTTTCATTTATGTTGTATAACTAATTTTTATTTGTATATGCATGCTGCATATAATCTGTTTCTTTGAAATAATATTTCAAGGTAGGCGGCATGTTCCGATCCTGAATACTCAATGTTAAATTTAATTTCTTTGTGTACCAGATGGCGCTAACACAAAACATCGTTCTTTGTCAGTAAAACAATAAAATTTGTAAGCAACGGACATGTCGTTTCTGTGTACCAATAAACATAAAATTTAAGTATGGCATATTTTTTAAACAAATAATGTGACAATTAAAAGAAACAATTGAAGCCAAAGCCAAAATGTATTTACGTAAATATTTTAGATTTTAATCTTAAATATTAGAAAAAGGTTTTTATAAATATTAGAACTGCTGTGTGTTTGCTTTAAATCAAATGAATGTTTTTATTCTTTGATTTTAAACTTATACTACTGGATTTTATTTCAAACTTATTAAAATAACTTACAATCAGAGCCATTAAATATATATAACTGTATAGAATATTCAAGTAAATATAAATTTGATATTGAACTACTATTGGTATTGAAGCAATTTCAAAGATAGATTTTGTAGTGAAACAAAATTAAATTTGGTGTTCGTAAAATATATTAATAGAGAGAGAAAAAGTCCAAAATATATGATATAATTATGATATGTTAACGATTAACAGGAAATAGTTAACGATTGTTAATAGGAAATAATAATTTCCCCCTTCTCATAGAAATGTGGTTCGTTGGTGATTCTTAAGAATAACTAGTCGAATTGTTTGAAAGGCACAGTTTATTGAACATATGAACGAAAAACATTTATAAAGAAACGAATGTACAAAAATTTACAATGGACCACACGCGTCCATTGGAGAAACGCGCTTCTCCCTTTTCCGTTATTTGTTTATATTTACCTCTGAGTTGAGTGAACGACGCACGAAGATGTCTGAATAATACATAGTTAATAATTCAACTGAAATACAAAAAAGTTATTTTTTCCAATTTTTTATTTTTAGGTTTTAACAACGTTAATAGAAATACCTGATTAAAATTTTTTCAATATTTACAGGATGCTAGTATAAAGATGACAATTGAATTTCTGAATTCCAAATATTCTCCAACAGCGAAGTTCGACTTTTCTCGAATTCATTATTTAACGTAATTGATATTTTCCCATAAATTAAGAATAATTTAAACATCTTTTTTATTGTGATGGTTCGTTACTATAATAGAACAGAAAATGAACATTAAAATACATCTACCGGGCAACAGATTGGTGAAATTTCTGCATTTACAGCTGAACGAAACCGCAGTGATATCATTATAAAAGAACATGGTAACGAAATGCGATCTTTTCTTAGTTGAGCGGTCGGTCTGTTTATGTCGATCAGTTCATTTTAGTAGTATTAAAAGAACTTTTATATATATATATGACACACACACACACAATTCTGAACACAAAAATGGCTTTGTGTACAGAATTGATCTTCAAAAATCTATTTTAATACAGTTGAGCCATATTTAAATAACTAAAGTTAAATGTCAAGTTCCCCTCCTCCTCTTTAAATTAAGAGCGCGGCGTGATAAATAGGAAGGCTCTAGTAACACTTCCTCCAACACTTTTTTAAAACACTTTGTAAAAAAACTGATTTTCACGGCGAATTAATAAGTCTACGTAGGATTTAAAAGGATATATGTCCCGTCATGACGATGTAATGCAAGAACACTCACATTATTAGGTATTATGAAATACATATATACGATTATTGAAGAAAATATTAAATAAAATAGAGTGCAACCAAATTATTGAATAAAATTTAAATACCACACAAAGGTGCAATTTTCGACAATAGTGATCTTCAGGCTCCTTAAATTTGGGACCGATTCAAGAGAGATTCGGGAGATCATTCGAGCCAAGACCACCGTTCAGATCTCTTCTGCAATCCCTTCTCTTGGTGTCTCGTCGCCGAGAAACGCTTATTCATCTGTACAAATCAGTTTTACAAGCAGTTCTATTGGCACTACAACATCGTAAAAAAAAAAAAAAAAAAAAAAAAATTCCGAAAGTTAAATTGTTTTTTAGAACATAAGTTATTTGTCTCTTTGTGTCGTACGGTATTATACTTGAGATAATCCCCAAGAGCCATTATAAATAAAACAACACTTTTTCTTTTGTTTAATGCCCTTCTATAAAAATATTCATGGTGTCACAATATAGTAACCAAAATAATTTATAAGAATTGTTAATAAAACAATAATTATTCTCCCGTTGAAATTATCCTTGTAACCGATTATTTTGGTGTCAGAGTATAGTAATTGAACAACCTATGAGAGCAATTGTTCATTGAATAATAATTATTCATCTGTGCTAATGATCTCTGTAATCAGTTCTATTGATAATACTACATAATAATTGAAACGATGTGTGAGATCAATCAGTCAATCAAATAATAAATAATAATTATTGTGTTCAAATCACTTTTATAATTAATTCTCTTGATGTCAAAAAATACATTACCTGATGTCAGTTGAAGTAATTTCCCTTAAAAAACCATAATATAATCTTCTGTACAACACTCCTCTTAAAGTAACTTTCTTAGCATCCCAATATTGCAATTCAAATAATCCTAGAAAAAATTGTTATTTAAACAATAATTATTCTTTTCATTTTATCACTTCTGTAATCGATTCTTCTGGTGCTGTTTCTGTAACATAATTTTCTAAAAATGAACACAATTCATGCGAATAACTGTTTGCCGCGCAATATAATTATTTTTCTATTCAAATCACATTTATAACTGATTATTTTTGCCGACCAACTTGTCTAGTGGTTAGCAAGCCTGACTACGGATAGGGAGGTTCTGGGTTCTAACTTGGTTCAAGCATGGATGTACTTTCTCTCTCTATCTATCCTGTCTTTGTCCTTTGCTTGTGTGAATGGTTGCCCACCCTATAAACGGGTCCCTATGGCATGTGTGGGTACTGAAGAAGTCGGACTCCACACCAATACGGTTTAGTTGGAAAAGTGGAGCAGCGCACCCCAATTTGGCAGCCTAGCTGGCACACGAGAACAACAACAACTGATTGGCTTAATGCTCCATCAGTGTAGCTAAAATAATCAGTGAGAACAAGTGTTTGCCTTATCATAATTATTCTTTAGTTCAAATAACATTTGTAAAAAAAAATTAATGTCATAAAGTATATAATTAAAATTGTAATGCTAAAGTAACTCATGAGGGCAATTGTTCCCATTTTCATTTTGATATCAAACTATTATTACTGAAACACACATTTTAACTTTTTTTTCTTAATTTTTCAACACATAGCGACAATTTTCCTTCCCAAAGTTGATCGCTCACCTTATATTCTTTCTTTCACTTCAAGTGATGAATCTTTTTTCAGTCAAAGTCACACAGTGTGACGAAATATATTTTTTTTATTCATATGATGTAGATTTTGTTCTTATATAAAAAATGCATAAAAAAACTCATATAAAAATGCTGAGAGAATATATGATACTTGAGAAAAAAATTGAGAAATAAAGGGACCGAGAATGCGTACCAAGATAAAAACAATTTATAATAATTCATTAAATGAAAGTTATTAATTTTTTGGTCTTGAGAGTGGCTCATCTCTTTTGCTCAAAGAGAAGCTTACAGAATTGGCTCAGTAATGTTGAAGAATCGTTATTTTCCCAGCTGACTCATTTAAAAGGTCAGGAGACGATGGTGGAAGGGCAGTGTTAATAAAGAGCGACGCATTAAATAATAGACAGCAAGAGAGGAGTTTTAATGACTGACAAGACCTCGACATTAAGTTTATGCCCAGGAAAATAAGTTGTGTTAGTTACGCGTGTTTCACTTCGAGATGGGTTTAAGCACAAATATATGAAATATCATGTTTTCTTTTTTTGAGACAATTATTTTTACTTTAAGAGCACAGAAATTTTCCCTTGACAGACGTAAGCAAAAAATTACTAGTAAAGTATTTTATATGTTTGTAATTACATTTATTTATCGATTCTTTTAGTCTATTTGAAATTTATTTTCTTTTCGCTTGTTCACCTATGTGTCCCATTTAAAGTAAAGTTTAGAGACATTGACACCAAATAATGTACTCTTCAGTTCATTTTATATACTAAAATATTTTAGCATTGACTCATGCTTAGAACATCCATCAAATTTTGGGGGGCTTAGCTGTCAATGAGAACGAGTTCTTGGATTTTAGTGGAAATTTCGCATTTAGAAACTTAACACTATTTATATATACTACTTTTCACGGCATTTATACTGTTATATAAAAACTTATTTTTAATTTTTACAGCACAAAATAATGTTTCACCTATACATTAGTTAAGAACAACTAAAAAAAAAAAAAGGAGTCGAATACTTAACAACTCCTAAAAAGAGTAGTTACGAGCTATTAAATACTACATTCAAAATTCCTTTCGGCACAAATGGCGTATAATTCAGAATTTTGAATTTTTTGGAGATGAAGAAATGTTGCCAAGGTGACGTATTGTGACATGTGCGATGGCGTAAATTAGACTTGTCAAAATAAAATTTTTAGCATAATTTTTTAGGTCTCCATATCTATGACGTAATAAAAAACAGATTGCCAGATACATAAGAAAATCAGCCAAAAAAATCACCAAACTCAGAATTTGGCGTCTTGGATTATAAAGCATTTTCGCCTTTCTTTCATCTGTATTCCAATAGATTTCTTATCGACGGTGTGTTAGTAAAGATGTAAACATGTATGCTGCAACGCTATTTACTGTTTTTTGCATAAAATATTTTCATTAACTATGCTTACTATTTTTGTATATCTAACTATATGTAAATAAAAACTTATTTACAAAAAAAAAAAAAAAAACTTAAGATTATAAAGATGAGATGAGTTGATATGTATCGAGCCTGTGATCAAGTTTGCGGGTTTTAGTACCTTCCGATCACGGGAAAGACTTATTTCTCCACTGGCTTATCATGGTCTGTTAAAACTTTCTTATAGAAAGATGTTTGAAAGCTCATTAAAGAGACAGAGAGTCATATGAATAATTTATACATAAACATTCATATAAAATCATGTATATTATTTTACCTTGTGTATTATCCGGTGATCATTTTTCTTTCCACACAAGGACTAACATAATCGGTACCTATTATTTGAAATGCATTCCAAACCACAGCCTAGAGTAGGAGGAGTTAAGCTCTGTTGAGTTGAACGGCAGAGTCCAAACTATTCGGCTATAAACTGGACTAATATTTTTTACGAGGTTTAAATAATAAAGAAAATTGTTTTTGATTGATCTGTACTCATATAAATGAATATTTTCTGTTTTATTATTACATAAAATAACTTTCTTATACCTTATAAAGTGTCGCATTTTATATTTTGACTGTAAGATATTCCACGCATACTTAGGGGGATTACTTACATTGCAATCCTTATTTATGAAGCTATTTAATAAGAGAGCAAATTTAAGCTGCAGTTATTAAATTTTAACAGCACACATTTCTCAGCTATTTTCATATCATTTCGTATAAAAGCAAACCGTGGTCTCGTAGTAGAATGGCTCTATCTCTCTTCATATGCAAAAATGGTCATGGGTTTCATTCCAGCCACTAATAAACAACAGGAGCAAATATTTTCTGGAAAAAAAATTCTTTTCTAGAAAACAGCAGTCCTTTAAAAAGCAAATTACATTGAATCAAGAAAGCTTCAGAAAAATGTATTTCGTTTATTGAATAATATGTAATATGAATTACAAGAAGTAAATGTAACTCGGAAGCAGATTCGAAAAGTTGGAGCTTCGTTCGAAATTGAATTTGTCTATTTCCACTTTTTTTTACGTCATAAGAATTTTTATCCTTTTCAAAATTTGATACAATTATCTGTTGTTGGAAAAGATGACATTCAAAGCTACATGGATCAATCAAAATAACAAGAAGAAAATATCAACCTCCATTTTAAAAATTTCGAAAGTTTAGGTACACCCTTTTTGTTTTGAATCCACTATATATAATATTGTTTGCTTTATATATATTGTATTTAAAAGTGGCACACAACAATTATTGATAACAAAAAATTGAGCTGAAAATTTTGAAGTTAAAATTTATTTTGAAAGAAGTGATTATGTCAAATTTTGGCATTCCTGAAAAGTTATTAAATTTGTCCATATTAACTTACCTTTAACTCTTCCAAGTTTTAATATGGTAGGGAGCAGATTAAAACACGTTAAAGAGTGTTGGGAAAAACTAGAAATCAATTATATATTGTAGAATTGAACAATTTATGATTATTGTTAACAATCGCAATTGTCACATTTAGTTTTTAACAAAAATTATGCAACTATATAAAAATAAGCACAAAATTATTTATTAAAATATATATTTATATTCGTTATATTAGCTATTGTAATTGTACAATGAGTACAGGTTCTCGACTAACTATTAAAAAAAAGTGCATTAATATATCCAGCTCAACCACACCACATTAATAGAAATCGATCTTATGTGCGATTAGGTTTCTGGAAATTTTCTTTATATTTGTTACACAAAAGCAAATTAGGAATCATTTTCCCAAGTTTTGCCGACATTTTTTCCTAAAATTGCTCCCGGTAAATATTTTATAAGCACAGTTGAAAGTATTGTGATTATAGTTATATGTTGTATACTATAGAGAGGAAAAAAGTGAAATATTTGCTGATCACCCAAATGTACTTTTTGAACACACGAGGGTTCATTAGACCAAAGTCTATTGTTTAAAGTGGACTTTAAGCATTAACCACTACAGATAACAGTGCCCTAGGGGGGATTTGAATCCAACCGAAAACAAGAGCGCTAATCATTTGTCTGCATGTTTGGCCAGGAAGAAAGTGAGATTGGTCTGGAAAGAAAATCACTTTTTTAAAATGAAACCCTTTTCTTTTTTGCGGAGAAAACGGAGTATGAACTAATGATATGTATTATTCTGTGAAAGAATGTCTTATTCACATGGAAAAAAGACATCATTTTATTTGTCATATGTGGGCTGCAATGAAACTGCCTTTCAGCAACTGTCATCAAGTATAAAACAAAATATAGATAACAGAATGATAAGAAATATAGATTTTCGTAACTTCATTGAAGTATCAATTTTATGCAATAATTTTATAATAAACTAATTAAAAAAATGAGTAAACGAGAACAAAATGAAATATCGGAACAATTTATTTAAAAAAATAACTATGTTAGATTCATAAAAGTAAAATTCTTCCTTAAGTCAGTTGCGACTGTGGCTTTTTAAAAAAAAACGAAAAAAAACTTTCAATATCATTTTGAAATTGATCTTGAAAGTATTGGAAGAGGGATTCACATGAAACGCATTCCCGATGTTTTTGTGCGAGATCGGGAATACCAATTCCAGTTCCTGATCAGAAGATGACGTCACAAATTTTACTCATAAGTTTCTTCACGTCTACATAATTGACATCAAAATGCTTTGATACCAATAGCCGGCCTGTGGCGGAATATAAGTTCCTGACTCCTAACCTGTTGCTCCCGGGTTCGAATCCTGGTTCCGGCATAAATGTTCCCTTCTCTCTCTGCCCTTTCTTCGAAAATTAATATTTCATTAATGACAAGTAATAATGATTAAAACTTAATAATAATTATAGAAATAAACAAAAATAACATTAATCAATTTAAGAATAAATAAATTAGCAAGTATAATATTAGTATTTTATTTCGAAATTAATTTCAAAACTAACAATAATTGAAGAAAATTTAAACAGTTTTCCCTCTCTTTCTCACACGCACACACAATTACAATAATCAGTTCGCTTTCAAAGCATTGTTTAGGTACATAATTTATTTGCATGGATTATCTGAAAAAACTTCTTATTTACAGATATACTAATCTATTTATTACATTATTAATTAAAATTTAACCATGATCAAATGAAATAACGTAACCATTATTAATAGTTATTTCATTTAAAAAAAATTGTATTTAAATATGGAGTAAAAAATATAAAATTCAAGATTAAAAAGTATTAAAAATCGATTTATAAATATTGAATATAAGCAGGGAACAAAATTAATACGATATATCGATTTATATCCATAAAATGATAAGACGATTTTGAATGAATAAAAGTGTCTCCAAACAATGTTTTTTTTAATATAACGTATGGCTGGAAGGCATTTCACTTTCCTTCAGCCCAGCAAGGGGTTAGAATTTTGTCTTTAGCAATTAAAACGGATCGTTTTTGGTGAAGACCTTTTCATACACTCATAAAAGATATACTGATTCTGCATTTATACTGATTTTGCAAAGTAATGGCACCTTATATAGTGGGGCACGCAGTGGATGTGCCATCGCGGCCACGCAAGTGGGTGAGTCTTCGTAATTTAGAAGAAGGGACCGAGCAGAGGAACTCAGACACGACCCACCCCCAGAGATATCATATCAAATGGGGGACATTGCGACCACGATTTATTTAACGTGCCCAGCCCCATTTATTTAAGGACCTTGGGATTCGAAACCATTTCCTACCAAAAATGAATCACCTCACCAACTAAGCTGCGTCTTCAAAAATATGTTCTGTCCCTTATATTCCAAGAAACTGTTTTAAGATATTAAGCGTTTTAGATATTTTAATAGTATCACTTATCTTAAAAAGCTGGCTAAACATCAAAATCAATAAAGCCTGTCTAAAAATTACATATTGATTATTATTATTATGTGAAAGTGAAAAAATTACTTATTGATTATTATTATTATGTGAATTGATTATTATTATTATGTGAAAGTATTATGTGAATTTCTTTCCTTGTACCAAGATAAAATGAAAGGCTTTTAAATGATCCGAGTAAGTAAATGAAGAAATATTCAGTTTAGCCATCATCGGCCCGACTGCTGCGAGCCACAGGAAAGTCACTGAATTTAGAGATACAGACTTATGGACGTGGCGGCTTATAATCGATTCTACGTTAGCCAGATCTTTTTCCAGTTATCTACTGAGTTTTTGTCTAGAGTAAAATTAAGTACAACTGCATAAAATGAAATTAGTATCATGACCTTGATCTAAAATATGGCTTACATTTCATTTCAAAACTTTAATTATAGCGTTAATAATTAATTTCAGTCTTAATTAATGCTCATTCAAATATATACAATATTTTCATTTCAGATATATGTTCGCTTCAAAAACGAAGACACAGTTTGCCATTCAGCCTTTCTTTTAAATGAATCATTTTCCTCTACATGTAACCTAAAAAGAAACGATTTTTCCAGTTTTTCTGCTTTCCCAGTTTGCTATTGTTTTCCTAAATGCAGCGACATTTACTATTTTCTCAATCTTTGAAAAAATATTGTTTTTGTCTACTGCTCTGAGCTTGCCTACGTTTTTTCCAATACGTCACCGATTGGATATGCTCTGAAACTCCTTTTAATATTAATTTCAATATTTAATAGCTTTAGTACTAACCGAAATCTTCAAATCTTTCAGTCTCATTTCAACTGACCTGTATGCAAACGAAGTAAGCAATTGCTTAGGCCAAAATCAATTTACAACTATTCTAGAACGCTAGCTACAGATTTTCCACACGAAGATACGGTCCAATAGTTATGTATATTATTCTGTAGAGATATTTCTGCATCAAGGTAGCTAATACAGTAGACACTCGATTTTAAGAATTCTAATTTACCAAAACTCACGATTTTATGAACGAATAGTTTGTGTCCTTATTAAGGTCCTATAAACGCTATGATAATTTTCACTTACCTTTAAGAAATAAAATTTTGAAAAGTATCTTTTTTTACGAACTCTTTTTCTTGAAACTTTTATTTGCTTATACTTTTCATCATTTAATTTTTTTCAATTTTGATTAATTTTATGGTTGAGAGACTATCGACTTTTCTGTTGGAGAATCATAAAACTTTCGAATAATGGATAACTAATTGCACTGTCATAGATTTTTTGAAACAATTCTTATGGAATTTCTATTATCTATTCAAACAGCCGTCTTAAAGTTCACAGAATAAAATAATTTCAAGTGCAGATGTCATAAAAAAATTTTTCAAGGATCGATCATGACTTGCAGTCGCTTCGGAACTAGTAGAGTATATCTACTAGTTCCTCTCAATTGGCGACCTTAGTGAATTTTTTCTGTCGCCGAGCATTTCAAACGTTACTGAGACGAGAGGAAAATGATCGCTATTATGACGATTATTTCCTAATGTTAGATTTAATAATGGCAGAAGAGATGGAGAACAAATGGCCAGTTCGAGAGAATGAAATTTTCTTGTGGGTACATGGAAATATGTTTTCTCGTCCGTATTAAGCAGACAGAGACTGCTGTCTGAGATGAACCGCTCTATTCTGCCGACCGCGAGAGTTAGTATCATCATTTCCCCACAAAGAACTATGGCCGTTAAAGTCACCTAACAGCAGAAATGGTGTTGGTAGCTGATCTATTAATGCATCGAGTTCCTCTTGGCGGATGATATCATGTGGTGGTAAATATAAACTACAGACTGTTAAAAGCCAGTTTTTTAAAAAAAACTATATATATGAAGCAAAAATGGCATAAAACACGAGAAATAAACCAAACCTGTCAAGAAAAAATCCGAAAAGCAACAAAAACTCAAATTGGCAGACCCAAGGGAAAACCGGTAACATTATAAACAAAATAAAGGATAAAGCTAGATTTGGCGAGAAATCTCTTGAGTGGAAATAACGTATTTATATCATTGCTCCTTCTATTCGGAGTCTATGCTTGAAGTGATACAGCAGGAAAAAAACAAAACCTGATGATTAGAATGAAGATGCGTCGTTCTTTTAAGAACCCCTCCAATTCTGTCTCATTTCAGCACATTTTGAATACAGCCCCAGACATGCAGAAGAACTCCAACTATCTGAATTGCTTTCAGAATTTCAAAAAAATAAATTACGCTGAAAAAGAAATGGAAAATTGAGGAAAAGGAAAAAAAAATGTAAAAAAGGAAAAGTAAGAGAAGAGAGAAGTGTCACTTAAGGAATTCAAAAACATTCTTTTGAAAATTTCTCGATAGTCAGAAGTTAATGCTGAAGATCAGTAGAGTAGATTATGAGTGAGACCCCAGATTCCAAATTGCAAACGATAGTTTAAAGGGTCCACTAAGAAGATGACCTTAACGCTGACGCAGACAGGGACCGTCGGTTAGTGAAGCACTTGCCGGCTTCTTGAAGTGGGGAAAGCAATCGGCCCGAAGACTTGCAAGTTCTCACTGCCGAGCGGCCGGGAAAGCGCACGAAGGAAGTGAAGTCTGTTCCGAGATGCTCAGCAAGCAGTGGTTTTCACTTACAGCACACTGTATGTACCTACTGTGGTAATGCACGGTGTACTCGTAAGTTGCCTTTTCATTTAATGGATCAAAAGCTCTTTTTCTTTAAGAATAGTTTTTCTTCCATTTTCAACGAACAACTATTAAAATTGATCCTTTTTGGAAAAATCCAAATTAACCGAATTTTCGATTATCCGAATGAGCGAATGTGCCCATTGATTCAAATAATTGGAATTCTACTGTAATCTGTGCGTGAGAGTTATTGGATGATTCAATGAGAGCGAACGCTGAAAATAAAAAGAATTTTCAGATATTGAACAAGAAGAAAAAGTCGAGTGTGAAACAAGCATATAAATAGCTCACAAGATTCAGGTAATTTAATACGAAAAATAACAGGGAAATGCTATTTTGCATAAAAAACCTGTTAAAATATAATTTTAATAATGTATTGTTCGAAACACAAAAGAAAATAAATGATTAATTTTTGCTTGAAGTTTCATCAATAAAACGAAAATAAATATTGTTTTTTAAGTAAGAATTTACTTTACACGGGTTTCTTATACACTATATACTAATAATTTTTCAAAGAGTACTTTCTTTAAAAAAACAGCAGCAGTCTAATAAATAAATTAGTTTTTATTTGTAACACTTCATTTTCTACTTTACAAATTTCCAGTTTTAAGAACTGCCGGCCAACTTGTCTAGTGGTCAGCGTGCCTGACTACGGATAGGGAGGTCTTGGTTTCGAATCCCGGTTAAGGCATGGATGTACTTTCTCTATCCTGTCTTTGTCCTTTCCTTGTGTGTGTAAATGAAGTATGAATGATGCCTACCCTATAAACGGGTCCCTATGGCATGTGTGAGAGTGCGATGGTGGCCCACCCCCGGTGGTGCACCCGGGGCAACGTCTCGGCGGCTAAGAGGTGTTTCGCCGGTTCCTTGGTACCAGGTAACAATAGATTAATAGACTCTGTTGCAGTTGTGTAACTGTCTGCCATTGAAAAAAAAAGTTTTAAGAACTATTCTACCGGCCTCTACGAGCTAGTAATATTTTACAGAATGTAAATATGATTATTTTGCTTCTACTTATGAATTAGAAAGTGAAGTATTTTGTACTTAAGTAAAACTAATGTTCTTCATAAAGATTGCGTATTATAAAAGAAATACTATTAGAATAAACGGAATGAAATAATTAAGTGGCAAAATATATATTCCTTGCTTATAAAATATTTAACAAGCACTTCAAATAGAGAGATCAATACCATTTTAATGACCTTTTACACAAACATTATAATTCTTTGATGGAAAAAGGAACGTCTCAATCTCTTTCCAATCAATATTTGGAATGGCGATTAAATATAATACGCTTGGGAAAATAGTGAGAAGAGGTTTCACATCCGGTGATAGTTTCATCCGCAATGAGTTCTTCAGGACGCCCTTTTGAGAAAAGGATTCCTCTTAATGTATCCCAGAAGGAAGGATGGGTTGAGGAGAAAATGGGGGGATGGAACTTTTATAAGCGATAATTCTCACCATGTTTCTAGCTGCAGTGTTTAATATATTCAAATGTATATTTATTTGTAAATAAGTGAAAAATAAATGAATTCAAAACTAAAAAAAAATGTAAAGAATTGCTATTGATTGGTGATTTAAACTGTATAATTCATAATAAATTTCTTTATTGGACAAAATTTTTAGATAATTTTGCTTCTACAAAATAATACAAAATTTATGTATTTTATATAGAAAATATTAAAATATTTTTTTAAAATATTGGAAAAAGTATTTACTTAAGTTAGTTTTGATCGATTAATATTTTTATTGTGTAACAATATATAAAAGTATTATGTATAATTATTATCGGGTATTACAAACCATTAGGTGTTTTTTATTTTTTCATGAAAAGCAGTACCACTAAATTATTATTTGTTGGAAAATCCATTTTATCACAATTTTAATAAATATCAAAACAAATTTTTACATAAATATTACTTAGTTTAAATTATATTTTTTATTTTCAATAGCAATTATTGTAATGAAAAAGTATACATAAAATTACTGTTAAATGAAAACTACACACTAGTTTGATAGCGAACTGTAATATTTATAATTTTAAATGAAATAAATAAAATTAAATGATAATATTAATGAATATCAATGCTTATTATTATTATAAAATTATATTTATTATTATAAATAATAGTTATTGCAATGATAGATAAAGTATGCACAATTAATGCTAAGTCAAAAGTACACAATTTCGTTCAAGAGTTTCTTTTAACAAATTCAATTGAGTTGGTAAATAATTGCGAAATGAATGCATCGTTCTTTTTTTTAATGACCTAGACATATTTTCATATTGATTTGCTTGCCCGTATTAAATCTGTTTCCAAAAAATAAACTACTTATCTTTTCATTTCTGATCGACGACTCTTATTTGACCTACATCAAGAGAGAAAGAACGGTGGTAAAAAGGGAAGTGCGTAACATCAATGGGAAACGTAGTTAACGTTGCTGTCCCCGCTTACGGCGAATGTTGTTGACAGTGTTGCCATGGCAACGTCGATCATACATTTGAAGCACGAATCAAACCCAGAGACAGTTTACAGAGATACTCTGTGAGAAAGCACCTTCGATACACCTGAAGATTTAACGACGTTTATTCAAAACGATGGATTGGCATTTATTACCGGTCATTTGTGCTACTGAGTAATTCATCACATACGTCGTTATATTGTTAATCTGTAAAAAAATGTCATTCTGTTGTCCTTTCATTGGTTACACCTGCCTCCAAACGATTGAAGGAGGATTATAAAAATTATTTTAAAAATCAAAGAAAACGTATTTACTGTCATTAATAATGCTTTATTTCATAAGGAATTTATATAATTTTTTATTTTCTTTATTCAATTATAAATTTATACCACTTAGTAATGCCTTTATTTTACGTTGAGTACAGATATGCTCAACGTAAAATAACAACGTAATTTAAATAGAGATTTAGATTTTTAAATCCGATAAAATTTTTTATTAAATGATAAAATAAATGAATGACTAATGGCACATAGCATTTTAAAATCAACCCTATAAATTGTCTTCTAAGAAGCCTCTCTGAGGACGAATATATGCATTCTTCGCAAATGAAGAGAGGTAGGCAATTTTTAAGTCCCCCTCCTTACCAAGATTTCAGCCGATCTGGTAACCGAACAGTTAGCGCGCCTTCGGTTTTACATCTTATAATTTTGGCCATTTTAAAATTTGCTTCTGTCCTAAATGGGAAGTGTTCATACACCATTTATACACATCAAATTTTAATAATGAAAAGAAAATATTATTACACAAAAATATACAAAAATCTATTGGTTTGAGTCGGAAAACAGTTTTGTACATAAACTTTTCCTAGAAATGTATGTTTTTAACACGTTGTCATCATAACAATCTTTCACAAGATACTTTTGCTTCCTTTTTATTAGTGTTTCTGAGAAGAAAAAAAATGTTTAAGTTTTTTTGTTGCATATTTTAATGGTATAAATAATTTTCTTAATTATATAAGGATGAGGTTTTGTTTGAAACTCATAACTTTTGTTAAAAACTGTCGTGGTTTTCTAAGAAAATTAATAAAACAATGAACTTTAATATTGTGTCACCCCTATTCCAATGAACGCATTTTCGGACTGCCCAGCTGAGACACGTCAAGATCTGGCTCTCCATCACTTCATCGATAGTGTGCGAAATCCGGAGATACAGAAAGCACTTAAGACTCGCCGATGTCAAAGATATCGGATCTGTTCTAGTCTACGCACTTAAGATAGAGGCTGCCCAGCAGGCCGCGCGTAAAGACCGGCACTCAATCAGAGCCGTCTCTGCTACTGATACAGACTATGATCTAAGAAAAGAAATTGAAGATCTGCGGCGAAAATTCCGTAGCTTAGAACTGAGTAAAGGTGGCAGAAACACGAAAATTCAGTGTTGGACTTGCGGTGCAGTCGGACACGTCCGTAGAGACTGCCCGAAACCAAAAGATGGTGGAAAAGATCTTCCGCCAAAGCAGGGAAACTAATATGTGGCCATCTCGCGGGGCAGAGATGTCCAATGAGTCAGAAGCCCCATTTTAAATTGCTTCACATTTCCTTCATAAGTGGCGGAGACAACGGACTTTTCGTTATGGGACATGTCGACGAAGTTCCCTGCAGAATGATAATCGATACTGGAGCCAACGTAACCATCATTAAGACAGATCTGGCTCGCAAACCTGGTGAGAAACTCATTTGGACGCCGCCCTGCATTACCCTCCAAACTGTGACTGGTGATACGATTAAAGTGCATGGAAAAGTCAATCTAAGCATTGCATTTGGTAATGCCGTGTACCATCTTATGGCATATGCCGCTGATATAAATGACGAATTTATTCTCGGATTTGATTTCCTCAAAGAAAACCATTTCAAGTTAGATTTTAAAAATAATGAACTACACTCGTGTTCTGAAGACAGCGATTTTTAAGACTAAATATTCAGATATTAAAACAGTCCATCATATAACTGCAAAGAGTGAAACAACATTACTACCAAGAACTGAGATGATAGTTTCCGGAGCTCTTTCAGAAGATAATAATTTTCACTATGGATTGATTGAATATCCAGATTCTAACAATAGCGTTAAAGGAGTACTAGTGGCTTCTTCACTCGTCGACCTTTCACGGAATGCAATCCCGGTAAGAGTTGCTAATCTAAGCGATAAGGCAAAACTAATAAAAGAAAGAGAAGTGCTGGCGACTTGTACTCCAGTGACCTGTATTAACAGAAATTGTCAAGCCACACTATCTGAGCCTCCTGACACTCTAATTAATGAACTCTTTCAGAATGCAGAGTAAGATGATGAAAAGAGGAATTCTGCAAGAAATCTATTATTAGAATTTGGAGATCTCTTTTCCAAGAAATCAGATGATGTTTGCCGAACCAAAATAACGCAGCACCGAATAGATACAGGAAATCATCCACCCATTAAACAACATCCGAGAAGACTACCATTCGCTAAGCAGGAAGAGGTGGATAATCTTCTGATGGAAATGCAACAGAATGACATTATTGAGCCATCAGAGAGTCCTTGGGCTTCACCTATTGTTTTGGTTCGGAAGAAAGATGGTTCCACCCGATTCTGCGTTGACTATCGTCGATTAAACAACATCACTAAAAAAGATAGTTACCCTCTTCCTAGGATTGACGATACACTTGATGCTTTATCCGGAAATCAATGGTTTTCGACTTTGGATCTCAAGAGTGGTTACTTACAAGTAGAGATACACCCTGAGGATCGGGAAAAGACTGCGTTCACCACAGCACAAGGACTTTGGCAGTTCAAGGTTATGCCATTTGGGCTTTGCAATGCACCTGCAACGTTTGAACTACTGATGGAGACAGTTTTACGAGGACTTTCCTAGGAAACCATATTGGTATATTTGGATGATATCATCATTGTAGGGCGCACATTCGAAGACCATCTAAGAAACATCCGAAAGGTGCTGGAAAAATTAAAAATGGCTAACCTGAAGCTGAATCCTTGCAAATGTAATTTATTTCGACGTGAAGTAAGCTATCTGGGATACATTATCTCTGCTGAAGGTGTAAGAACAGATCCTGAAAAGATCTCTGCAGTTAAGGACTGGAGTCGTCCAGAAGATGTCCACCAAATCAGAAGTTTTCTTGGACTATGCACGTATTACCGGAAATTTGTTAAGGGTTTTACAAGTATTGCCAGATCCCTTCACAAGTTGACAGAAGTTAAACAGAGATTTCTATGGACAGATGAATGTGAGAAAGCTTTTAAACAACTGAAGGAGGCGTTGATATCTTCGCTCGTTCTTGCATATACCCAGCCCGGAAAATTATTCATTTTAGACACAGATGCCAGCAACGAAAATATAGGAGCTATTTTGTCGCAGGAGATTGATGATACAGAATATGTCATTGCTTATTGGAGTAAATGTTTGTTGAAATCGGAGCGAAATTATTGTACAACCAGGAAGGAATTGCTAGCAATCGTTAAAGCCGTAGAACATTTCCACCATTATCTCTATGGAAGAAAGTTCTTGCTTCGGACAGATCACGCATCCTTAACCTGGCTTTTAAATTTTAAAAATCCAGAAGGACAGGTAGCCAGATGGATACAACGAATCCAGGAGTTTGACTTTGAAATATGTCATCGCAAAGGAATTCTTCACGGAAATGCTGATGTTTTATCAAGGAGACCGTGTAATGGAAGCTGCCGATATTGTTCTAGAATAGAGAAGAATTATCAAATAGTAAATCCTTCGGTACGCCAAGTTACTGTTTCACCGCCATCGAAACCAGACCCATGGAGTGATGAAGGACTTAGAGAAGCCCAAAAAGAAGACCCAGATATAAATCCAATTTTTGAATTAAAAGAATCTTCCAGTATGAGACCAAGTTGGCAGGATATCTCCACCTACAGTCCTGCTACTAAACAATATTGGGCTCTTTGGGACTCACTCCATATTAGAAATAGCGTGTTATACAAGAAATGGGAGTCCGATGATGGACGTAATTTCAAATGGCAGCTTGTTCTTCCAAAATCAAGAATTTCAGATGTTTTGAAAGAATTGCACAGTAGCTCAACTGGTTGCCACTTCGGAGTAATGAAGACTCTACAGAAAGTTCGAGAACGCATCTATCGGAGCAAAACTAGACAAGATGTAGAGAAATGGTGCCAATCTTGTGATGACTGTGCGGCACGTAAGGGACCAAAGAAACGTAGCCGAGGAAGGTTGCAGCGGTATAATGTAGGAGCACCTTTTGAGCGGATAGCATTGGACATTTTGGGTCATTTACCACGATCTTCAAATAGCAACAAATACATCCTAGTTGTCATGGACTACTTTACTAAGTGGCCTGAAGCATTTTCAATCCCTGATCAAGAAGCGACTACAGTAGCTGAGGTTCTAGTGTAGCAATGGGTTTCCAGATTCGACGCACTCTTACAAATTCATTCATATCAAGGGACAAATTTCACTTCTGCTTTGTTTAAAGGAATGTGTCAAATTCTCGGAATAGACAAGACGCAGACCACGCCATTACACCCGCAATCGGACGGCATGGTAGAGAGGTTTAACCGTGCCATCTTAAATAATCTCTCACTTATGGTTTCCAGAAATCATCAAGATTGGGATTTGAAGCTACCGCTGTTTTTGCTTGCATATCGCAGTGCTGTCCATGAGACTACCGGATACAACCCATCACAAATGCTCTTCGGTCGCGAACTTCGTCTCCCTTGTGATCTTCAATTTGGTCGTCCACAGGATACATCTTCATCGCCAGAGGAATACCTTCAGGCACGTCTTGAAGATGTCCATAACTTTGCTCGAGACCGAATCAACCTGTCGACCAAAAGAATGAAGACAAGGTATGACACAAGAGCGACAGGACATGAATTTCAGGAAGGTGATAAAGTTTAGTTGTGGGACCCGATTCGACGTAAAGGACTTTCTCCAAAGTTGCAAGCCAACTGGGAAGGTCCCTACATAGTCCTAAAAAGATTGAATGACGTCGTGGTTCGTATAAGGAAATCATCTTCTTCAAAACCAAAGGTAGTACATTATGATAGATTAGCTCCTTATCGTAATGTAAAGTAAAAATTAATATACCATAGTATCTTTGTAAATAGTATAAATTTTAATATTTTCTATTTTTTTGTATTTGTATTTTTAATTGCTTGTGTATGTAATGTGTTCTGTATCCTCTTGAAATGTTAATTCTTTTATATTACATTTGGTCTCCTATCAGGGGATTGTACTGCCCGGGACGTGCAGTCCTTGAGAGGGGGGCAATACAAATTTATAAATAATTATTGTATTTGTCTTAAAGTATCTCAGACAGATCGGAAATACTCACATTTTGGGCAAAAATTGTGGTATTTAGACGTGTTATGCGTTAAAAGCGGGTTTCTAATAATTTGGTGACTTGGCGATGGTTTGGCAAGAAAACTTGGCGAGTTGGCGAGATTTTTGGAGACTTAGCGAGAAATAGATACTTCTGGAACAATCCATCACCTAAGCTCTAGGACCAATATTTAGCGAGATAGCCTAGAAGCCGCAGCCTATAAATACCGCAGCCCAACATAGTTAGGCAGTTTTTGTACAGACAGTCAGTTTTGTGAAGACGATTTGTCGTGACTGCTAGTTTAGAGAAGCTGTTCTCTGCCTGAGGTATTTGAGACCTGTGATTGGAAGCTGTAATTTATCGTATCTGACGAATTGTATCTGTATAATTGTGATTATGACAGCTGGTATATCTAGTGGTATTTTTACGAATAAAAGTCTTGTATTCATTGAGTGGTTGCTTTCTTCAACTCTCAATCCACACGAACCCCTAAGCTCGGTACAACTTGTGTTAGAAGCGGGGTTGAAGAGTTGATGCAGCGTGTCACAAGAAAAATGGATATGGATTTAATGAAAAGTCTTCTCGAAAAATTAACGGAGCAGATGGTTGAGATGAAAGTATAAACGAAAATACAAACGTTGGATTTCGATGCAAAAAGAATGAGCAAGGGCGAATCATTTTACAGTAGTTTATAGTAGTTTTCATGTAATTTGTGAAAATCAAAGTTGAGAAGCATTTCTCCTAAATACAAAAAAACAGCCATAAAAATATTTTACAGAGATTGTTCATATTTAACAAGTGTTTTTAATATAATAAGGGTAAAATATTATCATTTTCGGAAAATCAAAATGAAAATAAAGACTTATTCTGTGAAAATAATTTTTAGCTCAAATAAATCTGTAAGACCTAAATCAGCTTAGCGATATTTGGTGTCATTTTTGAACACTTAACGACCAATCGGAATTGAATCACCATCGGCTTACTGTAGGAATATTCTGGAAACTTCCAAGGGTAAAAACACATCGAAGATGTATAAATATCGGCCTTATCAGTTCAGAGCAATGCATGCCAGACGTCTAAGGCTCTAGAAATTATGGTTTTGTTTCTATTCTGTACTATAGAAAATATAGTTTTTATAATATAGCCGCTATACAAGCTAAATTCTGTATGTAAAGTTCTTTGTAAAAGCTTCAAGGTATAAAAATTGCAATCACTGCGAATGATAAGAACTGTAAAAAAGTGATCGGAAAAAAATTATCTTTATTTCTCGGTCATTGCCACGAATATAACAGTTTATTTAGAGAAACTCAATGTTTGATTTGAAACTTATTCAGATCAAAAAGAAAACACCAAATTTTACTTCCTGAAAATGGAAGTAATGCTGTCTAGACTCTGGCAGTAGTTTGAAAAATTTTTGCATACGTAAATATCGGTAAAGAATGATACAGAGAAATAATAAAAAATGAAGTTTTGAATTACTATAAGTGATAATATGGAAAATGCTTTGTTATTTGGTTCTATTTTGGAAGATTTTGTGCCCATAACAGCGAACTCAACAGCAAAATAAGTCAAAGATTCCATTAAGAAAATATATTCAAAATGAATGCATTTTTATTAAAGATAAAATAAAATTCCTAGTAATAGTTACATTCAATTTTTCACATTGAACATTTGAAGAAATTCGGTTAGATAAATGCAATACGTTTCGCGTTGATTATTTCTGCCGACCATGTATATTTTATAGTTTTGAGCCGTGATGAAATCAACATCTGAGCTATTGTCCAATTCCTAAACAACGTTAATTTTAAGAAAATAGTGATTAAGTATGTGGACCATAAAGCAGCTTGGTAATATTTAATGATATTTTTGGATGATTCGGTGACACTATAAAGTCAACAACATTTTATTTCAAGACCAGAAGTTGAATTACTGTAGGTTACTTTAGGAGGAAAGTTATATGCCCCTGCCGCTCAGTAAATTACACCGCTTCCCTTAAGATCATCAAAGTGAAGTATCACCTGCAGAGAGAAGTGACTCCGGGAGGATTGACTACATTCTTCCTCGATGATTTGTTGTAGTTCCTTGGGTTCCCTAACATTAAATACTGTTCCAAATGAGCAATGGTTCACAAAGCAAGAAGTCACTCACGCCATTAGAAGATTTAAAACAGGAAAGGCTCCGGGACCGGATGATATAGATAATGTTCTTGTCAAGGCTATTCACTAAGCTGCACCATCACTCTTTCATATACTATTTAATAGATGCCTGGAACTACACTGATTTCCCCGTACTTATAAAAAAGGCCAAATCATATTTTTTCTAAAAAATGGGAAAAAGCCAAAAAAACCTGGATCCTACAGACATATCTGTCTTCTGCCGGCAATAGGTAAGATATTGGAAAAATTGCTGGTAGAACGAACGAGTTACTATCTCGAAAATAATAAGAAACTGATCGAATTACAGTTTGGATTTCGAGCTAATAAATCAACAGAGCATGTTTTGAAAAACCTGATAAAAAAGATTGAAGAAAATACAAACAGAAGACACACACTACACAGTAGTAATCAGCCTAGATCTGAAAAGCGCTTTTGACTCAATCTGGTGGGCAGGAGTGCTAGATAAAATGACGAAGCTTAACTGTCCCAACAATTTATTTAAGATGCCGGTACATTTTCTCACCCCGATAAAAAGAGTTTAATTAAACACGATGTGGAGGTTTTGTACTACATCACCATAACAGAGGCTGTCCGCAAGGATCCTGTGGGGGACCATTGCTTTGGAACGTATACTTTAATGATTTCCTTCTCCACAGATGGCCAAATAACATCGTTACAAGCATTTGCCGATGATGCGCTGCTCAATGTTTCGGCAAAAACAAAAGAGCAGTTAAAGCTAACAGCCAATATTGCAATCTCACAATTTGAAGATTTGTGTAAGGAGCATAAATTAACTATCGCCCATTAACAGATTCAAGCCATCTTTTTTGGCAGCAGCAAGAAGTGCTTAAAATAATATCCAAAGATTGAAATTTGTGGACAAAGCCTTAAAAACGTTAAGGAAATGAAATATTTAGGAGAAATACTCGATTGCAAACTATCATGGCTCCCTCACATCAGGCAATAAAAGATAAAGACTATCGCTATTGTAAACAACTTAATACGAACAACCAATAGAAACTGGGGTGCAAATGCCACAATTCTTAAAATTTGGTATAAAACCATTATTGAAAGAATATGCTATGGATCAGCAGTCTGGGCGGAACCAATGATAAGAAGAAAAGTCAGACAAAGTCAGATCCAGTTTGCAGAGACACTTCACCTTAACTATCACTAGATGCTTCTGCACGACTTCTACGGCAGCATTAAACATCTTGGCTAGAGTCTTTCCATTACATTTAATGGTTCAACTAGAACCTGCTAAATCTAACACCAAGAAAAAATAACTTTCCTGGATGCAATCAATTTATAACCCAGAAAACTTTAAAATTCCCTTCAAAGCATTATTCTACCCAGCAACACAGACGGAAGTGATAATGGTTCTCACTTCGAATCTTACACAATGCCAAGGCATTCACCAACACTTTTTCACTGACGGCTCAAAAATATATAGAAAGCCAAGTGGGAGCAGCTTTCTGCATTTTCAAAAATAGACAGGAGAGTGGTTATTGGCAGAAACAATTAGGAGAAGATAACAGCGTTTTCCAAGCAGAATTGATTGCGATTAATAAAGCATTAAAATATATAGCCGAAAATAATTTATAGAAGGCAGTGACTTTGTCAGACAGCCAATCAGCTCTTTTGGGAATATACAACCCACATCACAGAAGCCCACTGATTCAAGACATTCAAAATCGACTCAGGATATTTAACAATGGATAGCAAATTTGTCTTCACTGGATCAAGGCTCATGCCGGACATATTGGTAATGAAAGAGCTGACACACTGGCAAAGCAAGCTACCAAGGCATGCTCAAACACGCAAAAAATTGAATTAAAATGGCCCAAATCATACTTGATTTCTAAATTACGCAACCATTTACTAATGGCCTGGCAACGAGAATGGAATGAGACAGAACAAGTTAGATGGACATACATCCTTAACCCTCTATCTCTCTTGATTTCCTAATCAAGAACCACAAAGAAGCACAGTTTCTTTCTTGACAGACTCCAACACCGGAGTATCTCAACAAAAGGGGTTTGGCTCTAAATAGTGCTTGTTCATGCGGTCAGGTTGGGACCATTGTTCATTACGTGTTTGAATGTAATTTCACAAAACAATGTCACCTAAAAGTGCCTAAAAACTCGGAGGAACTTACTCTATTTCTCCTCTATACGAGCACAAAACTCCTTCTCTTCTGCATAAGATAAAGAACATAATCAACTTTATCTATGCAAAAGGATCCGAACTCTGTACGGATAATGCGCAAAAGCAGCAGATTTCATCTGAGCAGCGGATTTCACCATAAGAACAATTTGGTAAAGGGTAAAAATACTTGTAAGGTATTTCTCCACTTTTTGTGATAAAATATTATTAGGTATTGTATTTGTTTAGCAATTAGTTTTTATAATTTTGATAGTAATAATTATTCAGGTTAAGATGCTGAAAAATATTGATTGACTCAGCACAACGTAATGTGCCATATGAAATATCCTAATATGGTTTATCAATTAGTAATTTTAATGTTTAATTTTGCATTATATTTCTTAAACATTGTAAACCATTATAAACTGTGAACAGACAATGCAGGTTTTTTTGTGATGAAATAATGCATTATGTAATATAGCACAATGTTTTATTTATGTATATACTATCAATGTATTGTATATATTTGCTCTTTTTCTAACACAATCTCTTCATGTGGTACGTCATGTGATATAACACTTCCTTCTATGTAACCACTATATATATGAAATTGGGGGTTTATATTCAAGTTTGTTTTGAGTCGTCAGAAATACCCTATTTAGCAATTTTAGTGCAACATATTTTTATTATTATTTCTAGTTATGTTAGAGTACATGTAAAGTATTTTGCTATATATTTTATTCACTTTTTGAAAGTTTTACTATTTATTGTATTTATATTCTTGTTCAATAATTTTCTTAATCGTGGTAATTAAACGACTGAGCTACTGCAAGATTTTAACTGAATCAGCAGATTGTTATCTGTTATACTTTAAATATTCTATTGTTTATCACCTACAACAAATGTTAAATGTTCAATAGGGTACCAGTCATGCATATGTAATCTTAACTACCTGCGTGTAGACAATGCAGTCCTTTGGTATTGCGAAAAATGCAATGTTACGTTAAAGGACACAGATAAAGCATGAGAGTGTTTAACTTGTACTGATTGAAAATCTGTCCCAGTTATTTGCTCTTCTACTTAAACTTATAAATATATTGCTTCATTTTTGTGCTATAAACCACTTATATCGTCTGCTATGACCTTCCTCAGGATAGATAATTTGTATTTTTTACCAAGGTTACATGGAGTGGTAGGATAATCTACTTTCACAATTTTATTGCAATATTTACCTCATGTCATCTCCCATAGTGAGAAGTTTGTAAATGTTTTGTTGTTGATGTTATATTTCGGTCAAATTCTTAATTTCAAATATTAGAGACTTATTGAAATTCAATTTTGTTTTCAAATTTCGTGACAATTCTGTTACACCACATGTATTACGTGATGGAGCTATACCTGATAACCTAAGGGATAGACCAGGTGTTCCATTGCGTATGTCTATGTAGTTCCTTGGGTTGAGAATATACCTATGTTAACTTATGACATCCAAAGCCCTTTCGCTATTGTATGAATGTTAATATGGATGTAGAGAAGAGAGTGCCAGCTCAGGTGTGTTCTCGTTACAAGACCACAATTTAAATTTATGAGTCGCTTTAGTGATAAGTATAAGTATTTCAAACCATAAGATACAGTCCACTTCTCTCCTGCACAGCTATATATGCTTATACTGGAATATTCGTGAAAATAAAAAAGCCTGCATAAAAGAGGGATATATATATATATATATAATATATATATATATAGTCGAGAGTGAAACAAGCAGTCAGCTAGATCTGAAAACTACAGTGCTTAGTTTCTGTTGCTTGTATTACAGCTGTTGTTATATTGACTATGAATAAAATGTTTACTTAAAAAAATACTAACTTTATTTACTTCAGGATCATCGCATCCTCGATGACACAAAGAAAATTGCAGCACTTTTAAAATATTTGTAAAATCGCTCTACTTTTGAAATATTTGTAAATTCAATTTGCTTTTAATCTCATCTATACATGAGATTTCATTCCAATAAAATTTTAAAAAAACCTAAATGAATACATCACATGCCACCAAAAATGTAAACCACGAAAGAAGATATCACGAATAAATTTATCTGGGAGATAACATACTATAAAAAGATCAAATGATTGAAATTGCCGCCTCTTATGAAGTCTGGATGATGACAAAATCAACAGTAAGTACAGCCACCATTGTTGTCTATAACCGCAGCCATAAACTTTGACATTAATAGGGAGGTTTGGATATATCTTTGAAACATAATAATGCTCCCACATATTGCTAAATTATGCATCCGTTTGTAATATATTAGCAGGTGGTGTATCCTGAGACAGTTGCTAAGCAAGCATAGAGAGCACACATTTACTTTTGGCATTAGATCGGGGGAACATGCAGGCCATTGAAGCAATTCATTCTGATGAGTCAAGAGAGTTTGAATACTGCTGAGTGCCACGTATGGTCGTATAGTCGTATATTACTCTGTTGGAATATGGCTAACGTAAAGCGCTGAAGCTGTAGGAAGAACATGGGCTTCAACACCTACGAGATTTAACTCTGGCTAGTCAGTGTTCTCGCAAAAAATATTAGAGAGGTGCGGGAGGGAAATTCAATACCACCCCCAAATAATAATACCAGGTACAAAGACAGAAGTGTGAGGCAACAATCTTTTACGATTTTGTTTCTGATTATCGTGGTGCTTAAGGGAAAATCAGGATTCGTCAGTAAAGACAATTTGTTTCCATTTCGTTATCTATATCCGTATTTCACAGTATAACACTGCCGCTGCAAGCGCCTGTGGTTTTAAAGTCAAGAATTAAAGAAATAATGAACAAGTTGATATTCCACTCAGTTACCATCGGCGTTGAAAGGTACCAGAAGACACCGAATGATACATACTCGACTGAATTTGTTATGTTATGGATCCTAATATGGCTATACCGGTGATCACGTCAGTAGTGTAGCGAGGTGGGTGCGATAACGATTTATAGCAATCTCCTTCATCCAGTGGTTACAGATCCACGTCACATCTGTTTGGTTTCGTCCAACAAGACCACACATTTCTACGAAGGATAACACATAATCCTTATAGGCTGCTATTCTTAATGGGTGGAAATAAAAATCACGTTGAAAAGATAATGCATAATTAAACAGCTCACTTAAAGAGTTGCCTTACTTCAAATTGACAATCCTCCTTTACATTATATAAAGCTTATGTGTGTCCCGCCCATGATGTACAGATGACCTGCAATTTGGATATCTCATCATTGCGTGCGCATGATGTACATTTCGCATGATTTACATCGTCATTAAGAGTAGCGCATTCTGTGTAGTACAGTTAAAAAAACAATTAATATCGTAATTTTTTCAAATCGGCATTTCTGCTTCTAAGCTTTGTACACGACTTCAAACAGGGGCCTTCGTTGCCTCTATTCTTCCGACGCCTCATCTAATCGAAATGTTGAACTCATCAGTTGTTGCTCATAGAAATCCAGATGCTTATTCGATTTGTATCGCAAGAACATAGCAAGAATGAGTAAAGATGCAAAAACATCTTTTTACAGGAAAAGAAAAAAAATGTTATCGAGTGAGTTGATGACGTCACTATTATGAAAGAATGACAAAAAGACTAAAATTTATATATTGCTGTTGTATAGTGCCCATATACTAGTATTTCAACCTTTCAGCACAATAAGGAGCAGAAGTCATGGGATTTTATAGAAGAGCACACAGTGGGTGTGCCCTCAAATTCTGGAAAGTGTATCATTTAAAAACAGGCCATCAGACATGGTCTACCACCCTAGAGGTATCATTTCACATGGAGAACATTACGACTTCGATCTATTAGAATCCCCCAATCACCATTAAAGAACATGATGGATCTTCTATTGGGTCGAAATTAAAATTCATTATCTTCCATGAACAATAAAAAATATCCCCAACTAACCAGGCCACTGTGGGCTATTTATTTATTCTAATTATTGCTGAATTTGAATTAGTAATAAGGTGATTTAAATTAAAATTTCTCCCCTAATTAAAGTATATTTTTGAGATTTTTATATTATTTTCTTAGGTATTTAAAAATCGAGTTTGCAGCCGGATGTTTTGAGTTTTGGTTCAACATTTCATGTGTTCGAATCATACTTTGGGCAACGATGTTAGATCTTTGGAATTCATTTTAACTGCAGGTTTCTCTTTAAATAGCCCTTGTATGTAAAAAAGGAGCGTTGTGCAACAAATCTCAAATCTTTTTGTTTTAACAAAGTTGACAAATATTCTCTAATTGCTTTTTTCAGAATATTCTACTAATTACCATCGTACAACCAATAATGGTGTCATTTATTTCTCTTTTTTGAAATAAAATTTCTTATCCATTTCAAAAAAAAAAAAAAAAAATCGCAGGAGAATAAGTTAATAATTATAAATAAATTTTAGAGTAGATTCGGGTCATTTTTTGTTTTTATAAAGAAAACATTGATTCTTATTTAGTAGGAGAAATTCAATTTAAAACAATGCAATGAAATTACAAAAAAGAATTGGCTTCCTAAGGTTTTGATTTCACCACTTCTTATTCGTATTTTTTTCTACTAATAATACAAAAGAAAATTATACAATATAATATTTATCATTAATTTTTACTGCTCTATATTACATATCATTATTTTAGCTTTACTCTGACAAACTGCTTAAAGTTAGAAAGTATTTATTTTATGAATTTTTTTTCTTGTATAAATTATAAAAAACAAGCACTTTGTTCTACATATTTAATTAATTTTTTCAGTTTTGAAAATAGGAAGAATAGACCTTGAATTTAATCTAGTGGTACTTATCATTGTTACACAATGGGTAGAGTTACAAAATAAAATCATTTTAAAAATCAAATTAAAAATGAAATTTATAAATTTTCAGGTGAAGCTCATTTGAATACATAACAAAGTAAGTACAGATTTGTAAGCTTCATAAACTCTCTAATTTAAATTTGCGATATTTCTTAAAGTCAAATAATTTCCGTCTAAATTAGCAGTTTTTAAGACAAAAACCATTAGTAGCTCTGATAAATAATATTATTAATCAATTAGCAGTTAACTAAGAACTTAATCACTTTTGAAAATCGAGGTGACAATCTCAAAAATAAAATCATCTCTCAGCATTATAGGGATAAAATTAGGGAAAACAGGATTTTGCATTTTTTTTATGTGATAGCATGTTTCCAATTACCAATTGTCTTTAACTTCGAAACGTATTACGACTCACTTCTTTATGCATTTTAACCAGTAATTTTTGGAATTCGAATGTCATATACTGATGCTTTTTATAAAGAAGAATTTCAATTTTTCTTAATTCTTATCTAAATAAAAGGAAGAATAAGTTATTAATTTATAGATGTCAAACTTTACATATATATATATATATATATATATATATATATATATATATATATATATATATATATATATATATGGTAGACATTAAGAGCCCTTTTGGAGATATACAAATGAATAGCTTATGGTACAGATACTCAAATTCAGAACTCTATCGTGCCTTCAGAGATAAATCATCAAATAACGAAATCTATGGGCAGTTTACATTAATAGAATGGATAAAGAACATATTTAAAACAGAAAATATTCTAGGCCACGCCCCCAGGAACGAGAGCAAGGGCCGACCCCATCTTAGATGGGCTGATTGCTTTGAAAGGGACCTAAAAATTCAGAAGATAAGACTAATTTTGAGAGTGATCAACTGAAAGAACAGAGGGGCCTCGGAAAAGAATTTTTGAGGGACATACAGGGGCTGTCAAGCCACTGGAGGAGGAAGAATTACTCTATGATTGTAGGAATACGAGTTATAAGGGCAAATTCTTTGTTTAATTTATTAAATATACCATGATATGAAAACAAAAAATTGAGTAATTAATTAATAGAGTCATGGATTATGGTGCAAGTTTCGGAATTTTTCTTAATTCTAATCTAAATAAGAGGAAGAGTAAATTATTAATTTATTAATTTATAGATGTCAAAATTTATATATATATATATATATAGCGATTTTATGTAAAAGAACCACATGAAATCAATCAGTGAAGATAATTTCGTAGGTGTTTTTTCATTTTAGTTGTTGTAATTCGCTATTATAAGTTGGGTGTATTAGAGAAATTAAAAATATAAATAGATTAGTTCTGTCCAATCAGCTATTGAATTCTGTAGGGCTGATTTTAGACAAATCTATGAGCGCTTGACAATGACGCATTTCATAGTAAATATGTAATGAAATGGTGAGATTTTAAAAAAGTCTAACTAAAAACGAATGGCAAGGCGGATATTACCCAAAGAAGCTTCGATAATTTCTAAGATAGGTCACATCCTTGGCATGAAAAATAAAGGTACATATGTAAATGAATACTTAATGTTGGCTATTTTGAAAAATAAAAATTTCTGAGCAAATTATGTCAACACAATGTTGCGTTGCTATTATTTCTATATGTCACATCCAGTACAATGTCTTAAAAAGGTACATTTTAAAAGGAAAAATTGTGAGTTGGTTGGTATAAAAAGTAACTCATTTCTGAGTTTTCTGAAAATCATCAACCTATTGTTGCTTTTCTATTGGTGACATCTGGTGTAAAACAGAAAAACATACAGATGAAGTCTTTTGAACACTCTTTTTCAAATTTGACTCATTTATAGAAGAATATTCATTTTGCAATAATTATGCAGATATGATTGTTGCTTTTTATTTTTCTATTCACGTGTGATATAAGTATATGATGTATTAAATAACTTCGTACTACTGGACTTTTACGTCCTTGAAATAAATGATAAAATCAAGTAAAAAAAGGAAGATGCCAAAAAAATTCAAATGCGCATTAACGCGAAGTAATTATTCTATGTAAGTGTATGTGGAGGAGAAAATCCGAAAGGTTGTAGACGAAAGAGAGAGGCCTTTCCAGTCCGGTTCGTCTTCATTTGGAATCGCATCGGATGGAATCTATGGGGTGAAAATCCCATAAATAAATAAGTCTTTTCATGTTTAAAAAAATAATTGTCGAAACATAGAAGCTCAAACAGCATGCAAAAAAATTTAGTTTGGCGATATTCCTGACTTTTGTTTTGAACGCCGAAACATGACAGTCAAGTAATACCAATAATTCTTATAGATGAAGCGTGTGTAAGTAACAAAATGATCAAATTTAGAGAATTTAAAAAGAATTTTTTGAACAACACAGTAAAAGTTTCTTAAGCCAACTCATCAACATAACATTTTAAAACCTTATTTAAATTTTGAATTCGCTTAATAAGATATCTATAATTCTCTCTTTTACTTGTATTACTCTTTATACTATTATATCTGTTTTGAGGAATACTGGTTCCATTATGGGGAATATTAGTTCTCTTTTGGGGCATTACATCGATTTTTAGGAATATAACTTATACTTTATGTGCACAAAAAACATGTATTTAATACTTTAAAGAAAATTTTCAAAAGTTTTGATTAAATGAAACATTTATAGTTTGATATCATTTCACCTCATAAATGTATCAAAACAAAGTCCGTACATATGTGATTTCGAAAAAATATGTTAGATTAAAAATATTTTGGTTAATTCAAATTGAATAAATCGAAAATGATAATTAATTGATGATTTTAAATAAAAATAGGAGAATAAAATTTGGTTAGTAACAATATTTCAAGTTTTATTGAGAGCTAGATTCAAAACTAACAAGTGTTCTGAAATTGTCATTCTTATAAAAATAATAAAAAATTGTTTTAATATTCATTAAGTATATTATGTAAGATTTCGTATTATATAAAAATACTATACCGGGCTTTCTAAACTAAGCATGTCATTAATACTAGTTTACTGATATTTACCACGACTGTTTTCTTTAAATATAGCTAAGTCTCAGTAAGATTTTTCGATACATTTAAATAATAAAACAAGTTTTTAAAGCGACATGCATTTATTACATTTAAAGAATTAAAAATACACAAATATAAACAAGACAACTGAATCTAACTATTGTAAAATATTTTGAGCTTCATTCCTGCGTGGTTGATAATTCCCCCGATATTCTTTGACTGCTCTAAGGGAAACGGGATTCCCAGCAGCTCTCAATGTTACTCCACGAATCTGCGGATGTCAGCATAAACTTTTATAAGTACTCCAAAGACACAGTAAACAAATTTTGAAATTAACTTATTATTTGAATCGAACTCAGTCGATTCAAATAATAAGTTTTGTAGCAAATGAGTTTTGTCTTTCAACTTAATGTAGGACAAAGCTAACATAAAATGATCGACGTTTAGTAAAGCGCGTTGTTTCGGTCAGTGTGATGTCTCATCGAAGTCATTTAACCGAATCAGAAGCCTGGAGATATTGCTGGGTGAGAAGAGGGGTGCCAAGCGAAGTCCAAAGCTGCAAAAGCTGTTGGAGTTTCACTAAGTGAGACTTCCAGGATCTAGAACCGTTTTGGGGAACTGAAAATGGAGGCTGAAGATCAGGGCTCATAGACAGTCGCAACAACACCAATAAAGACCTTTATTTAAAGCTTTCGGTCAATAGACACCGAAATATGAATGCCCATCTTCCTCAAGAACACCTTTGCTTGGCTAATGATACCACAGTTTAGACACAAATTTTCCGAAACCACCTTCATGCTGCAGGCATGTATGCTCGCCGGCCAATGATGTGTATCACGTTAACAGTGAGGCACCGTCCCGCCCTCAGGGTATACGCAACAGAGCATGTAAACTGGAGGAGAAATGAATAGCACAATGATTTTTTTCTGGCGAGTTGCATTTTTTTCTTCCTCCAATAATGGGCGTATATGGGGAGAATGTGTCATTGGAAACAATCTTACGTTGGTACATAAGAATTCCAGATTTGGTGGAGAGTTTTATGCTCCCACTGATGGGCACACCGATCTCGAGAAATGGAGCTTACGCTGCAGCATTTGGAGATGACTACAAGACTTCAATTACTGGCATATCGATTTGAATGGTGAATGATATCATTTCGAAAGTAGAGATAGTAAAAATGATAGCGTAGCTCCGGTCATGGACCCAATAGAGTATGTTTAGGACATCTTAGGCAGACGAATTGCTGGTTGCCACAACCTTTCCAAGTATTGGAAAGATCACTTCTGCAAAGTGGGAAGGAATACCTCATGTTGTTGTGACTGATACCTCATTAATACCTCATCCTCTCATTAACAGCCTCCGTGGCTCCATGAATCAAAGGTGTTCAACGATGCCATCAGAGGAAACCATACACCTTCTAAAAAGGATTTTTTTTAAGAAAACACCTTTTATGCACAAATTATGTTTTTCCTTTTCGTACCCAAATGCTCAGTAAAATGCATTTTTTATATTTTCTCATACACTGACAACTTTAGTGCCCTTCAGATTGAAAGGTCCTAGCTCGAGTTGTGTTATGAGAAATGGATATTGCGTCTTGCATGGATATTGATTTAGGTGCGTACTTGGGAGTTTACTGTGCCTTAGCCATTATTGAATATGGCCCACTATCAATGAAAAGTTTTCCCAGGAGTCAATGTGCGTGATAGACACTTAAATGCTGGACAATAGATTTAGGTTGCTACATAGTTTCTCCAATGCGCGGTGTCCTGGTTGGTTGGGTGGTCGTTCTCATTACCGGGAGCTAGTGAGTTTAGATCTGGGTGTTCGCTAAACACGGATATGGCAAGTTAAAACTGAGCGTGGTCGCAATGTCCTCCAAGAGAAATGATACTTCTGGGATGGCAGGCAAAGTATTTAGGGTCTTCCGCTTGTGATCCCTGCTTCAAAATTGCGAAAACTCTACCCGGCTGTTTCTGTCTAACTGAAGGGAAAAGAACTCTAAGCTATGTGATAACTTAATCATTAATTCTTAGATTTGAGCCTTTAACAGTATTTATTAAAATTACTTTTTCTATATTAAAATATTTTATTTTTTAAAGTTTTTAAAGGGCAGGAAATATACTAATGTGGACCATTAAATATAGCGAATTAGATATTTTGAAATGCCAAAAATGTTAAGATACATGTTTTATTTTAAGCACATTTCTGTGAGTTAATATTTTTTCTTTACATTTTACTTGTTGAAGCACAATTTTTTTTAAAATGTTAACAAAATATATGTTTGCGACTATGCTATCAAATAAATTATTTTATTTTTACCGTTTTATCTTACAGCTGATTATTATAAATTTACCTCTTAATTAACGTATAAAAACATGTATTTTTATAATTTGAAGTGTTTAAGAGACATTTCTAGCCATTGTTGACAATGGGCCTGATAACGTCATGGAGCTAACCTATAGGTTGTGTGAAAAATATTTGGCGTGGAAAGATTAAATGCTGAAGTTTAATTTGCTTAAATATTCAATACGTTACTGAGCAGAGTTATAAATTTTGTAATGAATATATAAGTAAAAAATACGAACTCTAAAAAAGAAAATAGAGATAGCTTTTACATTTTACATTTAATAAAACTGTGGTAAGTATTTAATAAGCGATAAGAATCTCGAAAGAGTATGCTCCTGGTTCTCTTTATTTTCTTGGTTGTTGCTCAACGGTCGTTATTAGGCTGGCAGCTACGTTTTAGATTGGAATTAGAACAAATATCCATGTCCAAAGTGAGATTTGGACTTACAAACAGTTGAACAAAAGACAACAGCGATCATCTTTGCTTCACTATTGAAAACGCGTATTACGAAATTGTATTCAATGCATTCAACCTTTTACAAGAGGTTAGTGAACCTTTTTATAGGCAATAATTCTGATTTAAATATTCGAAAAGGCGAATGTTGCATGACCTTATCGTTTGCGGAGCACTTGAATAATGCTCCTTTGCATGAGGTAATTCCAATGTTTATCCAAATAACACATTTAAAGCCTACATAAAAACTCGTTGCGATTTCGTTCCATTAAAAAAGAAATAAAAACAAAACAACCCCAACTGTGTCTCCTATTTGTCGATTATAAAGAAAGATGGCGAATTGAGTAATATCATCATTTTCAGAGTATTTATTTGAGTCTGAAGGACGTTATAGCGTCGTGAGAAACTGGACTGCTATATTTCATGTCGCTGAGAATACTAATGTGGAAGATAAATAGCCTCGGGTTGCGGAAGTGAAAACACTTTCCGTGCTTCATTAGAATGCGATTCTGTTTTATTTTTCGTTGATTTTTTTTTGTTTTGCAAATTTTACTGTCTCATTTGAGAATTATAACCGGGAAAGCCATTACAATTTCTCTCAATAACTTATGAATGTTAGAAGAAAATTCTCAGAATTTCAATTCTAATTTGAAAACTAAGAATTTGAGATTTATTTAGAGGATGTTGAGAAATTAAGTTGAAAATAAATTAATTTTGGACTCATCGGCGCCTCAACATAAAATCAAAAAAATTCGTGAATCTGTAAAGAAAAATCACTATATTTATTAACTTTAAAGTAGGCTTTTCATGAATTTTTGTTCAGTGTTGTGCTATTAAGTTATTAAATATACTTTAATATCTCATATAAAACAAATTGTAAAAAATAAAATACATTGAAATAAAAGATTCAATAAATATTATATTTTTATTAAATATGTAAAAATAGTCAACCGGAGATTTTATTGTTTTGATTAAATGAATAATTCTTTTTTAACGCGTGTATTATTTTTCCTCATATAGATCATTATGAATTAAAAATATGATATCTCTTATTTTCATATTTTTACACCAGAGTCTGTCAGAGAATCCACCAAATCATAAAATACTAAAATAATGAAACGGGGAAAAAGAACTCCAGCATCAGGCAGAGAATTTCCATTCTTGAATTCCACTTACCGAATATCACGAAATGGGATGCACTATAACGATATTATTATAATTCAAGAAATTCTAAAAATGTTGAAAATTTATTTTACCAAAGAGGAGGAAAATATTTTTTAAAAAAATATGAATTATCTCTCAATAAAAATAATTATTTGTAGTGATTTATTATTTCAAAGAAATAAATTTTTGAATATTTTAGCCTGGAATTCCGAAAAATTGATTACATTGATTGAAAAATATGAAGAATTTATAAAGAACACACAAAACATAAAACGATTGTTCCTATTTGGTAATAATTTACACGTCGTTTTCATCGGGGCCGAAAAGTCAACTAATATAAACTATTTCCAGTGAATTTTTATTTTAAAACAAAATAATTTTCGAGATCAAACAGCGACAGTCCACTGATTGGTAAGAAACAAATGTAAAGTTGATGAGGAAAAATAAATATTTTATTTTTTCTGGTATCTGAAGCATACTTATTTTTTCTCGAATCTAAAACGTAATTTGATGGAATAATTTTTCAATATAATTTGTGGTGTTTGAAAAATATTTCCCAATCAAACCAAGATTATAATTTATCAACACCAGAAATATTATGTTTTATTTATAAAATAGGTATGAGAATATTTCATCTACATTTAATAAAGTTAAATTGCTAGTTAAGGCCGCCAATTTTGGTAGAAATTGGCCTCCAGTGGAAAACATGTTCCAAGATTTTGGGGAAAATTGACGATTTAGAAAAATGTCAATATTTATTATTTTAAATGATATTTACTATTTATTTAGATTTGTCAGAAATACTATTTTACAATCAGAATTGAGAACTCGCGTAAGAAGATAAGTCAAAAACGATCGAATAATATGAAGAGTGCTTAAAATCATCCTTCAATTGGAAGGAATAGGGATTGAATTCTGTACTTTCATTCACGCACACTTTCCAGTGCATTTTTGCCTGGCCTTCGGTACAGCACGTCGCATGTTCGAGTCCCACCTTAGATTTCGTTATTTATTGTGGTTCAGAATTCACCATCAGGTGTCGATCTAATGAGTCCTCGTGGGCAAAACAAAACAAAAAAAAAAAACAAAAAAAGACTTGAGCGACAAACATACCAAAGCAATGCACTTATGATCGACGGTATTTCGGGAAAGAGTAGTAACTGGTTCATTGCAGCGGACGAAAACAATGGCTTTTCAAAAACAAAAAATAAATAAAATGAAACAACTTTGGTAATTTTTCTTAAAAAAATTAAACACTGGGAATGTAAAAAAGGATTTTGTAGTCTTAATCATACATACTTTTTCTACGCCCAGCAGTTACGGATCAGTAACAGTTTTGAAAGAGGGAAAAACTCCCACACCTTCGTTCTTGAAGTGAGCAGAGTTCCAGTATGGTGTGTATCACAGCATATCCGTTCACATGAACCTCAGATCATTGTTAAGTATGGTTTAATTTAATTGCAAACACTGCACAATTCCAATTACGGAATGAAATGTAGCCTATCTTTTTATTTAATTAGCCAGAGATTCACTTCCTTACATACGATTCAATACATTCCTTAAAATCGTTTTTCAATTAAAATGATAAAAAAATTTCTTTTATTGAAAAAACAATAACATTTATTCATATCAGTAATTAATAATTATTCACATCGATATATAGATTTGTTTTTAATTTCACAGATGTTTTAACATTTGTGAAATTAAAAACCTATCATTTTTTTCTTTGATATTTTTCACAGATGTATCAACATTCAATAACTGAACAACACTATATTCCCCGTGTGTGGTTGCAAGTCCACCATCTGGTGGCGGATAGGGGAATGCTTCCCAGATATGTGTGACACCGGGGAAATGAAATACCCGGGGCGGACCAAAACTAGCATGCAGTGTTTGTTCTCCATGTTAGGAGGGGCTGGCTTTTGGGGGCTAAGTCACACTTCAACCTCCGGTGCCCCCAGACCTTCGGGTCCTTCGAGATGCTCACTTACTCTTTACCATTTTTAGATATTTTTGATTTTATGGGGGGGGGGAGTGTCTAGCTTACAACCTGAGATAAGTAACAACAACACACTACATTAAAATATTTTGCATATTTTTCTAATTGAATGATAGACATCTCAAAAATTTTAGGAATGGTGAAACACTTTAATATTGCATACATAAACCGCGTTCTTAAATGTATCTCAATGCGCCTAGTTATATAAATATAACGTTCTGCATACTTTTTTTAAATTGAACTTAAAATTATTTATTCACCTTTACACAAACAACACAACAACAACAACTGCAAAAGCATTCCAGTTTTACAATGCATCAGATCTTACCCGTCTTCTATTTTAATCAATTGTTCAGAATTCAATCCGGAGGCAGTGTTTGTTCTCTCTCGGTCCTCCCGTCCCTCGGAGAGCGAGAGGGATTCCTGCTGTGTTTCCCCTCGCCACGCGCACGATACTTTCTTTCCCAGAGCAAATATTCGAAGACAGACGGAAAATTTCGGAGCTCTGCGATGGTTTTCAGTTGATTTTGCTTTGTTGTCAATATTTGATATTTTCCTTCTAAAATAAAGATAAAATTTCAAGCTGGCTGCCTCCTTCCTCGTCTAAGATATTTAAACGAAAGAAATTACTACTACCCCTGTTGTTTTAAAAGGAATGTTATATTGCCTTGCCAACTAAACAAAACCTTTTCTGATTCAGAAGGATTTTATAAAGCTTTGAAGCTTTAAGAAAACTAAATTGTTTCCACTATAACTCTTTTAAATATTTATAAACAATTCAAATTAATACACATGTTATATTAAAAATATATCAATGAAAACATTGACGAAAATGTTGTTAAAAAAGGATTACAAACATTAATTTCATTGAATGGTTTGAAAAAGAATATGTGAAAAAGTTTTAATAAAGCAAAACCCCTAAAACCAATATAATTTTTCCATATCTTTAATTTTTCTAATTACATTGGATTTCTGAGTAATATTTATTAGCATATTTGTAATTACTTTTATTGGGAACATATTAACTTTCGTATACTTCTTTCCTGGTCTATTTGTAACTGTCTATAAATTAAGTATACGCAATCAGTTTATTGTGAATCACAAAATAATTTTGTAATAATTACAAACATACCAAATTTCAGTTTAGTCAAGTTGTCATAAGCGTTTTTATAGCGTTTGAGTATTCCTTTGTTTCATAAAATATTCATTTTCTAAATAAGTGTTCCTTTGACAGTTTATTGAAAATACTTATTTAGCAAAAAATTATAATTGTTTTTAAAGTTTGAAAATATTATTCATTATTCTTAATGAAACACTTTTAAAAAAATAGTTTGTCTGGTTTGTAATTTTTTACGTCATACGTAATAAGTAATTTTTTACGTAATAATTTTTATATTTTTATTTATTTTGTTAAAATAATTTTTGAATCAATATTATATATTTGCATTGTGTTAATTACTTAAATAACTTATTATTGTATGATATATATATATATATATATACATATATACACACACACATACATACAAATAGAGGATTATAAATACAATGGAAACACTTGTAAATAAAAGTGATTTTTCGAATGCGCCGCATAAGCATTAAACGCAATAGCAGTTACCACTTTTTAAAAATGTACATATTCTAGTAGTATGTCGTAGCTTCATTGAAGTTCTGTGGATTCCAGAATTTTCTCGTAAGAGTAAGATATGGAGAGAGTACCTCTCAGATTCTTAAAAAAGCCAAATTGTCAGACCCCGTCTTCTATTGAAGCGAATGAAAAATCTCTATTTTCTCTAGGTATTTCTAGAGGCTGGATAACTAAAGTCATGACACATAAGGTGGCAACACAAGCTCGGCGCAGTAAAATGGTAGACTTCCGTTTACCATATTTACTGCACCGAGCTTGTGTTGACCTGTGAATATGTGAGAGACCTACGGATATTGAAGCGAACAACTGCAGCAAAAATGACATCTGCATCAGGATCCCCAATGATTAGAATTGTAAGGTTCCTTCATAAGAAGAGCAATAATTCCTAAGCCAGTTGTCGTATATGTTAAAGTCGCAGTCAATGAATCTAGCATTACAAAACCTGGTCGATTGATAAGTGGAAGAAAGTAATATGATCTGTACAAGCGTATGATTGCGATTGT
The DNA here is from genome assembly GCA_030067965.1 of Latrodectus elegans. Lineage (NCBI taxonomy): Eukaryota > Metazoa > Arthropoda > Arachnida > Araneae > Theridiidae > Latrodectus > Latrodectus elegans. The sequence continues at coordinate 108,088,434 of CM057822.1, forward strand.
CTCCTTCCGTCAATCAATCTTGTAGGTGGATTTATCATTATACAAGGTAGTTTGACGTAGTTCCTTGATGAACCGTTGGTAATCTTGAAAAGAAAAATACAGGGAAATTTTAGCTGACAAAACACATCTTACGATGCAAACTTTACTTCGTACAAAAGAGGAAATTTTACCCGTTGATGATGAATTTATCCAGGCAGCGGGATTCATCTTATCATGATTTGATGAACAGGTGGCTGAAATTAAACAGCTCGCAGATCCACCCGACATTATTATGACGAAACCATTACTGTCTAATACATAGCGTTCAATATGTCCATTATTTGATGACCATCTATATACATATATATATATATATATATCGAATGTCTATAGGAAAATCTGTCCGTTGCTCGATGACTAAATTGTTCAAACCATATGAGAGCAAGATCTTTTCCTGACAGTATGAGATATCCCAGAAAGTTTAATGCAGCTCAAAAAATCATTTCGCACCCTAACCGAAAGATAGAATTGTTGTGTAAATATTCAAAATGGGTGCCACAGGAATTAAGTTAAAAGAATTTTGATGATCGAATTATCATCGTATGTCTATCTCTGTTAGTTCGGAGCAAATTTAATGGGAGCAGTCGGAGAAAATAGGGCGGTGATATTCTAAAAAAAAGGCAGTCGAAGGAAGAGGCAAAGAAAAGAGTTCGTCAAAAAATTGCAGAGCTAGACTGCGAAAGTCGTTCCCATACACCATATTCTTTGGACTTGTCACTCTCCAACTATCTCTAAAATTTTTGAAGGGCGTAAAATTCATAAATGATGAAAGTATCAATCAAGCAACGGTTTCAATTTTTCGCATAAAATAATGAAACATTTTTCATAAATTGTGTATACAAACGGCCCTCATGCTGACAAGAAATCATTAATAGCTTTGGGGAATAATATTATTATATAAAGTTAATTGACGTTATTAAAAATGAATCACCAAAAGCTTACAGGAATATTATTTTCAGTGAACTAACTGTATATCATTTTCAGTGTTTGCAGCTACTACAAATTTATTAGAAATCACATTAAACAATAAGTTCATAACCTCATAAATATTCTCGTTAGTTTTATTTTAAATAATGTTGGAAATCGTATAATTATTTAAAGTATGTTAAAAGAGAATCTCTGGTATAATCGAAGTATAACCTAGTTTCTATAGCTAAATTAACATTAATTTAAATCATAATATATATATATATATATGTTCTGAAAATAGATTTATTTCTTGCTATTGAATCAATACCTTTATCTCTTGTCACATCCTGACGTTATGAAGCTCTCTGCTGTCTCCAGCGAACATCGCCCTCTTGCGGCAGGTAAAAAGTTTTCGTGAAAAAAACCCATAAAGAACATTTCCTAAATAATAATGCTTCCTATTTAAAAAATGTTCTTCATGGAATGATGAACCATTGTATCCGGTGGTTGTGGGTTTAATCAAAACAGCCTTTAGTGTAATAGTAATTTAATTATTCAAAGTTAAGTTACAAACAATAACAAACAGAAACACTAAATTAAAAGGATGATCAAAACTCATCTTATGAGTTCGAAATCAAAAGCCTAACTAACTGTTTTTCCTTCTTCCCGCCAAGGGCGCTTTCGGAAAAGAGAGGGAGTGAAGTGTCACAAGCTCCCCATATGGCTGCGAAGTCGTCTCGACGAGTACGACCAGATGAAAAGTTTGACGATTATTCACTTCTTCACAAGTTGTTTATTTGAGGTGTCTTAGGAGGTTGAACCCTTTTTTTAATAGGATTTGTTGGCACCTTTGAGGTTTGTGGGCTTCTAGGCATAGACGTAGAGCAGATGTGTGATAGGCTCCAAGAGAAGTATTCGGTTGGTCCTGGCTGGTGATTTCGGAGCTTGTTGGGGAACATTGTGCAAGTATGGTTCATCTCGAAGAAGTGCAAAATTGGTTGTTATCTTTTTGGCCTTGTTGCTATGAGGGTGTAAGGTTACCCATACTTGATCTCCAGATTAAAACTGGTGGCCTTTTCTTCTATCCTGATCTGCATATTTCTTCCTTTGATCTTGTTTTTCTTCAACAATGTCTTTGATCTCTTTCGAAATATATGCAAATTTTCTCAAATATAGAGTTATTTCCGCTACGAAGTTATCATTGTAAATAACTGTGCGCAAATCATGTTGGATATCATCAGGGGTTCTAAGTTCCCTTCCGAATTGTAGAAATGCAGTCGTGTGTTCTGTCGAGTCACATACAGCTGTGTTCAATGCAAAACGTACTGTTGGAAGTTTTTGTGCCCGATCAGTGTGTCTGTCTCGAATCAAGATTGATAATCTCGGTTTGAGACCTCTGTTCTTCCGCTCAACGGGATTAGCTTGTGGGCAATAAACTGGAGTAAGTATTTGTTTTATGTCAAGAAGATAACATACCTGTTGAAGAACTGCACTGACAAACTGTGAAACATTCTAACTTAACAGTCTTTTTGGAATTCCGAAACGCAGGAATACTTCTTCCATCAACGCAGTAGAACACTCTCTCGCGGTTGCGTTTTTCAGTGAGAAAAGTTCTACCCATTTTGTTGCAGTATCTCCATGATAAAAATCCATTTTTTCCCTTCTGTGGAGTCAGGCAAGGGACCAAACAAGTCGATGGTCAAAGTTTCAAAACACTGTGAATAGATAGGTGTTCTCAATAAGCCTCTAGGTTTTTGATTTGATGGTTTGAACCTATTACAATCAAGGCAATTTTAACATAGTTTGTAATATATTTTCGCATTCCTAGAAAATAATAACTTTTAGAAACTCTTTGATATGTACCATCTGCCCCATAATGGCCTGCTGTTGGAACATCATGATGTTCTTTCAGTACTTTTTCACGCTCATGATTGGGAGCCACTAATTGAGCCTTTCCTCGAGTCAGATTTTTCGGAATAATTATGTAATACGCCTTGATTCATGATATTACCTCTTTGAGTCCAATTTGCAAAATTTTCGTCTTTTGAATTACTTTCAAAACTATTATTTTCTTTATATCGCAATTCTTCATTTGTTCTGCACTCAAGATCGCTTACTGTTTTGGAGAGAAATAAACGATAACTGTGCAGTTTGTACAGGTTTTTCTTTCATGTACACAATTTGGGCGGGAAAGCATATCAGTGATGATGTTCGCTTTACCTGGAATGCATTCTATTTTAAAGTTGTAAGATTGTAATTGCAATGCCCATCTTGCAAGGCGACCTGTGGGAGATTTGATTCTTAAGAGCCATTTTAAAGGTTGGTAGTCAGATGCCACAGTAACTTCTGAACCTTCGATATATCCTCTAAACTTTTCAAGGGCCCAGATCACTGCATGCGCTTCTCTTTCGGTTGTGGAATAATTACGTTCAGCCGACGTCAGTAAACGGCTTGCATATTCTATCAGGTGATCTTCAGCACTTTGTCCTTGTAGAAAAACACCTCCCAAAGCATAATTTTAAGCATCTGATTTCATTACAAAAGGTTTTGATTCATCTGTTTGTTTTAAAATTGGTGGTGAAATCAAACATTTCTTGAGAAATTCAAATGCACATTGCTCTTTTTCACCCCACTTCCAAGTAGTTCGCTTTTTTGTGAGATTGCTTAAGGAATAAGAAATCTCAGCAAATTGAGGAATGTAGCGTCTATACCAGCTGCATATTTGTAAAAATGATTGCTCCTGTTTTACACATTCTTTGGGCAAGGAATACTAATAAGTGATTCCACTTTAGCTGAGTCTACCTGAATACCTGAGTTGGTTATATAATGCACAAGATATTTAACTTTGGCACAAGAAAAATTTCATTTCTCACGATTAGCTCGCAAATTAAATTGCCGGAGTCTTTCAAATACTAAACGTAAGTCTCGGATGTGACTCTGTAAAGTGGGAGACAATACTATGATATCGTCTAAGTAAGCAAGCGTATTAATTTTTAGTCCATTTCGAAAAATGTCCATTAGACGCTGAAATATAGCTGGTGCTGTTTTAAGTCCGAATGGCATTCTGTTGAACCTATAGACACCAAGTTGGCATACAAAAGCAGTCTTGTATTTGTCGTGCGGACGTATATTAATTTGATAATAACCAGATCGCAAATCTATAGTGGTCATAAAAGAGCATTGTACAGTAGCATTGTGCAGAAGATCGTCCATTCGTGATAACGGATATGGACCTGATTTAGTGACCGCATTGAGCTTGCGGTAGTCGACGCAAAGTCTAAATTCACCATTTGGTTTAGGTATGGCAAGAAGCTTTTCAATTTCCTTTCTTAAGATATCTTTTCTGGCTGGAGAAAGTCGATAGGGAGGTAAAGCAATTAGAGCTGAATCCCTTGTATCGATTCGGTGTTCGATATAAGTTATTGCTTCTCCCCCTTGTTGGAAGATATTCTCATATTCCTTCAACGAAACATTAAGTTGTCTCCTCTGGTTTGAGTTGAGATTTTCCCCATCATCTGATCGATGTAGCGTTGAGCTTTCATTACTTTTAGCCCCGATTAAATTAGAACATTGCTTTGCAAATTCTGTTTGAAGTATACAATAATTTTTTGGAAGAATGGTATTTAAGTCTATGAAGTATTCGTCTTCTGACAGATCTCACTGTTTTATTGGGTTAGCATATTTTATAATTTCAGAGGAATGATTTTGAGAATCTGGTTGGAGGGAATCACAATTCACTGGAACATCGAGTTTTACAAATGAGAAAGTTTTATAAGGTTTATCACTAAAGTGCCACGAATGTTTTTTAAGATTTAGAACGATCCCTGTTTTCTCTATAAAGTCGATTCCAAGTAAAGTGTTATTTCTCAGTGCGTCTGGAATAGCGAAAATTGGAACTGAAAATCTTCTCTGTATCCAGAACTTAACGAAAATTTTATGTACTTCCTTCTTTGAATGGCTGCCATCTGCTAAAGTTATGTCGAGGACTGATTTTTGGAAATGGATTCCTTGTTCTTTAAGAAGATGGTAGAGAGTTTCACCAGCTATAGTATGAGTTGCAGCCGTGTCCACATAGGCTGTACCCCACATTCCATTGATGTTTATAGTTAATATTGCCATCTGGTTGGATGCTGACAGACTGTTCAACTTTACACTGTGAAAACGAGTGGTATTCTTTTCAGATTTGGAGCAATTCGGACAGTTTGATTTAATATAGCCAGGCGTACGGCAATTATAGCAATAAACGGGAGAGGGTTTGTCATGCTTAAGCCGGTCGAATTTTCCTCCTTTACCTTTTTTTCCAACAGAGTTGAATCTGGGATATTCTTCTCTGGTTTGAAGGAATTGTTACTTATTGATGACGGATGGTCCTTCTTTATTAGCTTTGTGATGAAGATTGTCGTATGTATCGAGTTTTTCTACCAAATCAGTAGAAGTGATGTCACCCCATTCATCCAAAAAGTGTTCTTTAAATTCAGGAGGGCATTTTTTTCTTGATCTGATCGGTTATCATAAGGTCTTTCAATTTTTCAAACGTGTCTACTTTTCCTTCCTTTATCCAATTTTCAAAATAGTGTAACGTCTCCTACTCAGCGCTTTCGATTTCCAGAGCCTTTGATGGGGAGGGTGAGTAGGGAGACGATTGGTGCGAGGAGCAGGCTGAAGAAGCTGCGTTTTTCAGTTTTGGAAATTGATATTGACTCTTTGGTACGCTACGCAAGCGCGAGAGTTTTATGAACCCAAATATGACTCCTTGTAAATTTTTTGTTAATTAAATGTTTTTGTTTCTAAATTTGGAGTCGTTAGTTTGTTTCATAACAAACTTATGTTTTTGGTGGCAGCGGTGGGATGTTTTTATAATGCTTTGCATTAGCATCCACTGTGAAAATTAATTATGTGCACTATAATGGATTACGTGCCGAAATGTTGGAATACAGGTAGGCCATTTTGATCAATCCTTCTCTGGCTACAATTAAAAATAAATAGTTGGTATGTTATAAATTTATAGAATATTTAGTTCCAATCTTATTTACGTGAATTTTCATATTACATCAATTAATTTTGTTTATAAGTTTGTAAATGGTGTATTCCATATTACAAAGATAATTTCTGTATTTCGTGTATTCGAATTTACAGTGTAATATTTTTTTAAACGAAAAGTGTGTATCTTATTAAATGTGTATTTCATAATTTTTATGTGGTTGATGTATTTCAATTCACTTAGGAATATGTGTTAAAATAACTATGTTGTTATAGATTAAGGTGTAAAATCAAAAGTACAATTATATACTTAGTTTTTTGATTGTTCAACTGACATATAAAGTAGATTTTAAGAAAGAAAGGAATATAATTTTTTAAAAGGTTTTGATTTCGTTATGTGAAAACGAAAGTAAATTATTACAAATAGGTTTGAATTTAATGAAATGTGAAATTTTTATTGATGTGTTTGATTGTTCTTTGCAATGTTTTATATGATATAAAACTGATTTATTTGATATTTAAATCGTATATGTTTTTTTTTACATTGTTGAGAATTTGAAAAGATATATTCTTAATGTTTAAAATATCTTACGTTATTAACATTATTTGATGTCGTGTATGATTAACTAAGTTTATTGATTTGAAATCGAAAGCTGATTTCTGGTTTAGATTAGTTAAAGCTGTTAATTTGTATTGTTCTTAAGAATTGTAGTGTTCTATATTTTGAATTAAAAATATGTATAATTTCATTTTTGGATTTAATATAGTAGTATCTATATAAGAATATGATTTTATATAATTTATACATATAATATATTTACATTTTTGATTAATTCAATTTATCTGAGTAACAATCATTAGCTTGGTGATAATAACTTGAAATCGAGAGTAGATTTAATATTAAACAATTTCTTCTTTTTGAAATAATTGATTTTCCATTTTATACTTTTGTTGTATTATAATATAGTTTGTTTCAGTTAGTTTTTTAAACGTTATTGATATGTTTATATTAGTAGTGTGTGATAAATAATTTCAATAGTTATTTAATAAATTTTGCATATTGGTGGGTAGTTTATCTTGTAAGTGCTTTACCTTCAGAAATATCTAACATGTTAGCTAGAGAACCTCCAGAAAGGGCTGATGATTACGATTATGTGAAGGAACTTATTCTTAAACGATTCAAGTTAAATAGCGAAAAATTAAGACAATTGTTTCTTAAACACCAGAAAACGGCAGAAAAATCATGGAGAAATTATGCACAAGAATTGAATAGTTACTTTACGGAATGGCTTGCGGAATTAGAAATAACGACGTTTGAACAGCTTAAGGAGCTAATGGTAACAGATCAATTGAAACGTCGAGTGCCAATTGAAATTAAAGAACATTTTTTGGCGGAATGGCTTAAAATAAATTCTCCGTATGATCTGGCAGAGAAAATAGATGAATATGAAAGCTTAAGAGATAGTTTTAAGACTAAAGATTTTACAAAACTCCCTCGAAATAATTTTGGTTTTCGTCAACAAAACGAAAACCGTGCCTTTAAGTTTAATGAAGTAATTCGAAATAATAAATCTCATGTTCCTAAAAGAGTCGAGAATAAAAATTCGAATTATGCACATGAAAGGGAATTTGAAAAACGAAAACAACTCCGATGTTATGAGTGTGGTTCTTATAGTCATTTGCGGCCTCAGTGTGACAAAATAAAAAAGAACTTAGAATCGGTAGCATCTAATGAAATTGCTAAAGGTACATTTAATGAGTTGATGGCTCCCTACACTAGTATCGGCACTGTTAATGGAATTCAAATGCCAATCTTAAGAGACACTGGAGCAACTCTTGATTTGATTTGTGGAAAATACGTTAAACCTGATATGTTCACTAAGGAAAAGGTTTGGCTAAGAACACCTCTTGATGAAACTTTAGTATGCTTACCTATTGCCGAGGTTGAAATAAATTGTGAATTAGGTCACGTTTTGACAAAGGCAGCAGTTCTTCGAGATTCTTTGGATCAAGGAAGGTATTTACTAGGTAACAAAACAGCCGCTTTAATTGAAGAAACCAAAAACACGAAGAGGTGAAAGTACATATGATAAATGCTATAGAAACTCGAGCTCAAAAAAGACGCAAGGAAAATAGCACGAATAAAGAGATAATTGTCTCTGAAATAAAATCCTCTAGGTCTTGCCTCAAAACTAAACAAAATGAAGAATTAGAGGAAAATGCAATTTTGCCACCATTAGAAACCGAAGTTGAAGGTCTGGATTTGATAAAGACATCCCCAGAAGAATTCGCTCGTGAACAAAAAGTGTGCGAAGATTTGAAACCTCTTTTTGAGCAAGCTAAACGACAATCTTCAAAAGACAATAAATATGTTATAATAAATCAAATGTTGTTTTTTAATAAAATGGACAATGATGGAACCATAAGAAGATTATTAGTTGTGCCCAAGAAGTTTCGCAACCAGCTAAAAGGAATCTGCCATGAGGTAACTGCAGCTCATTTAGGTGTAACGAAAACAAAAGATATGTTGTGTAAAACTTTCTACTGGCCAAACTGCTTTAAAGACATAGAAAATTTTGTTAAATCTTGTGACAAATGTCAACGTGTAGGAAAGCCTCAAGATAAGAAAAAGTCTCCTTTGAAACTGGTTCCAGTAATTCCGGAAATATTTACTAGAATTAATGTTGATGCATGTGGACCTTTACCTTTAACTTCAAGCGGCAACCGGTATATTATAACAGCCATTTGCATGTCATCCAAGTATCCAGATGCCATCCCAGTACCAGATATTCGTTCTACTACTGTGGTTGATGCTTTTCTTCAGATATTTAGCCGTATGGGTTTTCCTAGGAGTTGCAAAGTGATCAAGGAACATCTTTCATAAGTGTCCTGACATCAGAATTTTTAGAAAATTTGGTATTAAAGTAGTGCATAGTTCTGTACACATCCCCAAAGCAATCCTGTTGAAAGATTGCATAGAACTTTAAAGAGAATACTGAAAGTCCTTTGTTTAGAAAAGGGTACAGATTGGGAGAAAATTTTACCTCAGGCACTTTTTTGCGCTTAGAACTTGCATTCATGATAGCACTGGATATTCTCCTGCAGAATTAGTCCATGGTCGGAACCTAAGAACTCCCGTAACACTATTATATGAAAATTTAACTGGTAAAACCATTGAAGAAGATAGTGTGATTGCTTACGTTTTTAATCTTTTAAATAGAATGAAAAGATGTCAAGAATTAGCTGTGCAAAATATGACAGATGCTAAAGAAAAACAGAAACTTTGGTATGACCGTAAGGCTACGAAAAGAGAATTTAAAGAAAATGATCTTGTGTTAGTCGTTGCCCTTCTAGGTCAAGTAAATTTTCTGTTCATTGGATAGGTCCAGGAAAAGTAGTAAAACGGCTATCGGAAACAAATTATATTATACAATTTCCCGATAAAGAAAAATTACATATATACCATGTAAATATGTTAAAACCCTATTTTCAGCGTCCAGAAGATGTTAATTTAATTTTTACCTCTAATTCTGATAATGAAGATATTGATTCTGAGAATGAAGATATCCCAAGTTTTGAAATTAATTCATCCACCCTTTTTAGAGACTTTCCTGAAAGCTGTTTTAATGAAAAATTAGAGGATGAGCAGAAGAAGCAATTGAGTAGACTTTTGATTCAATTTATTGATATTTTTTCAAATGAACCGGGTTGTACTGAACTAGCTGAACTGGACATCGAGTTGGAATCTGATAAACCTATTTTAGCTAAACCATATCGAATGTCCCCACGACAGACAGAAATCTTGAAATCGGAAGTAGACAAGATGTTGAAATTGAAGGTGGTGGAACCAGGTGAATCCGATTACACATCACCTTTAATATTAGTTGAAGCTCCTGGAAAAGAACCTCGTCCGTGCATTGATTATCGCCGGTTAAATGAGGTTACCAGAACACAATATTATCCATTGCCAAATATTGAAGAGCGCGTTGAATCTGTTTCTGAAAGCGAATTTCATATCTCTATTAGACTTAACACGAGGTTATTGGCAAATACCTTTGAGTCCGAAGGCTCAAAGATATGCTGCATTTACTACGACATTTGGTGTTTATAAGCCTTTGAGAATGGCATTCGGTTTGAAGAATGCCCATTATTATTTCATTAAGTTAATGGATGAGATATTAAAAAATTGCGAACATTTTGCTGTACCTTATTTAGATGACATAGCTATATATTCATTTACTTGGTCTGATCACATCCAACATCTTAAATGTGTTCTAGAGAAGATTCGATTTGCGAAATTGACTGTAAAACCCTTAAAGTGCAAATTCGCTCAACTTCGTGTTAAATATTTGGGACACTTTGTAGGACAAGGTCAAAGAACACCAGGTGATATTAAAGTGAAAGTTGTTACCGATTTCGAACGTCCCTCAAGCAAAACCGAAGTACGTGCTTTCCTAGGTCTTGTTGGATACTATCGTAAGTATATACCAGACTTTTCGGTAGTTGCTGCGCCTTTAACTGACTTACTAAAAGGGAAATCCAAGAAGGGAACTGTAATATGGAATAATAACTGTGAAAAGGCATTCATAGAATTAAAGAATGCTTTAATAAAGAAGCCTGTACTTTACAGTCCAGACTTTCAAAACCATTTATTATTCAATGTGATGCCACAAACTTAGGAATAGGATTATTTTTATCTCAGAGAGATCAAAAACTAAATGAACACCCTATACTGTTTCTGAGTAGAAAATTTTCAAAGTCTGAAAAAATTATAGTACTATAGAAAAGGAATGTGCAGCAATAATTTTTGCTGTTACTAAATTAAAATATTATTTAGATAGTCAGTATAAATTTGTTATAGAAACTGATCACAACCCTTTAGTTTGGTTAAAACATCATACAGGATCTAATCCCAGACTTTTAAGATGGGCTTTGGTTCTTCAAAGCCTTATTTTCGATATTGTTCACAAATAGGGCAAATTACATCAGAATGCTGATAGTCTCAGTAGAATGCTGAATAACCAAACATAATTATTTTCTTTTTATTACTCAGATATTAATTTTTTTAAAAAAATATTTTCTATTAATACAAATTTCAATTGTTTCATAATTTTTGAAAAAATTATATTGTTTTTTATAATATTAATGTGTATATTTGTAAATTTATCTATTGTTGCAGATTCTGTTGTATTACATAATTATTTTGTGCTCTTTTGATATATTTTTATATTATATAATGCCATATATTTTGTGTATCAGCCAGAGTCCGATTGATCAGGGCTCTCTGTAATACTAAATTTTGCTTTTGTTGCTTGTGTGTGTTTTTTCTTTTTCATTGCAGGTTGATTTCCGTAGAAAAAAAAAAGAAAAAAACTCCGGGGAAGGAAGGAATAATTGTCTGTAACGTCTCCTACTCAACGCTTTCGATTTCCAGAGCCTTTGATGGGGAGGGTGAGTAGGGAGACGATTGGTGCGAGGAGCAGGCTGAAGAAGCTGCGTTTTTCAGTTTTGGAAATTGATATTGACTCTTTGGTACGCTACGCAAGCGCGAGAGTTTTATGAACCCAAATATGACTCCTTGTAAATTTTTTGTTAATTAAATGTTTTTGTTTCTAAATTTGGAGTCGTTAGTTTGTTTCATAACAATAGCTTTGAATTTCAAAATAAAAGTCATTTCATGTACTATCAGAATTTTTTTTATGTGTCACAAATAGGTGACGAAAATGCTCAGCGCTTAATTTGCGAATCTTTTTAGCAAGATTTCTTTTATATAGTTGTAATTTTGAGCTTTTTCTTCTGGCTCGCAAGCTATTATTTTCGACACGTCACTTGGAAGAACTTCTACTAGGTAAGCGATCCATTGATTTTCTGGAACCTTTAGAAATTTTAACTGTCTCTCAAAAAGATTGAGAAATAAAGAGATGTCCTCTTCTTCTGCATTAAAGTTAGAAATTAACTATTTTAACCCAAGTTTTGGTGGAATATTTGATTGAATGAGTAATACCGGCGATAGTGAAGACAACTTTTTGACTTCAAGTTGTAGCTTGAGAACTTCCAGTTCATGGGCTCTTTCTTTTTCTATTCTGGCTTCTTCTATTTGTTTTTTTTTTTTTCCTTTTGTTATACGCTCACATTCAGATTCTTTTCCCTCTCTCCTGCTCTTCTTTTGATACTCTTTCTTCCATAATACTGGATAATAAGCTTTTCGTTAGTTCCTCATCATACTTGTCAGATTTGACGATTAAATCATTTATCTGGATTACTTTCATGTGGTTCCCTGCATCCAAGCTCAATTCTTCAGCCAACAATATCAAATCTTATTTCCGACCTTTTGCGAGGTATGCCATCTTAAGTCTATCGTAGAAAGGTTACCAATTTCGAAAGTCTTAAATGTCTATTAAACTTTGGGGATAAATGAAAACATAATGGTTCATGTAAAGTTCTTATAATCTCTAACAACATTTATTCTCACTGTACTTAAATTGATTAAAATAATTTTACTTAGTTTATTTTCACTACAGAATAAAATTATAGTTCAAAGTAATTTTAACTTATTAATCCTTGACACATTTAATGTAAAATTCATTTAAACAAACTTTTGTGTTAACAATTGTAAATAGAATAATCAAAAAGTGAAAACCAAACTCACAAGTTAAAAGTCGTACACATCAACTATGAAAATTTAACAAGAATTCAAATTTCAGTCACTAAAATAATAACTATCTAGTAAAAACTTATTTGATTATTGATATAAAACAATAATTAGTTATGAAAAATATTTCTTATGACAACATAATTTTATGCATATACGTGTATTCAATAAACTTAGTGAATACTTTCGATTTCATTTTAAATTGCAATAACAATTTACCATAGTTTAAAACTCTTTTACCATTTATCCTGCTGCAATATATAGCAATGAATAAAATATAATTTGAACTCAATTTATATAAATATTCAAACAACAAATAACACCTGTAAGAATTGTTTTCTATAATCGAAAGTAACTTCAATTATTTTAAAATGAATCATGTAAAAATAACACTATATGCATTTATATTTTGATCAGAATGAATAATACGAAAACATATTCTGAATGAAACATTAAATATATTCAATATTCACAAGTTCTAGCATAATTTAATTTATCAATTAAAAATTCACATACATTGAAAAATACGTTATTTTTTATCAGACCATCAATCAAACATACATTATAAATTTGTGTTTCGTAAAACCTTTTTTAATATTCTTACAGAAATTAAATAATATGCAATTATGTATTTTCAAATCGTGATGACAAAAAAAAAAAAATCTTCAAATAAAGAGAAAAAATTCAAACAATTATTAAATCCATGTGAAAATGAAAAAAAAATATCTTAGGCTAATAGTATTTTCAACATTTTTATTCATTTATGTATTTTATACCGAACTAAAATACAAATGTAAACATTACCAGGATTTGGCGAATACAGCTTGATATCAAATGGAATAATTGTTCTATTTAATTCAGAACTCACACATCATAAATTAAACAATTTCTGGTTTGCCGGGAAAGCTTCCAAAATACACACAAATTCAACACAAGAATATTAAAATGATTTATTTCAAATGCAATTCGATATGAAGAAAGAAAAATAACTTTTTAGAACAATATTTCCCTTTTAAGGACACTGTTATTCATTCAGAAAACGATGAGCAAGCTCTTTCTTTTATTTATGTCTATCACTAACTTTAGAAAAGAAAGCAAATATCAAACTTAACAATAAAATTTAGTTTCGTTTTATTAAACTGTGATCAACAATTTTAATATTAGTTATGATTCCTTATAAAATTGTGATGACAAAGTTAAATTATTTTATTAATAACATTCTTTCCAAATTTAGGAAAAAACATTAACATCACAGCACCTTTAAATGACTTTACTTTTCGGGGTGAAAAGCAACTATACCTTGAAATCAGTTTTTCAGGATGAAAACACTGTTCAAAATAAAACAGAAAATGCAGGTCTTACTATTCAATCGTATACTCAGAGTAGTTTTGACTCGATTCGCCTGAAATAAACCATGAGTCAAGCCCTTGTTTTCGATATAACTTAGAACAGGTCTCTGCTTGTAATAAAGGCTATAATTTTGAAAATAAGTTGGGCGCCAATGTGTCCGGTGGTTGTGGGTTTTATCAAAACAGCTTTTAATGTAACAATAATTTAATTATTCAGAGTTAAGTTACACACAATAACAAACAGAAACACTAAATTAAAAGGATCATTAAAACACATCTCATGAGTTCGAGATCAAAAGCCTAACTGTCTTTCCTTCTCCTCGCCAGGGGCGCTCTCGAAAAGGAAGAGAGAGAGAGGGAGTGAAATGTCAATATTTTAAGGGAATTTCTAGGACGGCTTATTTATAATTAAGTGATGTATATTGAATACTTTTTTTAATAATATTGCGTAGCTCAAAGCTATGAACTGAAGACTATCAGAATGACTGCGAAATAAACTCATTTGTAAATGTTGCAAAGTTTACGTCAACATATATTGTGATTAAATTTCATTCATATTTCACATGGAATAAATTTTTCTTTGGAAATTGAATATTAGTAAACTCATCCATACGCAAGTCTGACAACTCCGGAGTGTTTCTTAATTTTTTTAGATCCGTTGCACATATGGCTAGAAGTTAAAAAAATCTATCTATGATTGAGTTGATAATTGTCGATAAGCCAGCCAACTTGTCTAGTGATCACCGTGCCTGACTACGGATAGGAAGGTCCTGGGTTCGAATCTCGGTTCAGGCATGGATGTACTTTCTCTCTCTCTCTCTCTATCCTGTCTTTGTCCTTTCCTTGTGTGTGTGAATGATGCCTACCCTATAAACGGGTCCCTATGGTATGTGTGAAGGTGCGATGGTGGCCCACCCCCTGTGGTGCACCCGGGGCAACGTCTCGGCGGCTAAGAGTTCGCTGTCTCTGGCCAGTTCCTTGGGTATCAGGGAACAATAGATTAATAGACTCTGTTGCAGTTGTAACTGTCTACAATCTGCCATTGGAAAAAAAGATAAATAATTGTCGATGGGGATTTTTAGTAATAATAGGGATTTTACGAAAGGTTATATAATTCCTATTGCTTAGATGTTAAGTAAATGTATACTATCGTAAAAACGAGCACATCTCCCAGTCCTAACTCATCTAAGTTGAAAAAGGACTTCCCCTTTTGAAATTTAACAAAACAACTCTTGTTTCGCTTTAAAGATTTTTTTTTATTTTGGATTGCGCACCCGTACCTGATTGCCTTGTTAGATAGAATTCACTTCGTTTGATAGGATTTAGACAGTAACTTTTGTTCATAACGACATGCATAGCAGTGGAGGCGAATCCCAAACTTCAAGAATACTCACCCCATCACTAAGTGCCTCTAATTTTGAAACACGATCAGATAACTTGGCCACACCTGAGCTGGCGCCCTCTTTTCCACGGCACACCAGTGGGAAGATTTTGTGAATGTAACCGATTAAAGTAGACGCGCACACAACCTATGTTGCTCCAGCAACACAGTAAAAGAGAATGTGGTCACAATGCCAATCGATGGGCTTGGCAAGTGATGCTTCACGTTGCTGATTATACGGTTAGCGGCGTTAAGCTACTGCTCTGCTTTATTGCTAACTTTCTTACAGGAGAGCTAACTGCACTGGAACCTACAATTTATAAGGAACTTCGTAGCACTTTGCGTCAAAATTGGAAACCTGACCCACGGATTGCGAACTGAAGGCTAGAGCTCTAACCATTCAGCTATCAGCCCTTAAGAGCAGAATTTTAATCTAATGTCGGGTACAGACAATGCAATAACAATAATGTTTCAAAATGTTCTTTTGCACGGTTAAGATGCAAAATGCCATACCACATAATAAAATTGATCATAAAACAATCAGTTAAGCTAAGATACAGTTCATTGAAATTCAGTGGAAGCAATGGAAGATCGCTTGGCTACTAGATTATCCACGACATGATATGATGGCCTCTTTTAGTTATTCACCGACCAGGGAACTGCATTGGAATTTTTGTCCAACCTTTTTTCCCACTCTATGATTTTAAGGAAAATATGAACGGAGCCCATCTTCTTTGCTATGACTCTGAAGATGCCAGAGATTGTCTAAGCCAAAGACTTCGGTCATTTTTAGCTATGTTAATGTATAATTTAGGGCGCCATGGTAACCTAGTGGTTAGGGCACCGGCCTTCTATCCTGAAAGGCTAGGTTCAGTTCCAAAAGTCAGCAGAGTACTTGTTAAACCTTTGGAGTTCAAAGTCCTCTGGTGGATCGTAGAGCAGTTACCATGGGTGTAATGGTCTGGAAAAAATTTCTACCCCTCCAGATAAAAGTCAAATTTAAGGGAGGGTGGTGCCATCTATGTATAATTTGTTGTAGTATGTTTATAATTTGAAAAATTGTATTTTTTATTAAATGTCCGTATTTTGTTTTGACAATAGAACTGAGGACGATAACCGTAACTTAAAGTAACTGTTAAAATATGAAAAAGTAAATCAGACAACTTTCATGGACTCTTTTCTATTTAACTCTAGAAAACAAATTATGTCTCATATTTTTAAATATTTGTATCAGTCATTTATATGCGCAATTTTTAAGCTAACTTGGGAAATTAAAAACAAGATGATATTTATAAATTTTATGTTAGTCCATATAATTTCGCAAAATCGCTGTCTTTATACATTCAATACAACAAAACACTGCTTTAAGTAAAAACAACATAATTATTAATGGAATCTACTACTCTGAAATATTAGCAACTAAATACAATATTAAAATCTAAAATATCCTTAAATTTTAATCTAAAATATCTTTTTATAGTTTTTATCTGGAATTTATTGACGTTATTTTTTTGTTAATTCGATTAACGATCTTTTACAGGATAATCTTCGACAATTATTCCCAAATTTGATTTGCAAAGATGCAAACTTGTGTAGAAAATTTAATTATTGTCAATATATTTTCGATCCTAATGCAATTCAGAAGCATGTAGAAATTTTTTAATTAAATATAGAAATATCTCATTAATGTAGAAAGCAATTTATCCCATATATTTTATCCAACACTGTTTAGAATTCTTCCGCTTCTGTCATAAAGTTGTGATGGTATAATTCTGGTAACCGAGAGATGATAATAAAACAAGTACCACTCTAACGGGTCTTAAAAGTTCTCTGTTATAGAACGAATAAATTAAAATTAACTGAAAAATTAACTGTTGAAATTTACTCTTAAAGTCTGAATCGAATAAGACACTATATAGAATTTCTAAAATAAGGATGAAATGTTGAGTTTTATTGCATTTTCTTACTTTGCATGATAGAGAATACATGCAGAAAATTGCATCACCAAAGAAGGAAAAAACAGCGCTACATATTTCGTCAACAATAAAAAACTATACACCAATTACATGATCGTTTCTTAGATAAACCTTTAATGATTATCTAAATACGTAAGATTTTAGTTCT
This sequence comes from Latrodectus elegans, assembly GCA_030067965.1. Lineage (NCBI taxonomy): Eukaryota > Metazoa > Arthropoda > Arachnida > Araneae > Theridiidae > Latrodectus > Latrodectus elegans. The sequence continues at coordinate 108,105,868 of CM057822.1, forward strand.
AATTTTAATAATACGGCAAATAAAATGTGCACAAGAAATTTTTTAATCGGTATGTGTTATAATTTCTGTTCTAATTCTCATTGCATATAAATTGAAATATAATATGGAACGATTTAATACCCATTTGGCTATACTTAAGCCAATTTTCCTGATCGACGGAATTTCACACGAATATCGAGAACAAAGGATATTAACGTCTCATTTGAAACTATTTCCGAAAGTTTAAATGTCATTAGTCTTGCTATTTAATAAAGATGATTCAAATAAATACTTTCTCTGAAAGGAAAAGAATTATCAACTGCTCTCTTTTCTTTGGTCACGGAGCTTCTGAACGAACAAAGGATATCAAGATGGCTTTCAATGTAATTTCTAAGGCGAACTTTGTTTTCGTTTGGTGATGAATTAAGCAAACAATATAAGTGAATCTCTGTAAAAGGATTGATGAATATTCCAAGTTCATGTAAGGCGAGACAACATATCCTTTTTGTAAAGCTTCCTTATTATCATTTTACCCAAAACGATTTAAGAAATTAATATTAATGCTAATTTTATTAACTTATTTTTAGGATTATTATCATAGTTTTAAAAGAAATTTTTTTTAAAAATTTAAACCACTCTTGCGCATTTAAACTAACCATAGAGTAAATGTTTTAGCCTGTATTTTTCATTTTGTTTTTCCTACTGTTCTATTGTCCGCGTGTTAATGGCTTGAATCAATGGAAAACGGCATTCTCAAACCGATGCTTTGCTCCTTATGTAGGAAATCGTTTTATTAACAAAGTGAACTTTGACACTATTCTCAGACATTCGAGGGTGAACTTCGCCTTGTTTGCTACAGCTCGAAGAAGGTGATTTGAAGACAAGCAGCGTCGACAAGTCAGATTTACGACGACGTCTTATGTGATGTTGATGAATCGTGTTCTGTCGTCAAGGATATTTTAAACCAATCAGAATCGTAATAAAGTGGTTTGCTCAGGATCTCAACTGTAACGGAAGAAGCTACCATTTTATGGCTAAAAATTATATATTATTGTAGCCCTATACTTCACCTAAATTGGGGATAGGTATAGGGAAAGATTCTGGGTGCAACAACGTATAGTTAAGTATTAGAATAAGGCATTTTAATATCCATCGCACAATTTGCCCTTTGTGAGAATATTGTCATAAATAGTGGGCCTCATCAAGCGTTGAAAGAGGGAAAACCCAGTAAAATCCTTAAAAGCTACTCCAACAGCCGTGCATGTATAAAACCAAAATACTATATCTCTTTCCCATTATTCCACAGAGTGTGGGATTGAATCCGAGACTTTTCACTCAGAAGAGAGAAATCCTACCGTTCTGCCAAGGAAAGCCAGCTATATAATTTGTAAGGACAATATTATGTTAAATGTTATTTCGTTAAAACAACAAAAAGTGCTGTAAACAACATTTGGGCAAATAAAATCCAAAAGTACTGTAATTCAAAAGTTGTTTAAAAATTGAACACTTTTAATTCCATAATAATTATTAGTTTTAGTCACTTTCCCATATAAATACTTCTTTACTTTAAAATTATCCTTATACTTTATAACAAAACAAATGTCAGTCAAAACTGTTAGTAAACATTAATTTTTAAGGTAGACACACACATTTTCCAAGGAGTATTTAATTTTTAAGATGAATATTTTTCTAAGGACATTTCTCACCAATGAATTTAAATCGCGCGAAGATAAATAACCCGGAATATTACCTGATGACTAAAGTTTAATCTTGTACTAAAACACGCAAAAATATTACACACGAAAATCTAATGAGAAAATGGAAATAAGTCTACATTCTTTCCTGGTGAGATTTGTATTTGGCTAGGAGAAAAAACTTATTTTTACGTAAACTTCAAGGCTTTATTTAACAAATTTTGGTGAAAAATGCACCATTTTGTTCTATAATTTATCATTATTTTAGAGGCAGCTTTATAATGCCCTTCTCATAGGTATCTTAGTCACCACTGGCGAAAAATTAGTAAAGAAAAAGGAATCAAAATGTATACTTAATGCCAATTTCTTTTCCCTGAAGAAATGTTTCAGTGTAAGCATTTTCCCACGATGCTTTTTGCACAATATTGTTGAGTGATTTGTCATCCCCAGCTTTTCAGAAAAATGAGGAAATTTTGGTCCGTTTGGCCAAGGTTTCGTAGATGAAAATCAGATCCATCATGTTTTGTGTATTAAGAGAGCCACTCAAATAATAAGCTACTTTTTGAACGCAGCTTTGTGTAAGTGGCTTAGAACAATTTTATGGTCAACCCTTAGTTCTACAATTGCTAACATACCGGCCAACCTCAACCATTTCAGCAATTTTATAGACATTTTCGATGGCAGGCGTAATCGTTGGAGGAACATCTTTAACATAAAAAATGCCTGAAAAGAATAGATGAAACCAAAATTGCACGTTATTGGCTGCTAAAATATCAGAGCCATCAACACTATTAAACAAGTTCAGCCACCTGCCAGAGTTTCCATCTTTATCAAAGAAAAACTGTAAAATACAATAAATTTTTTTCTTGTCAATTTTTTCCTTTTTCCTGACTTCAATTTTTAACACATTGTATTTACATTTCCCTAAAATAATATTTTACAGAATTCGCTAGTCACATAGAACTTGACCAGTACAGCTATAAAAATAATTACAACGCAATTAAACGTATTTTAATATGCGGTGAATTGGGACCGTATAAAAAAGCCTCGCTTAGAAAATAACTATGAATTGCTTTTTGAAAATAAATCATGACACGCAGATAGTACATTCACTATTTCGCTACCTAGGTAATTCAAACAGAAAAGCAAACTTTAAGAAAATAATGGAAATATTTTAAATGAAAGTTTAACATAATGATAAAAAATTATAATGATCGGTATTAAACTAGGAACTAGAAAGCACTAGATGCATAAATCTAGTTTGTAATGGAGTAACAATGCATATGTAACGTCATTGACTGACGGAATATTTGTGGGACAAATACATATTAAAAATGGAAAAAATCTAAATGGCTCAACAAGGCATTTCATTTTTTAATTGATAGTTTCATCAATTATGTTACAATTGGCTTAAGCATTTCACACACTACACACAAAAAATCACAAAAATATAATTGTGTGAATAAAAAAATTACACAAAAGAGACCGTACAAAACACAGTTTGTAGGCACAAACTGAGTATTTAATAGAAATAGCACGTAATTTGACATTGAAAATATTCGGTGAATTATATATATGTGTGTGTCTTTCTGTCCAACATCCAAAAGGCTGTTGATCTAATCGACTTCGAATGAGAGCAGATTCTATTGACTGAAGAACTCGGTATCCTCCACAAACACTTCAGCTGTTCGCTAGCTGCTGTAAAATTCAAATTTCATCCATCACAGACGATGTAGGGACACATTAGAGGGTAATCCTTAAAGTGTAATTGGTGACGCGCTGTGACAGAATATATGCTTCGGAACACTTTTACTTTGACGTCTATTTTATCTGGACGTGAAATGTCCTCTGCCATCCGCTGATCTTATTTTACCAAGTCGGACACATTTTTTGTCACTTAATGGTCTCCAGTGCTGCTTTCTTCGTCATTTTTGGATGTGGCATTGCAGGCCCGAGACATTCTTTTCGGCCATCGCAGTGCACACTCAGTCAAAGTGGCTTAGAACTGCTGCATTTCCTGGAAATATACATCCAATCACAGAAGGAATGCTTCACAGCCTCTTTGGCTAACTAGATGCCATTTATCCTAGGACGCTTCCCTTTCACGCCATTCAACTGGTCTTACTATCAAATAGGGATCTTAATGTTTGTCAATATTGTACATGATACATGCACATTTAACTAAAAGTACAACAAGCTTGCAGATGGCGTAGACAGCATAAAGGTTATTCGAAATTTTATAAATCTTCTAGATAAGAAAAATATTTTTCATTAACAAAGGCCAAAATAAGCAAAACGAACAAAGATGGAAATAGTAAGACAGAGTAGAATAACATTAAATGTTTTATTGATTTTATATTCATAATGTAACTATACGACACAGGAAATGTCTGAATTTCATGCATTGGTGTTGACTTCTTTTATATCAAAAAAGTAATGATTTCCAGAATTTCGAGGAGATTTTTTATTAAATTAAAGTAAGCTAATGTATGTAATTTTGTAGATTCATCATTAATTCCATTCGTTTAATTATGCAAATGTTTTAACAAAAAATTTAACGATTTAAATATTTTGCTAGTTTGGTGAATTTAAAATTTTCAAAAAATTTTTAATTGAAAATTAATAGAAGCTTTTCTGAAATTTAGACATGTGGAATGGAATACCTTTTCGATTGTTCTATCAAACGAAATGCTCCAAGATTTCCTTAGCAGAAAGTATTTGAAATATTTAGTTAATTATTTAATTAAAAATTAGGAAATCATTTAGTTTTTCGTAAATAATTATGCGGTGGTTGATGAAATATAAATAATTTAAATCAGTGTTTACTTTAATAAATTTGCGAATTTAAAATTTTATAAAAAGATTACAAAAGTTATAGGTATGTGGAATGAAAGTAATTTTGTATTTTCCCGAATACGCCAACAAATTTTAAAATTTTCTAATGTCTCTTTAATAAAGAACCTTTTGTACTTTTTCTGATTATCTAATTAAAAATTAAAAAAAAATTATTATTACTTAATAGTAAGATGAATAAGTTAAATTAATAATTAATCTATTGATTCAGGGAATTTAAAATGGGCAAAAAATCCTTTTACTAAAAATTAGTAAAGAAAAAAATTACCGAAATAAAAAGATGTATGATTCTTTCTAGAATCACATACATTTTTCCGGATGTTTAATCGAATTTTGAAATGTACCTAAATATTTTTAATGAGAAAAATATTTATAATTAATTTTAATTAAAATAAAAAAGAATAATAATTATAGTAGAATAATAGTGGTTATTTTCTTAAAAACTAATTAAAAATATTACTTATATAATATAGAAAAAATAGGAGATCTGATGCCGAAAACATTTTCTCTACTCTCACCAGTCAAGCATATATGACAACTTTAAAAGGAGGGGGGGGGGAATTCCTTTTTCTTGAAGAGAAAAAAATTCCGACGGAGAACGCGACATAGTTTATTAAATCGCAAAGTATCTTTACAAGGAGTTCCAAGCAGTGTTTTAAATTAATAACAAGTGCTATAATCAGAATATCGAAACAAAACTTAGCTTTTAAGTTAACTAGAGATTGAAATTAAGTTTCATTTCAATCTATGAGGCCATACTCCATTCCATAAAATTTAGGTGGCGGAATAATTATTTTATACATTTATCTAAATGCACATACAAAACAATCACTCAGCATCTTAGAATATAAACAAAGAACTAATCAGAAAAGGAAATGGGTCATAAGGCTTACGTTTCATATCTTCAAAATTTTTCTGTGTAATTTTACAAATATAAAAAATGCAAAATATAGTTTCTAAATGGTTTTAGTAGGTGAAAAATTCGATTACCTTATGGGGTAATTTCGCCCTATACTGTTGCTAAAAGTAACCTATTGGCAAAGGAAGTTATTTTCGTTAGAAAATATTAACTGCTCCTGTGTATGATAACTTCAGCGATGGCGAAGACTTGTACTGTTTTTTCTTAAAACTTAAATCGTCCATTATTTGGCAGAAACATCTACAATTGGAATGTAGCGAAAACGTATTATCATATAAGCAACAACGATCGCTGGTGACAGTCCAAGAAGTTGCCGGTAGGATCAACAATTTGAATTCAACAATAGCGAAAAGCTGCACTGTTTATCATGCAAACTTCAATCGCTAATGGTTGGTGGTAGGATCAACAACTGGAATTGGGTGACTGCTTATCGCAGTCAACTACGTTTTGTTGACTGTCGATTGAATCGTAGATTAACGGATTGTGATCTAATCGGCTGTCAGTCGTCTACAACCGCAAACGTAGATGGAGTACATCGCCATCGATTATCATGGACAGCCGTAGTTGGCTACGATGGTCGATCCTGCAATAAAATCATAGCTGGCAACGATTTCTTGTAAACCTGTAAGCTCTGTGGGAGATCTTAAATTCTATTATATAAGCAAGCAGTTGAATAAAAAAAGGTATGTCACAAAATCCTGCTTCCTACTTGCAGTTCTTTAAGCTTGGAAATCGACTTCTGTTTCAAATCTAACAAGATATTTAATATTTCTCGATATTTATTGACAATTATATAATCTGTCACTGAGTTCATATTTGATTTAAAATTCTTCATAAGGATTAAAGGAAATAAAATTATTTTTTTAATGAATTAAAGTAACACATTGTTTCCTTTAGAGTATCTATTTCTGAATGTTTCAATTATTCGCATTAATTTGATTTAGTTTTGAATTTTATAATAAGTTCATTTTTTCCAATATGCAGTTTCACTATGGAGATTAAGAGAAATTCAGTTAACTTAATGCCTTCATTCGAATTTTTTAAAATAAAATTATTAATTATTGGCAATAGGTTATTACTGAGCTTTTAAGGAAACGTTTGTTTTATATCATTTAAAATAATTTTTAACAGCGTAATGTGATTAATATTTTTATATAAAGCTAAAATTTATTTCTACATAATTCATTTCTTTCACATTTCGCTTGTCTCATAATATTAGTTTAAAATTTCGTTTAACATGCATAAAGTTAACTTTTTTATTTAATTAAAAAGCAAAATATCATATAAAATAAAAAACCTATTAGAAAATGCATAAATATGGAAAATTGCTATCGGTTGGTTACATTTGTCCAAAAACTAAACTTTTCGATATATATGTATGTATTGTTATTCATTGTTAATGAATGGGAAACAAAATACAGGTTTGTATTAAACGAGAAAAAAAAAAAAGAACTCAAAAATATTTTATTTTCAGACAATTTTAGAAAAATTCATTTCTTTGAAAAATAAATATATGGCATAACAAATAAAAAGGTTTAAAATGATCATTTTTTAAAGAAAAAAGGGAAGTGAAATTGAATCAAACCTTTTAAATATATTAAATTTTTAGCTATTTTAAGGAATTGCATTTTCTAAAATGAAAAAATATTTTTTGTTAAATAAATATTTTTATTAAATTATTTTCGAAAACTTCAGTTCATCCCTCTTACAAAAATTATTCAAATAAATTATTTGTGATCATTTTTTAACTTATGGTGTATTCAGTTTATGAGCATTCACTTTGATGATTACAATAATTTAATGAATTTAAATAAAATTATTGATAATTAAATAAGTTTAAATAAATAAATTAAAATTAAATATAAAAATGAATTAATTAAAATAAAAATATTTTTAACGCAATTAGTTTGAATCCATTTATTTGTGGAAAGTTTTATTAAACTTACTTAGTTTGTTTTGTTAATTCACACATTTCAATGCACTTTCAAAATTAATTAATTACATAGATTTGTTATATATTTCTGTTATATTTACTATATGCTTCAGTTTAACTTTATTATGTGCTGAATTTTTGATTCAATAATTATACAATGACAAATTCATTGTATAATTATTGAAATAAACTTTAAATGTAAGAATAGTTGAATATTAATTTCTAATTAATGTAAATTTAATTTTAATAACTATGATTTGTTCATATAAAGATTTATACTTACATATATAAGCTAGAAGAATAATTATTGCCTACTTCTTACATATTTTCCGTTCCGTAATTAATAATACTAAAAATTTCTAATCTGACATTTAAAAATTTATTGACGATAATTAAATGGGATTTTATCAACATTATGTGGTATTTTCTCTTTTACAATAGTGGAAAAATATTTTAAGCCAATTCAGCTGAGTACATTCCCTTAAAACGTGTATATTTATTAGTTATAGATAAAAGGCTCTTCAATGTGAATAATCAAATGAATAAGGGAATAACTTTTGATAAAATTATGAATAAAATATATCTTTGAAATTCCTAAATATCATTGTTAAAAACAAAAATTATTACCTCTTAAATGATAAGATTTATTAATCTAAAAAGATAATATATGAAATTTCAATTATATATTTGAATAAAAAATACAAATACTGTAACAATATAATTCAGGGAAAAAGTGCTTTTTAGATTTCAAACCATTTTAAATAAAATTTCTTGCGACTTTTATACAGTTTATATTTTACTCATCAAAGACATATACCACATTTTTTTCTAATATTATAAATCTTGAGTAAAGTCATTTAATTATAAAATATATTTTTGGAGAGGCCGATAATTTCAGATTTTTATCATTTATACGTGGGTATTGTGTTAAAAATGCTTCATTAATTATTCACAAACATTTATACATTATGTTATATATTCATAAATAAACCAGTACAGTGTTTAGTTCTGATGAAAATTTATAAGTTTCTTAGTAATTATGTTTATATTCTGTGTTGAATAAATATTTTGTATTGCATGATTCACATTAATTGAAATGAGATTTTATTAAATAAATAAGATAACATTATATTTAATGTTATCTTATTTATTTAAAAAGATAACATGTGATATATATGTAAATTAAAAAGAAATTTAATAAAAAAATTCGTGACAAATAGCAATCATTTGAATTTCAGTTTAATAACAATTGCATTTTTACAAATAAATTTTCAATGTGTGTGGGAATTATTGTTAAATCCGTTAAGAGAAATAATTCTGAAAAAATATAAGAAATTTCATTGACAATAAAAAAAAAATCCTTGAACTTACTTTTTAGTTTGAATAATATCCAAATGTCTGACAATGCGATCCCTGCTTACAAGCGCATGGGACTTTATTTATAAAACAGAATTTCTCTGGTGCACAGTTGGCGCGATCGCCCACTTTCAGCAACTGCGACGAGAAACCAGCGGGTTCCGAATAATTTATCGCCAAGCCTTACCTTCCCGAAAGGTGCCCTCACGAGCGCCTTCCTTTTCCCTACCTGAGTTGGGACTTTATTCGTGACGCTTTGGAACAATTTATATTTTACTTTCTTTCTCTCTCTCTTTTTTTTTTTTTTTTTTTTTTTTTTTTTGCGGTGTTTTTCTACCCGTGACTTCCCCACAAGAACACCAGATGAGAAAGCGAAAGCAGTGTGTTATACGCTAGGGCCATATTAAAGTTCTAAAGATCGTAACAGATATTGAGAACGGTTACTCAGTTTTCCCAGTTTCTTTGCTGTTGCTTTGTCACGTAAAACGTTATTCGAGCAGGGCCGTTAATTGTAAAAGCTAAAAACGTGACATTTATATACTTTTCGAGCTGCCGCTAATTCAGATATTTTAAAACAATTATTTCGTTTTTGTCTTTGCTTTTAAAAATATATTATACAATGTTAAATTTTCGTAAAAATTATAACTAAGAATTTTCTATTGTTTTTTATGTCTTTTAATATTTTTTAAGTGTAAACATAAAATAATAATGCATTTTTATTTCGGATGACATTTTTACTTATGAATTATATATTTTTATTCATCCTCAATAAATTTTACATGTATAACAACTACATTATTTATTTAAGTATATATAAACTAGAAATTAAAAAAATTAATAAATTTAAGAAGTAAAATAAAAATTAAATAAATATTCAATAAATATTTTCGTTTATTCTTCTTTTTCAAAATAAAAATTGATAAATATCATTGCAGTTAAAACATTTCTATCACAAAAGGGACATAACAGTTAAAAATTATTTGAAACAGTAACTCATTCAATAAAAATTTTACAAAATTAAAATTATTGTAAAATGTTTTTAATCCTATTTTTGGTGACAGTTTTTTATATCATTAAATTTACAGAACATCACTTTCGAAATATTAAAAAAGTTTTTTTCTGTAATTCCAAAAATAAATAAAATAGAATGAAAATTTTTGTATTAGAATAAATAAGCTTCTTTACCATTGTTCAGAGATAGATTTACCCTCTACAAAACGGAAGGTTAAGAATTCCGATTCCTACAACTTTTTTTTCAAAATAACGTAATTTTTGTCTTTTCTAGAAAACTAATGTTTTGAGATATCAAAACTTTTTCGAGAATATTTTATATCTTGAATTTTTAAATAGTAAAAATTATGCCTGGATGGAATATGATATTAAACTCGATAACTAAAAATATGCTTATTTTTAAAGTAGTCATTATCAATTTCATTTTTTAATATATCTTTTTTTTTATAATTTTCCATTAGCGTTTGTTTTTGGTTTTAACATGGTAAATTGGTAAGAACGCTTCCAGTGAATGGGAAGTTTCGAGTTCGAGTCCAACTGCTGTTGGAAAACAATAATTCATGGCTCACTATTCATAAAAAGTATTACCGAATAGCATAATGTAATAAATAGGAAAAAAAACCTGCTCCCTATTTCATCCATTCAGAAATCCCGTACGAAGTATAATATGAGAAAGTTGCTTGTACTTGAAAGATAGGATTTATTATACCTTAGTGTGAATTCATAAACTTATAAATGAGTACTTATAGTACTATTGATAAGCAGGCATAACGCATTTAGATAATGCACACAGCGATACAACAGAGCACCGGACGGTAGTTTTCAATATGATCAGGTGTGTGCCTCGAAATTTTGAACTTATGGTCTAGGGACGAGGTCGCATATGAGTTAACATCATTCTCTCCGGATTACATTGTGTACAACATTCATATCATGTTTCTTTGTATGATTCCTTTTAAAATTCCTAGTCATAATTGATTTTTTCGTTTTGTAGGGGAGATACAGTTCCTGCTGTTTGCAGCATATTTCATATATTTTTTCTACGATGTAATGATTATTGACCTATTTTGAACAATTCTTTATTTAAACCAGGGTTTAACCTGTGGTTCATGGACCACTTGAGGGTTAATGGGTCATATTTTGGGGGTCCGCAGACTGCTCTTAATTTTTAAAATGTTTGCATCAATATTTAAGAAAAAACTTTTTTTTTTGTCTCGGGCAACCTCTGTAAGCAGTCTGCCTGCAATTGGCCAATAATAGAATCCTCCACAATACGAGAAAAAGAACATTCGCAAACCATATAAAATTTGAAATTTTTAGAAACACAAAGTAGCCCTTGAATTTTACTTCACTTGGAAATAAAGTGACGTTAAAATCAGTCCCGCAAAGTTCTTGCAAATTTTTAAAACAAAATATTAGTTTTACTTTTTTATAAGTTGCAATTAAAGTATTTTTTGTGTGTCTTAAGGTTTCTTTTGATTATTCGATATTTTTTGTCGTTCAAAATGTCCAAAAAAGGAAGTATGATGAAAATTATGTAAAATATGGATTCTGCTGCATGAAGGAATCGGAAGGCCACATTGCGTTTTGTGTGGAAAAGTTTCGACAAACGCCAGTATGAAACTGGCAAAAATGATAGAGCATCTCAAATATCTTCATCCTGAAAATGCATCAAAAGATCTAGAATTTTTTACAAAGAAGAAAGCCCAGTTTTCGAAATCTGGAACATTATCCAAACTTTGATATGGTATTTCACAATAAACTATTTTTGGGATATCTTTCAGAGTTGCATATCGTATTGCGAAAAGTAAGAAACCACATACAATTGGAGAGACATTACTTAAGCCATGTGCGCTGGAAATGATTGAATTAGTTTGTGGACCGGAACAGAGGAAAAAGCTTAAAGCTGTTCCATCATCCAAGGATGTGATACATTCAAGAATAGTTGAAATTTCTTGCAATATCTTGAAACAGATCATCGATGAATTGAAAGCATCGCCATTTCCCTTTAGTATGCAACTGGATGAGACTACAGACATCTCGAATTGTAGTCAACTTCTTGTTTTTGCTCGTTACGTGTCTGCTGATACTATCAAAGAAGAATTCTTATTTTGAGAGCCTCTTTTGCAAACTACAAAGGCAGTTGATGTTTTAGCGATTTTAAATGCTTTCTTTTCCAAACAGGACTTTAACTGGAAACAAAAACTTCATTCACTTTGTACAGATGGAGCACGTGCGATGCTTGAATATAAATCTGGTTTTGCCCATTTGGTTAAAAAAGAGGCTCCTAATGTTATTGTTACACGTTGTTTTTTACCTATGCATGCACTAGGTACAAAAAGTCTTATAACCAGCTTAAAAGAAGTATTGTTAATGGTTATTAAAGCTGTGAATTTTATTAGAAGTAGAGCTCTTAATCATCGTCTTTTTAAAACACTGTGTCAAGAAATGAACGCAAAACATGAGTTACTTCTGTACCTCACGAAAGTGCGCTGGCTGTCACGAGGGCAGGTTTCGAAACGAATTTTCATGTTGAAAACAGAAGTATCACTTTTTTTTAGAAGGAAAAGATAACTCACTCTTCGAATATTTCAAGAAAAAAGATTTTATTTGTACATTGACTTACCTGGCAGACATTTTAAACCACATGAACAATATATGTCTTTCAATTCAAGGGCCTGATACAACAATTATGGATGCCACTGAGAAACTACAGGCATTTTTATTAAAACTGATTATTATTAAAATTATGAAAATTAGAATTCAAAATTGGGTATAGTCAAACTTTCAAATGTTGGACGAAGTGCTTTTTGAAAATGGATCTCGGAGAGATAGTTTGTTATTAAATAAGTTGAAAAATGAAATCTGTTAACACCTGGAAGTACTTCAAGTTTTATTTGAAAAATTTAATTTGAAAATTCATTTCGGATGGAATCAATATAAAAGATGACTTGTGGATTCGTAATTCTTTTATTTGTGATATTGACTGTATCGATGAGATGAACCTTGACAAAAATGATCTAATTGATTTGAAAACAAAGTCCTTGTTAAAAATGGATTTCGATTCAAAAATTCTTGGAGAGTTTTGGTTTTCTTTAAGAGAAGCCTACACATTTCTTGTAAAACGAGCTATGGCAGCCATTATTCCGTTTGATACAGTATATCTTTGCGATGTGGAATTTGCCACACTTGTCACAATATAAACAAAACATCGAAATCGACTGAATGTCGAACATTCGTTGCTTTGTCAAAAACCATCCCTCAATTCAATCTGTTAATCAAGGAAAAGAAGCAAAAGCCTTCACATTAAAAATTTAATTTCTTCAAATTTTTTTATACTATTGAAATAAAAATATTAAAATAATTAAATAATGAAACAATATATTTCGTAATAGATTATGTTAAAGCAATTTTTTCTTCACAGAAGAGTCCGTGACTTATTCAAAATTTTTTAAAGCGGTCCATTGTGACAAAAAGGTTAAGAAACACTGATTTAAACAATGAATAGGCGTACTTTCTCTTTCTTTTTAAAATAGCGCAGTAATGATTAAGCGAATGTTTTCTTATACCCTTCTTTTCACAAACATTGATGCCGATAAAAATTAAAAGTTAAATAATCCCATGTGAAAAGCTGATAAATCGATAAATACAAGTTTTGTTCTTCTAAACAAGATAATAATTTCGCTTTCAATACAAATTTAAATAAAATCATTTTAAAAGCAAATTGTTTCTTTCGAGAAAAAAATCTGTCAAAAACATTTACCTTTATCGAAATAAAATATTCATTTCAAAATTTTAAATACACACTTCTTTGTTTCATGTATATACTTATATCAATAAATAAATAAATAAATGAGAATATATATATATATATATATATATATATATATATATATATATTTATATATATATATATATATATATATATATATATATATATATATGTGTGTGTGTGTGTGTGCGTGTGTGTGTATAAGCCGGCCAGCTTGTCTAGTGGTCAGCGTGCCTGACTACGGATAGGGAGGTCCTGGGTTCGAATCCAGTTTTATTAATGAATGTACTTTCTCTCTCTATCTTGTCTTTGTCCTTTCCTTGAGTGTGAATAAGGTATTAATGATGCCTACCCTATAACGGTTCCTTATGGTATGTGTGAGGGTGTGATAGTGGCTCACCCCCTGTGGTGCACACGGGGCAACGCCTCGGCGGCAAAGAGGTAGCTGTTTCTAGCCGGTTTCTTGGGCATAAGGGGACAATACATTCCGATCTACCCCAACCATTGGAAAATAAATAATATGTGTATATATAGTCACGATGAAACATAATGAAGAGGCAGATAGATAAGGAACTCAGGTTTATTAAGCGTACTTTGTAGTAGAACAACAACAGACTGAGAGAATGGTCTATATAAGTTTTTATAGCCAATTGGAACATTCTAAAAATACTTTCTGGAATAACTAAAGAAAGTTCCAGAAACTTCCACAGAACATGAAAACAACCAAACATAATAATTTAACATAAATTTTTGAGAGCAACTTGCACCCTAAGTAATTTACTCGAATCGTTTAGATTCCAACCGACGGCCTTTTGGTTCTTATCTGAAGACTCTAACTCTGAGCTACGGAAATTCACTTTCTTCGTTGCAGTCTTCCCTCCTTAATAAGAACAGCGCCTCGCTGTTCTAGACATTGTTCCAGGACCATTGTATGATTGTGGAACGAGCCTAGGACATAACGTCTGAGTGGTTTCTTCTGCTTCAGCAAATGTGTAGTCTTGAGCATCAGGATAGGGGCGTAGGACATGGAGTACGTCTTGGCACTTGTGTCTTCTTGAAGATGGGTCAAATTCTTCTACTTCGAATGTTACATCAGATAACTGACGTAAAACCTTATATGGCCCAAAGTATAGTTTTAACAACTTGTCTGAGAGTCCAACCTTGCTGATAGGAATAAAAATCCAAACAAGATCCCCAGGTTTGTAATGTACCATTCGGTGTCGAGCGTCATAAAGGTCTTTATCTTTCTGTTGCGCTTGTAATGTATGCAGACGAGCAAACTCTCTTGCTTCTTCAGCTTTTGTTACAAGATGGCCCGCGAACCATTATTTGAATCATCGGGCTGGAAGGGTAACAGCTTTGTCTCGGCTTCATGGCCGTGGATCAGGAAAAAAGGTGAAAAGCCAATCGTCTCTTGCGTAGAAGTGTTATACGCAAAGGTATCGAATGGAAGTACTTCATCCCAGTTTTTCTGTTCGACATCGACGGAAAGCATGTCGGCTAGAGTCTTATTAAAACGCTCGGTAAGTCCATTTTTCTGAGGATGGTATGCCGTAGTCATCTGATGTGTTATATGGCACAATCTTATAATTTCAGACACTACTTTGCTCTGAAAAACTTGTCCTTTATTACTAATGATAACTCTTGGTGCTCCTTGTTCCAAAATTACTTATTCTAGCATGAATCTAGCTACCTCAGTTGCTCCTGCATTCGGTACGGCTCTTGTAATGGAAAAGCGTGTTAAGTAGTCGGTGCAAATGATAATCCACTTGTTCCTTCTGTTAGATATTGGGAATCGTCCAATCAAATTTATTTCTATTCGCTAGAAAGGTATTTCTTCTGGGGGTATAGACATCAGACCCCCCCCCCCTGACTGCTGCGGAATAGATTTTCTTCGTTGACATTCTCGGCAGTGAGCAACAGAACTTTTCACACTTCTGTATAGTCCTGGCCAACAGAACATTTTTCGAATTCGGTGATACGTCCTTAGGAATCCAAAATGTCCAGCAGTCGGAGCGTAATGGAATTGCTCAAGAATTTCTCGACGGAGTTTTTTTGGGATGACTGCCAACCATTTCTTTCCTAGAAGATCGTAGTGTTCGTACCACTAATTGGTAGCGGTTTTTTTCTAAACTCTTTGCAGAATTCCTCCGGCATTCCAATATGTGTGCAAGATCGGTATCACAAAATTGTTCTGACGTGAGGTCAAAGAGAGTAATAGCGGAAACATCTTTTTCCAATGGTGATATATTGTTTCCCAATGGATTTCGTGAGAGGTTATCGGCATCTTTATGTTTTCGTTCACTTTTATATATTACCGTAATGTCATATTCTTGGAGTCATAAGGCCCACCTTGCAAGTTTTTCGGATGGGTTTTTAAAATTCGCAAGCTAACATAGTGAATGGTGATCCGTCACTATAGTGAATGCTTTTCCGAAGAGGTATGCTCGAAATTTGCTATTATTGGCCCACTCAGCTGCGTGACATTCCCTTTCTGTAGTCGACGAGCTGAGGAAATGTTGAAGGTACGAGCACAAAAATTAGGAGAAAGCACGAAATCATATATCCAAAGTGTGTTTGGTCTATGCGGGGAAGTCAACCCGGAGATGTCTGAAGACGATAAATTATAACATTTAATAAAATGTGTGGCCGAAAAAATTTACCAAACCTTATTAACAAAGAAACTGGAAATCACTGCCGACTCTTTTTACCTGGTGTCAACACATCTAGCGTATGCTGTTAAAGAGGATAAAACCGCACAAATTGGAATAGCTACCAAATCTCGTGTCAACAGCTGCAGTCGATTCTGATGCTTTTTACTCCGTCGACTCTGAGGGATATCGCCACCATTTAAAAAAGGTTCTGCTTCCTGCGGACAAGAATTTCATCCTGAAGTATCACCGATGGAAATTTCGTCCGAACGTTGGAGAAATGTGTCCTCCGAATATCCGTTAAAGACAAGGTGCTTCCATTAGAATTTATAGTTTTTCCCCAGTGCGGCCATGATATCATACTTGTGGTTGGGACTTTCTAGAATCTTCCCAAGTAGTAACAGATTGTGGATGATCTGAATTATCTGTTGATGACAAACTACGAGAGCCGAATCATTCAGGTCCATGGAGACTAACAGCCTTGAATGATTGTGTCCTACCTGTCCGGTCAGTATCTCGAATATCCGCGTCAATCTCGAAGAAGATCGGATGTATTGACATCGTCGCCACAGGAGACAAGAATTTCCTGCTAACCAAAGAAGTCTTTCTTCTGGCTACAATAACGAGTCTCCATCTGAATCAAGCAGAAGTATGGATTGCTAATGGAAGGTCTGAAATACAGATCATCCCTCGGGATACATGTATATATTTTGCCGAATCTTTTGAATGCCATAGAATCCACATCTTCGGTGGAAGACACGCATTTAGTTGCTAAATGAATAAATTTCTCGTCGATGATTTCTCCTGATCTTACAAATAAGGATCATGGGGAATTAGTACGACTCCTCTGGAAATTTTCATCCATTTTTGGCAGTCAAAAAAAAAAAAGTGTGGTTCTTGTAAAATTCGAGTAGAACATCGCATTAGAATTGAGATTATCAACCTATAAGTCAACAAGCTTACAGAGTTTCACCCACTGAACGATACACCATACGTGAAGAAGTCAACAAGATGCTAAAAAATGAGATTATTCATTCTTCGGAAAGTACATGGCTTTCTATTGTCGTTCTGGTAAAGAAAAAAATGATGGAAACTGGCGTTTTTGTGTTGACTATCGCAAACTAAATGAAGTCATCAAGAAAGATGTCTACCCGTTGCACCGTATCGACGATACCTTGGATTGTTTAAAAAGTGCCAAATACTTTTCGTCCACTCAGTGAATGAGGGAAGAAAGTGAACTTCCGTGGCTCAGGAGTAGTATCTTCAGCTCGCAACCGTGAGGTCGTCGGTTTGAATCCAGTGTACATGAGTAAATTATTTAAATTTCTGGTTGCTCTCAAAAATTTGTTAAATTATTGTTTGGTTGTTTTCTTGTTCTGGAAGTTTCCGGAACTTTTTTAATTATTCCAGAAGGTGCGTATTTCTAAAATGTTCCAATAGACTATAAAAGCTCACTTCCTCTCAGTCTGTTGTTGTTCTACTACAAAGTATGCTTTATAAACCTGCGTTCCTTATCTATCTGCCTCTTCATTGTGTTTCATCGTGACATTTAGGTGGAGGCGCCGGGTACCGAAACCAACTGACAACGGAAATCCGTAGAAGTTTACAAGGACTTCTTCTAGAACACGGACTGTATTATCCAGGGCCAAACGGAAGGAAAATGCCTCAGGAGTCAAAGGTTGCAGTATCTCCGCTCCTCCAGCAGATGACGGGGCGACAGCTATATCAGGATCCGAGCAAATGGCTTAAGGAGTTTGACAGAGTGGCAAATACAATAAATGGGATCACTCAAAGTGCTTAGCAAATACGCACTTTTTCCTCGAAGATACTGCTAAGCAGCGGTATGAAAATAATGAGGACCAGATTTCCTCTTGGAAGAAATTCAAAAGGTTTTCGGAGATTCCCAAGATCACACACTTTCTTCATTGCAATATATATATATATATATACATATATATAAACTGTTTTCACTGCCTACATACCTTTTCAGGCAGCATGGCAGAAAGGGAATTTGCATGTGGTCACACTCGGGCCGATGCTCCACCCACTTCAAAGCGGGCAAGTGCTTCACTAGCTGACGGTTCCGTGTCTGCTTCAAATTGGACATTAAGATCATCTTTCTGGAGTTAAGGATCCTTCCTGGATCATTACTACTTCCAATAAATTTAGCTTCATTTGAAATCTGAAATTTGAAACACAGTCAATTGTCCTATATCTTCAGAACATCCAGGAATTTACCAAAGAACGTTTATAAATTCCTCAATTTTTCATCTTCTCTTTTCCTTTTCTTGAGCTTTTTCTGATGTTCCTTCTCTTTTTCAAAATAATTTATTTTTCTGAAATTCTGAAGGTGATAATTGTTCTCCTGTATATATATATATATATATATATATATATATATATATATATATATATATATATATATATATATATATATATATATATATATATATATATATATATATATATATATATATATATATATATATATAATTTATTTTAAATTTATTCATTAGTCATAAAAATACCGTTTCAAATCAAATTATCCTCCAAAAAGAGGTAACATTTTTAAAATTATTTATTAAGCGAAACTTATAATAATATTTACATATTTCTTTTAATGAATATTTTTTCAGAATTAAACTGTAATTCATATTAATATCAAAAATAATGTATTTACAATTGTGAAAGAACAATTATCCATTTATGTGTTACTATTATAATTAATTATTTTAATTGATTACTTCTGTCTGAAAAATGATACTTGAAACTATCGTGAAAGTTATAAATAACTTTAAATGTTGTGGGTGGAAATTCAGAAAACAGTTTTTAATTTACTGATAGTTACATGCTTTCAATCAAATTAATCACTTTTAAAAATATACTGTAAAATTAAATGATATTGAGAGTATATTTTTTGTACAATATTCATCGTATGTATTTCGCTATTCATGGAGCTTTGTAATAATAATTACTTATAATGATGGAAAAACTGTGGTTAAACTTTAATTATAAATCAATTAGAATAGGTGGATTGAATATTTGAATTTCAGCTTAACCTTATTGAATGATAAAATAATGTCCATGCTTAAAATATTTGTTTTAATCATTTCATACTTTCTATTTATACATTTATTTTAAATAAATATGCTCATTAATAATCAAACGATTAAAAATAATATTTACATTTCATTTTTAATAGAATATTTGTTTCTTAATTAATTTTTCTGATATTAATCTTAAATAATACAATAGGGAAGTCAAAAAGTTTTCATAGCGGTTATTTTGTCCGTTAATATTTATTTTGCTACTTACTCTGGTTACAGATTTTTAGAAATCTGGTTTTCTTTTCTTTTTATTAAATTATGTTATGTTGATTTCGTAAGTTATATAACAAGGTTAAAACACTTAAAAATATATCTATATTTTGATATAATATTTGTTAAATGAAATAAAGATTTCAATCATATTTTAAAATATAAGAAATGAAGCCTACTTAATGAAATATTTATTTTACATTATATTAATCACGTATTAATTTGCGGATTTGATACCTTATTCTACTGATTATTTTAGAACTGTGTTTGAATCAGGAAGTGTTTTAACATAAACACTGTGACTAATAATGACAGTTAAATCTACAAAGAATATCGCGATGATAATGGTAGTTATTAATGCCGAAAAACAGGCTTCAAATATTGAGGAAGACGTTGAATTCTCCAGAGAATGGGAAACTGAGATGCAATTTCATTTTTCACCTAAAAATATCATTTCACCAGTGAAGGGAAAACTTATTCCATTAGAAAGTTTTCAGATTATTCTCTGAAATAAATAAATTATTTGAAATAAAAGTAACTTTTTTCATAGAAAGGCATCTTTTAGGAAAGGATAAGTAAACACATTTCCTTCTATTGTAATAAGCAAATGATTTTAAAAAGTTGCCACCTCAAATCGAGAGAGAGCTTCCTGAAAGCTTTGGTTGAAAGCATCAAAAACAGATTTCCATGACATGGTCATTGTGTAAATTCCTTTGCAATATCGAAGAATTTAATTGAGCTCACGGAAAATAATTATTTATTTAAAAATTAGAAAAGGCTGTTAAAATATTTTATTCAAAAAATTATTTGCTTAATTTTTTATTTAATGGAAGTTTTATTTTGCCTAAAGGTTAATACTAATAGTATCACTGAGAAATATTCATGCTGTCAAAAGTTTATGCTGTCTACGGTGTATTGCCGACCACTGGTATGTTTCACAATGGACTAGTTGGTTGGGACATTCATTATCGAAAGGTAGTGAGTTCGAATCCCAAGTGAGGAGATCTGGTATTTGGAAATGGCAGCATGAGCATTCGTGGGCGCAATATCCTCCTAGTGAAATAATATCTCTGTAGGTGTGGCAGGTTAAGTCTGAGGATCTTCTGATTTGCTTCCAAAATACGAATGCTTTTGAGGTCAACGAAGGCACACCCACTGAGTGCCCCATTTCACAATGTGCAATCATTTCTGCCTCCGCTAATGGTAAAAAGGTACGAAGGGATCTTGGCAGCAGTGCACAATAATAAACAATAACAAACACAATATAAAACGAATTTTTTAATTGCACCATATTAATTGAATTAATAGTTTTTAACCTTTTATTTAAATATTTGTAATATTTTTAACGTTTAATCGTTATTAAAATTAAATTATTCACATATTAACCACATTAATGTACATAATATCTTTATTCTATATTGTAGATGAATTTTTTTCCGGGTTTTTAGAATTGAGAAAATGATTACATAGAATGGAATGCTGCATATTTTTAGGACTAATTTATAAAGGCAAGTTGTGTTTTATATTGCTGTCTCACTTTCAAAACGTTTGCAATTAAATTAGTGTAGAGAAAGATGTGAGAGACGTTTGATTTCCTCTTCTATGTATGTACAGGCATCGTTAAAAAAAGAAAACGGTATTTACTATTTTTTTAGATTTTTGATTAAATTTTATAGTTTTAGTCGATTGCATGAACTTATTTTACGATTTTCCTGATTCACATGAAAGGGTTTCCCAATACGGAATACCATTGGAATGCGGATGAAACAAATCCGCATTTTAGTATTGAATAACAATTCATTTATCAAGAAATGCTTGAAGAATTTCATTACCTCATCTATTTTGTATGCAACTGATCTGTCCGTAAGATCTAATTTAGTAAGGTAAACGATTGTTTTGAACAAAGTTAATTGACATTTTTCTACATTACAATTTTTCCTCCAATCTAGCCACTTTTTCTTTTTACTGAAATCTGTGACTACTCGCGAAACTACCAAGCTTTAGCCTCTTATACACTCATGTCCATAAATTAACGATAATGCATGATCAAGCAAAGAAAGAGACAAGCAAAACAAATGTGACTTATTTGTTAAGGTCCATTTATTAAACAAAAGGTAAAGAGCAAAAACGATGCTAAATGTTTGACATCATTAATAAAAAGTGTGAAGTTTCTCCCTGGAGCAAACTTCAAAAAAGAGCCCCCATTTACAAAAACCATTATAACATGATTGATATGATGGTCAATACACAGTATGCCTCCCAGGAAATGCAATACAGCCTGTACAACGGCTAGGCATGCTGAGTATCAAATTATCGATTTGATCTTTGGGACTATTACACCACTTATCAAGCAATCTCCCCGAAGTTCCGGTAAACATGGGGGAGGGGGTTGACGGACTGCAATTGGTTGGCCAAACATGTCTCACACATGCTCTATTGAATTCAAGTCCGATGAATATGCTGGCTAGTCCATACTGGTGATATCCTCTCATTGAAGGCATTCGTCAACAATGTTTGCATGGTGAGGACGGGCGTAGTCATCCATAAACAGAAATTTTGCACCCATGATGCCCCGAAACAAACGTATTTATCGTTCCAGAAAGACATCCCAATAGATGTGGCTTGTCATTGTTACATTCTGAACATGCAGATTAGTTCTGGAACCCAAAATAATTCCTCCTCAAACGAGCAATCCTACACCAGCGTAAAGTTGTTGTTCAATGGTGTTCCTTGATGGTAACGGGTACCTGGCCCTTTCCTTATGAAAGTCCGGAGAGAATCAGTGAAAGCTAAGCCTGGACTCATCGAAAAACATCACACAAGACCACTGTTGCAGTGTCCATCATGCATGCTCTCTCTGTCTCTCATGGCGACAGTGAGCATGCATTATGCATTATGTCATAATGCATGCTCACTTTGGCCTGCGGTTAGTTTTCTTCTAGGCTAACCGCAGGCGACAGTGAGTTGCGGTAAGTGGAACACATCTGACAGGCCAACGAGCATATAGATCAATGTGCCCTAAGCGTCTGTACACGGTCTGCCTTGAAACTGTAGTGCTGGTAACTGAAGAGAGCTGACGAGACAGGTCTGATGCTGTGCTCCGTCCGTTTCTTTTTGCACTAACTGCCAAATATCGGTTTTTATTCGGCATTGTAACTTGGGGCGACTTGTGCTGTAACGTGTACTCATATTACTATCATTTTGAAATCTTGTCAAAGCTTGGAGATAACACTCAGTTCAATTCCAAGTTCCTTGGATACTTTCATCTGGGTACGTCTACATTCCAGACGGCCGATAATTCTACCACGTATAAGACATCATCCAAATGCTTTCTTTGTGCCATAACTATGCGGTTATTGCACTGAAAGACTTTTAAAGCGCTTGTGAACAATTTTACTTCTAGGATCTGAAATTTTAACGAAATTTTGGCCTGCGAAGCAGACCCTTACTAATTAATGTCTTTATTTTTACAATTTTGCTATTATGTTTTTTTATGTTTTTCTCTTGTGTTTCTTTTCTTTTCTTTTTTTTTCTTCTTTTTTTTACAATTTAGTCTTTATTTTTACAAAATGGAATATTATTATATGTTAAATGGATAAAAAATATTAGCTTTGCTTTCACACTGCTGGCCACCCAAATAACAATACCAAGAAAGAAAAGACAAGTCACAATAGAATTAATTCAGTTTGTAGATAACATGTCGACTTGGAATACTTTCGAAACTGCGATACATAATAATGTGTCGCTCTAGAAAAAGTAAATAAATTTAATTACCTTAAAACACATTTATAGGCGGGTCTGTTCTAAGTACGCGGTGGAGGGATTTTGAATTTCATACGCATGCTATGATTCCGCAATCGAATTATTAAAAGATAGATTTGCTAATACAGATTTACTTTCATATCACACAAATATGATCGCAATTTTAACTATGCAACTGCTAAAAATTTTATATGACATTCGCGCTTTTCGAAAATTTTATGATAATTGCATGACGCATATACGAAGTTTAGAATCGTTAAGTTTAAAATCGGAAAGTTATGGAAGTGTATTGTGTCCTATGCAGCTAAAAATAATACCTCAAGATCTAGTGTTAGAGTATAATAAAAAAAATGAAAACTTATATTCAGATGTGTGTAAAAGAGCTTTTAAATTTTGTTTGTAAAGCATTAAGTAAGCTCAGTTCAGGTGAATACGTTAAGTGACCTTGGGAATAAAAATCCAACCTATCACATAAATATTAGACAGAATAGCAGTATGAGGAAAGAAATTTCTCCCCTTCTCCTACAAAGATGCGTTCGATTGATGACAATAAAAAAAAAAAAATGCAGCGGCTGACTTATTAAGCTCACAAATGAATAACAAAATAAGAATAAAAGAGGTCCCTGCGCATTTTGTGGAGAGTTCATTGAGCTGTAAGCTTGCTCTAAGTTTGTCGTTAGGAGAAGAAAAAGGATATTTTGAAAAAAATATCCTTTTTCTTCTCCTAGTTTGTTCTCAATGTTTAATTGTAAATCATAGATCGGGACTATATTATTCGAAACACGTGCACTAATTGTTCTAAATGACATGCCTCAATTATATGTTATAATAATGATTTAAAGAATAATAATTCCGATAATTTTGAAAATAACCAACATGTCCGAAATAGTGTTTTAACTAATAATTCTTGGGAAAATGAAGTTTATTTGTAAACTTTGATTGTGTATGTTAAAGGTGAGAACTCAGCACAGTTATAAAAATTATTTTTGAGACTGGTAGCCAAAAGTTTTATGTGAGTAAATTTGCAGCTATAGAATAGTATGGGTTTAAAATGCAAAGGAGAGGAAACCTTGACACACGGACTTTTTGGAGGTATTAAAAATATTGTACAGCATAGGCGGTATCTTGTTATCTTGTAATCCATGATAAAAAATATAGTTGCGAATTTAACGCGATGGACCAAGAGCAAACTTTTGCTCCCATTCCAAAAATAAGTGATGCCAATAGTAAAAATGAATTAAAAAGTCTTGGTATTTTTGCAAGCGATGTAGAATTAAGAGGAAATTCCTGTTTTTACGACAGGAGCCGAAATGAAATCCACTTACTCATAGGGGAAGATCGAATCGGTAAATTGCTGACGGGGAAAATAGAACATTTATCAGAAGGCTTAGTGTCTGTAAACCCACGTTTAGAGTGGACGGTCATGAGAAAACCAGTACGAGAAAGCGAATTGAATGTTACTATTGATTTAACAGGTAGATTATGCTGAAATATCGGATCTATAGGAGTTAGATTACTTAGTTATTCGCGATACAAGTGAAAAACGTTCGAAAACAAAAACACAAGAAATTGTTTTAGGACATTTTCAAAAAACAATAACCAGAGATGAAAACTGTAGCTATCAGGTATGTTTACCTTGGTTGGTGAGTCATTTGCCATTGTCTCATCACAAAAAGAACAAGCGAAAAAAATGACTTAGTAATACCGTGAAATCACTTAATTCTAGTAAAATGTTGAAAGCCTATCATGATGTATTTGATGAATGGGAAAAGGTGGGCATAATTGAACAAATTAATCAAAATCAAAATGGCGCAATTTTTGCAGATACTGTGAAAATTCCTTGCCTCATAAAGGAAAATTTAACTACTAAAATTCGTCCCGTGTTTGATGGGTTCTTTTAAATAAGAGTCTTATTTGCATAGTTAATGACATTTTTGTTTAAAAATAGAGTTGTAATCTTTAGCTCTGAAAAACTAGAAGTGGGCTTACTGGGATTCACCCCGGAAATCAAGAAAATATTGCAGTACTGAAAGAGAGACAGGTAAGGTGATTCTGCCTTTACCTTCGATTCAGACTGCCGTTTGTACTAAAAGAAGAAATTCTCATAATTTTATTCGTCAATTCTTTTCTCTGACGTATTCTGCTTTCCTGTTCACTCGGATAATGCGTGTATTTTCATCTACACAGGATACGTGGCTCTAGAAACAATTTGGTTCACTGAGGCTAAATTGATGGACGGAACTCTTCAGGGATTCAGTTCGATCTCAGCCACAACTGAGCCTTCCTTCTAAATGCATGGCTATCTGGGTGAGTGCTGGAGATTTCTGGGTTTCTTCATTGTGATTAGTCACTGTAAGAAAATTTCTCTCGGAAAGCAATTTACACGATGGGTTTTTAAACGGTCTTACAACCTGTGGTAATTTTTATAGCAATTGGATAAGAATTAATATTAAAGAGTGACACATCACATTCACTTAGTGGTGATTTTCCTTCAACGAAGGATCCTGTGAATGGAAAAGCCAGTATGTTCTCCACTTCTGAATCCAACACAGTTTGCCTGGGATATTCTAAGCAGATGAGTTGTTCACCATCCTCACAAACCCTCGCAGAACTGTAAAGTACTCTTCTGAAGGAGTTCTCTTCAGAGAATGTCCCCGCGGATACACCTTTTGACAATTTCACTGACTCAACGTCACGAAAGCGCCCAGGACTGTCCAAGTAAACCCTTTTCTAAAAATCAATTTTTAGTAAACATCTTTTCTTTTTCTTTCTTTCTTTATTATTATTATTGATAAAAATCTTGTTTTGTTTCTTTTGCAACCAAGTTCACAAAAAGTATACTTTTTCTGTAAACACATTTGATACCTTTTTCTCACATATCCAACTACATATTTTGAACTTAAATCAATCATCTAATGAAAGCGAAATCTTGCAATCGAAATCTCATCACAACCACAATATTCTTGGATTGTTTTAAACAGTGTACAAAAGTTGAGTATATGAACTCCACAACGTTTTTATTTATATGCAACGCGAAAGAAGTACTTTAGAAGTTATATTCCTTTACTTTGAAAAGTATGAGATATAAAAAGGAAGAGAGTGTGAGGAAAAATGAGGATGATAAATTTAATATTTTCCTACTTCGCGCGCGCGTACAAACGCACACTAAGAGAGAGAGAGAGAGAGAGAGAGTCGATTACTAATTTTAAGTCTTAGATATTCCTTTCATTATTGACAGACGGGAAAGGGAGAAAATCATCGACATCGAAATCCTTAGAAATTAAGTTCGTTGTTTAATGATAGACTTCGATATTAATGCATATTTAATGAATGCGTTTCTCAGTTTTTATTATTATTAAATGTGCAATCGCTATTCTTACTAGGTGTATTCATTGAAAGATTTTTAGGATGGAATGGAAAAGAGAATAATTTAAACAATTTATTAACAATATAAGATTTGCTGAAGAATACTATTTCTTGTTAAAAGAGATGCCGCATAAATTTCTTTCAATGGCTAAAAGGTTTCCTTTGGTTCCATAGATTAGACAATAAAATGTGAAAAAAATGCAATCATGTTCCACTAAACATTATAGTCCGTCATCTTCTGTGCGCAAACTATATTGCCTTTTGTGGTAAAATTTGCCTAAAAACAATCAATTTGCCAAAAATCGAAATCGACACTCCTTAAACAAAAGAATTGCAATCAATACCCATAATTTTCATATTAAATTAAGTTTTTTATAGCAAATGCTTAATTATGTGTTACAAAAAACTGTAAAATATATAAAAGGAGTAAAAAACAATTTAAAAAATAACTTTTTAAATATTTGTAATAAACTCATAAGCTTTGATGAGGCGTTAGTGAACCTGTAAACATTAAAGAAATTCTAATTTTAGAAATGAATATTGAGAGAAAATGTTTGCAACTGTTTCGACCTTCAACAATGGCTTGATTTAGGTCCCAATGTATAAATGGGGGGAACATTCTTAAGTTTATTATGGTTCCCTTCAAAATATAAAATTACATTGAGTTTTCCTTCACTTGAAAAATCACTTCTTAAATTATAAACCAGCCCTGTACTTAACCCATGAAGGGGTCTACCAGTTTAGATGGGAGTTGCTAGAAAGGATAAAAGAAAGTGGCACCGCCGGAGGCACCAACCCCGTGACAGTTTCGAACTCCGTACGCAACATCTCCAGACACATCTGGAGGACACCCCTCTGCTGCTTCTGGCTGTCCCCAATTGACAAGTTTATGGAACATCAAAACAAGATACATTGCAATAAAACATTGGCACAATAGAAATTACAAGTTATACAATTTAACATTAGGGTATTCAATTTAGCTTAAGCAAATATGCAAGATAATAAGAAGTTAGTAAAGTTAGAAAAATAAATAGAGAGAGGTTGTTGAATAGACTTGGTTCAGCAAAGTTGTTAGTTCTCCTTGTTATTCCCTAGGTTAGTTTAATGTAAATATAAATAATATGGTACTCGAGAAAGGCTAGCTTATACTGAACATTACACATTACTTACAACAAAAGCTAGATACAGATTAAAATTATATACTTTACAGTTCAACAAGAATAATGCAGATGGGTTAGTCATTAGCTACAATAACTACAGCATGAAAAAAGTGAACTTATGTACAAAATGGACAATAAAGTGTTAGTACAAATAGAAAAATAAAGGTTGTTACGTTGCACAGAGCTACAAGGCTTAAACACTCTGTACTTGTTCATCATTATTCAGGAAGTCCAATTCTCCTTGCTGGTTATCCTCCTCTTCTTGGTACTCTGGAATAAACAGATCTCTGTGATTTATTAAAAAGTTCATTAAGGCAATCACTTTGGTTCTTGAATGGGCATTGTTTACCATATTTCTGGTCCATTCCCTTGTTAGATGGGCACTGGGCTTGGTGAAATGCCATGAGCTCATGATTGGGCAGTCAGTTACGTAATGAATCGGGTTCCCTATGTCCCCGCAGGCACAGTATTCACTTGGGAGGGCCCCTATTCTGTACAGGTAAATCGAGAAAGGGCCGTATCCTGTAATAAACAGGATTATTTGCCTTGGACAGCATTGTGATCTCTTTCTGACCTTTGGTATAACATCACATACCAGCCTTCCTGTCTCTGCCCGATCCCAACTGGCCTGCCATTTTTTGATAGGCTTCTTCTGCTAAAAGTCTCCTATAGTAGGAGCGTGGCGTTGGGAGGACGACGCATGGGCTCTCTTGGGTTGTTGCCTCTTTAACCAATCTATCGGCCAACTCATTGCCTTCAAAGCCCATGTGGGCCTTTATCCAGCGAAGCTTGATTGTGTTTATCAAGTTTAGATCTTTCTAGATAGCTCTCGCTATAGGGCTAGTAGTTGTTGGGTGTCCAACCGCCATAATTCCAAAAAGACTATCCGACCAAATGTTGCAGATGTAATTTTGCCAGTTTGCTCACTTAATTGCCTGTTGGACGGCATAAAGTTCTGCCTGAAAAACAGTGTTGTTGTCTCTTATGCGGATTTTTCCCAGTGGAGCACGCTGTTATTTTGGATGACAACGAAATCGGCGCTAACCCTATCCTCCAGTTTGCATCCATCCGTATAAATGTGGCAGGTATCTGTGAGATTAGCTGGTTGGGCTTCCTTTTCTAGGTAAATTTTATTTTCTATATTGAATATACCCGAATGTATAGCGAGTTTTGCTACTCTGTCCTCGACTTTGCTGGTGCCAGTGATTTTGAAAATGTATTTCAGTTGGGCTTCTTTCTCAATTTGCAGGTGCAAGGGTAAGATGCCGGTTATTACTTGTAGTGCTCTCATGGTTGTGGTTTTATATGCGCCCGTGATGTTCAGGAGAAATTTTCTCTGAATTCTATCCAGGAGGAGTTGATTCTTTACTCGAAGAGTTTTTCCCCAGATCAGGGCCCCATGGGCAAGAATCCTTTCCCCGATAGTTTTGTATAGTATTGATCTCTGCTTTTGTGAGAATCACTAATTAGTTTCCGCTAGTCTAAGTAGCTGTTGATGTATTCTGGAGACTTTGGCTCCCTGGATTTTGATATGCTGGGACCAATTGAGTTTCTCGTCTTTTGTGACTACTAGTAGTTTCATGGTTTTGGATCTTCTGACTTTTTGGCTATCCCAGAGTATTTGTGGACCGCACTGTAATTTCGTGAGTTGTAGGCAGTTTGAATTTTCTACGGTGATTCTCATTTGATGTTTCTCGGTCCATTGCCTGAAGAATTTAAGGGCTTCAGTTGCAACTGCTCCCAACTTTCTTTCGCAACTTACTGCAACTAAAAACGTAAAATCACCAGCAAACGCTTGCATGGTAACTCTGGACTTTGGATCTATTGTTTTCCCTACTGCTGACCAGTCCAGTTTTAATGGTTCGTCAGCTAGTAGGTTCCACATTATTGGACCCCTGCATGAGCCTTGTGAACAGACAATTAGTTGTTTGTACTTGACTAGTCCCTGTTAGTATTAGTGGCTACTAGTCTGTCTTCTAGGTTGCTGAACAGGATGTTTCTTATTTTGGATGGGCAATTTTTTCCTGCAAGCGCTTGTCTAATGGATTCGTGTGGAGCCAAATCAAATGCCCCTTTAATATCAATTGAGACAACTGAGCAGTGCTTGGAGTTGGATTTTGCATTCTGTATGTTTGAGATGAGGTTCCTGAAGGCATCTTCAACGGATTTTCCCTGCCTGAAAACATACTGGTTGGTTGGTTAGTTGGGTTTTATGGCGCAAGGTCCAAAATTGGACATGCTGCGCCAAAAATAAGACTTTTGTAGTTTTATTTTTATTTGTTTATTTTCTATTTATTTGTTTTCTTCCAAAACCAAGCAACCCTAAATTTAAAAATTTAAAAAACAAAATCTAGTGTATATATTATTTAAAATCTATTTAAAGTTTAATCATAAAACAAAGTAGAAAAACAAGTATATATAATTTCAATAGTTTAAAATACAAATTAAATAAAATGTATAAAACCTATGGCTCTCAAAAAAGCAAATAGGTTTCTATGGGATGGATCCCCCACTAAATCAATCATAGTTAAAATATCAGAATTAAAATAGTGTAAACGCTGTTGGTTAAAATCATGACATGAAATTAAAATATGATAAACAGTGAATGGTCATCACACGCTTCACACCATGGATTTAAATCATTTAAAAACAAATGTCTGTGTGTGAAACGTGTGTGCCCGATACGAAGGCGAGTCAATCTTACATCAGCACTTCGTAAAGGTAAAATTGATAATGAGATGAGGGATGAGAAAATGGTATGTAACTTGTTGCCGACCTGCATGTTCCACAATTCTTGCCAAAGACCATGTATAAAACTTTTTATACCCTTTCTCACATCAGAGAGCGGAACCGATAGTGAAACTGGATCTGATGCAGCCTTTGCAGCTGCATTCGCTCTCTCATTTCCATCAAGACCTACGTGACTTGGTATCCAACAACATATTTTGTATCCCTCGCCAGCAAGGGAATCCAATGCTCTGAAAATTCTCGACACAACTGGATGACATGTAACACTATTGTTCCTCAAAGCTTCAATAATACTCATGCTGTCAGTGTATATACAATATTCTTTATAATCATCTGTATTCACATGCTGAAGCACGTAGTAAATTGCTGTTGCTTCAGCAGTAAAGATGGAGCAGGATGGATGTAGGCTGTAACTAAAAGCTTTATTGTTAATAAAAATTCCACAGCCCACATGTCCTGCTGTTTTAGAACCATCTGTGAATACAGGTTTATAGGATTTGTACTGACAACGGTGAGAGAATAGCTGTTGAAAAACAATAGGTGTTTTGTCCGATTTTTTATATTGAGCAAAGGTATTAATAAATATATTTGTTGGGTTATACCAAGGCGAATGAGCAAATTGGTCTACAGATTCAATCCGAATATCACATAGGTCTGTGAGCAAAAGTTGTGATTCTGCTCGTGTGAGATATGGTGGGATGCTCGTTGGACGAGCATCATATAGTCTTTTATGGGAGGCATTCAGAACCATGGAACCCTGAAACCATACTGGGTGCTATGCAAGAGGTTATTAGATTATAGGTAGTAGGTGAGCCTTGTCGTTGTCAGCTTCTCTAAGCCCTTCCCCAAAGTTGGTACTAGGGTAATGGGTCTATACGAGCTCACTTGGAATTTATCCTTGCCCTCTTTATGGAATAGTATTATAAGTACAGTCTTGAAGCTCCTCGGGAAGTAACTCAGCTTCCAGCAGGTTTGTAAAAAGGTGTTGAGCAATTCTGGGACATGCTTGTTGATCTGATTGAGAATGTTATCTATTCCATCCAGACCCGGTGCCTGTTGCAACTATATGCTAGTAGAGGGCGCATTGTACAAATGTTTTTGTTTTCAAACAGAATGAGATTTCTCTCCGAGCAATGTAGCTGTTTTTTGTTCCATGTCTTGTTCCTATCTTTGTGTATTGTCCTGTTTATGTCCTAATATTAATAAAGAAAAACCTGCTCAAGGTAAGAATTTGAATTGATTTATTTTTAAGATGATTTGATAAATATGGTTAGTAATAAGAGAGTATTTATTAGAGAAATTTTATATGGTGCCGAAACCCGGGAAACCAGTATTAGGATTTAGATTATGAATTTTATTTTGTATTTAATGTAAATAAGTAACAGAATACAGCAGTATTTGATTTCATTATTTGTTGTTGGTTTGCATGTGAATATATTTAATTATTTTATTGTTTGTACAATATATTTGAAATTAAATATGTCGGTCGAATCAAACGAAACAGCGGTTGCTTTGAATCTTGATAAACTTAAAAGAAAACGATCCACAATTAGAGGTTTATTAACGAGAATATTAAATAAGGTTAATGAGCAACTCGAATTAGAAATTGTTGATAAAGCGACTTTGAACGAACTTTTACAACAATTATGCGAAAAGTCAGAGCTAATTTATGGATTAGATCTACAAATTGAAAATTATATCAATGATTTAGATCTTTTAGAAGCGGAAATAATTTCGAGTCAAGAAATCAGAGAAAAGATAATTTCTGCTAAATCGAAAATAAATACTTATTTGAAATCGGAACCGAAACTATTAGAGGTAGCTAATGTACCCGTAATATCGAAAAACGAAATTAGTGTAAGACTTCCAAAATTAACTATAGAACCATTTTATGGTAAATACGAAAACTGGCAAGAATTTTGGAGTCAATTTGAGGGATCGATACATGAAAATAAGAATTTATCGAATACGGATAAATTTAGCTATTTAAAATCCTTTTTAAAAGGTGAAGCTTTGGTTTCAATTCAGGGTCTGACTTTAACAGAAAATAATTATTTTACTGCTGTAGAGTTACTTAAGAAAAGATATGGACAAAAAGACATTATTGTTAGAGCTCATATAAATGTATTACTAAACATGCGTCCTGTGAAATCATGCGGCCAGTTAAAAGAATTGCGTCAGTTATGCGATACGTGTTATGTTCAAGTTCGCTCACTTGAAGCCGCTGGAATTCAATTAAATAATTATGGGAGCTTATTATTTCCCATTTTACTAAAATTGTTACCAGAAAATATAGTTTTAGAATACAATAGATATAATAAAAATGATGATTGGGATTGCTTAAAACTTTTAGAATTTTTAAGAAATGAAATCGAAAACAGGGAGAAAACAATTTTATTTCGGGATACGAAGGAAGTGAAAGACGACTCGCACTCAAAGGGATACCCGAAGTATTTCGCCGGGAAAGGTCATAATTCTTTTCACCCCACACAAAAATACAAACAACAAAATGCGACTGCGCTGGCGTTAAATGTCGGAACCGCAGAAAAGGAGGGGGAATGCGAATTTTGCGAGGTTTCAAGTGACACCTCAAATAAACACAGTAGTAAAGAATGTGTTAAGTCTATTCACGAGAGGAAAAATGCCTTAAAAGAGAAAGGGAAATGTTTTTTATGTTTTAAAAGAAATCATACTGCTTACAATTGTTTTTCGAAAATAAGGTGTAAAAGTTGTAAGGGGAAACATAATAATTTATTGCATGAAAATATTAATAAAATTGATTTGAAATCAGATACTGCTGTCACTTCTGTTTCAGAAGAAGACAAAATTAATAATGTTTATTTGCAAACCGCAACTATTAATATTGTAAGAAATAATAGAAAAAGAAATTGCGATGTTTGATAGATAATGGTAGCTGTAGATCTTTCATCCTTGAGCGGGTTTCTAAAGAATTAAATTTAGAAATAATAGGACAAGAAGAATTGAAAATTTATACGTTTGGTTCTACTGAACCAATTATAGAAAAAGAAATAAAGTGAGAGTAGAAATAAATTGTCCCTTTAAGCGAAAACATTTAGTTATTGACGCTTTGGAAATACCGAATATTAGCAATGCTCATATAAGTGCCCCTGCAAACGATATAATTAGAGAGTGTAAGAAAAACAGAATAAAAATGCAGATCAAAGCTTCAATGAACAGGACTTACAGATTTCTTTGTTAATAGGTAGTGATTACTACTGGAAAATTGTGACTGGTAAGGTTCGTAGATTGTCAGGAACTTTAGTTGCTTGTGAAACGATGTTAGGCTGGACGATTAATGGTTCAGCTGCTACATCAAATAGGATGATCGCACAGCAGTCTGCGAACGTTATGAAAGTCGCTGTTCATACATTAGGAAGCAATCTAGATGTTGAATCTAACATGATATTACGGAAATTTTGGGAAATTGAATCAATTGGAATTAAAAACGAAAGTGATATTACTTCTAAGGAAAATGAGATTTTAAACCAGTTTAAAAAATCCATTTGTCTTAAAGATAACCGTTACTAAGTTAAACTACCCTTTAACGAAAAAGTTGAAAGGTTAAAAGACAACTATCAAATAGCTTTTAACAGGCTTGATAGTTTAACTAGAAAATTTCAGAAAAATCAAGACTTCTTCAAAAGATATCAAAGAATTATCGATGGCTACCTTGAAAGAGGAATAGCAGAAGAAGCTTCTGATAATCCCGAGAAAATATCATTTTACCTCCCACATCAAGGAGTACTTAGAGAAGATAAGGTTACAACAAAACTACGTGTGGTATTTGATGCCTCCGCTCATGCCACAAATTCCTTTTCATTAAATGAATGCTTAGATGCTGGACCAAATCTTAATCCAGAATTATTAGGAATATTAATTAACTTTCGACAACATAGAATTGCATTTACAGCAGATATCGAAGAAGCATTTTTGCAGATCTTACTTTCACCTGAAGATCGAGATGCAGTTAGATTTCTTTGGTTAAATGGGGAATTAGAAAAAGAATATAAAGTTCTCAGAATGACTCGAGTTATTTTTGGAGCAACTTGTAGCCCATTTTTGTTAGCAGCTACACTTAAGCATCATGCTGAAAGTTTCAGAAATAATTATCCAGTTGTTAGTGATTTAATTGAAAATTGTATGTATGTTGATGATTTAATAAGTGGTGCAGATAGTGAAAAGGAAGCCATAGAAATGAAACAAGACACGAAGAATGTTTTGCAAAAGGCTAGTTTTAACATGAGAAAATGGAAAACAAACTATGTTTCCTTACAGCAGAAATGGGACGAAGAAGAAAATCCTGGTCTGGTGCCATTAGCAGATTGTGGCAAGGTCTTAGGATATTATTGGGATAGTAGAAAAGATATTTTAAAGATTCCAGTACCAGAGGTTACCATATTGAATCCAGATGAAGAAATTACAAAGAGATTTATATTAAAAGCAATTGGTAAACTCTATGATCCCATAGGATTTATTAATCCATTTACTGTTACGTGTAAAATCCTTATGCAGGAATGCTGGATTACTGGATATGACTGGGATAAACCATTACCGTCAGACATTCAAAAGATTTAAAAGGTGGTGTGAGGATTTAATTAATTTAAAGGAAATTCAAATCGAAAGACATTACTTCAAAAGTAACAGCATTAAGGGTATATCTGACATTCAATTGCATTGTTTCAGCGATAGTAGTATTAAAGCTTATGGTGCTGTCGTTTATATTAGGTTTACTTGGAATGATGAAATAAAAACTACATTTGTTTCATCAAAATCTAGAGTTGTTCCTTTGAAAAAGATGACTCTTCCACGTTTAGAGTTAATGGGTGCTGTAATAGGTTGTAGGTTAACGAAATATATCTTGCAAAAATTAATTTAGAAGTAAATAACTGCTTTTATTGGACTGATTCTACGATAGTACTTCATTGGGTGAAAGGAGATGCTCAAAGATGGAAACCATTTGTTTGTAACCGAATTACTGAAATTCAAGGCATCACTGATCCTCATCATGGAACTACTGTCCAGGGAAGAAAATCCTGCTGATGTTTTATCGAGAGGTGAAAATTCTTTAAGGCTGAAAGAGAATCGAGCATGGTTCAATGGACCTTATTGGCTTTCTGAGGAACGTAACCATTGGCCTACAGCATATCCAGACCCGGAAATAAAGATAGCTGAAGAGGAAAAGAAGAAGAAAAAATGCATAATTTTACAAGCTGTTTGTATTGAGTCAAATGCTAAGGACCTCTTGGAGATAAGTAAAATTTATAATTTTACAAAATTACTTAGAATTACTGCGTGGATCAAAAGATTTATTTTTAACTTGAGAAATAAAGGGAATAAAAAAGAAGGACCACTGACAGCTGAAGATTTGAATGATTCCGAAGTTTACTGGATAAAAAGAACACAAGAGAAAGAATTTTCTACAGAAATAAAAAGTTTAAATTCTAATCAAAAGTTAACAGTTTCTTCAAAAATAGCCTTGTACAAACCATTTCTTGATAATAATGGACTGATTAGAATAGGTGGGCGATTACAATTTTCAGACTTGAGTTATGAACAGAAACATCCTTTGTTGCTGCCTGGTAAGGATGGGTTCACTGAGTTAATTATTCGCAAATGTCACGAAAACACTGGACACGCTGGGTTATCAGAGACACTATCAGATTTGAGAGAAAGGTTTTTCATCCCTAAAGGTAGGCAAAGAGTAAAATCTTTAATATTCAATTGCAATTTATGTAGGAAGTTCAGAGCGAAGCCTGCTACCGAAGACATGTCTTGTTTACCCCCAGATCGTGTGAGAGAAGCATTTCCATTCGAAATAACTGGATTAGATTATTTAGGTCCTCTGTACATATTTGAAAATTCAGAAATGAAAAAATCGTATATTTTGCTATTTACTTGTGCAGTAACACGTGCTATACATTTAGAACTGACAACTGATATGTCAGTACCGTCATTTTTGAGAGCATTTAAAAAATTTATATCCAGTCTAGGACTATGCAAAACAATATATTCAGATAATGCAAAAACTTTTATTAAGGTGAAAAGAGATATTAATCTTTTAAATGCAACTTTAAGCAAAGAAGAATGCCTAAATTATTTCAGTGAACGAAGAATAACTTGGAAAAACATCGTAGAAAAGGCAGCTTGGTGGGGAGGATTTTGGGAGAGACTTGTTCGCTCTGTGAAGACCTCCTTGAAGAAAATTTTGGGAAAAACATATCTAAATTATTTGGAGCTGGAAACTACGGTCGTAGAAGTTGAAGCCATTTTGAACTCTAGACCGCTAACTTATATAGATGAAGAAAACGAGTCAGTGATTCTCACGCCTGCTCACTTCCTGATAGGTAGACGAATATTGTCACTACCTGGACAATCCGTATTACCCCTTTCAACGAAAGATGTCCTCACCAGAAGATATAAGCATCAACAAAAAATTGTGACTTCATTTTGGAACAGATGGAAGAAATCCTATCTTTTAGAATTAAGGTCTGCTCATCAATCCATCTTGAGAAAGAAAAATCCTATCTTAATAAAGAAGGACTCTATTGTTCTAATTCACGAGGATAAAGTGCCAAAGCTTATGTGGAAGTGTGGTATCGTCACAGATGTTCATATTGGCAGAGATGGAAAGACACGATCCTGTACAGTGAGACTTCCGTCTGGGACTCATTTGAAACGTCCAGTTCAATTGCTGTATCCAATCGAACTTTATGAAAATTGAACTTTGATACATTTAGTAACACTGTTTAACTTTATATTTTCTTTTTTTTCTTTTACAGAATTGTAGTAGAATTGCTGCTGAAATAATGAGTACTTTTATAGTTACTGTAAGAAGTGTATGTATGTATGCATCTTTATTTAGGTTTGATTTTTTATGATGCTGAAATTAACTTTTGAAATTAATATGTAAAGCTCTGATATATATAATAATTTTTACATTATTATGTTGTTACAAAGGTATATGTTATTGTCACTAGAACATAGTACTATTATGTGATTATTATTAAGTATTAATCTTATTGTTTTGAAAATCTGTGAATTAACTTAGTATTAATTTAGACTCTACTCTTGATGAACTTTTGAAGTTCATCGGGGGGGAGGATGTTGCAACTATATGCTAGTAGAGGGCGCATTGTACAAATGTTTTTGTTTTCAAACAGAATGAGATTTCTCTCCGAGCAATGTAGCTGTTTTTTTGTTCCAT
Source organism: Latrodectus elegans (assembly GCA_030067965.1). Classification (NCBI taxonomy): domain Eukaryota; kingdom Metazoa; phylum Arthropoda; class Arachnida; order Araneae; family Theridiidae; genus Latrodectus; species Latrodectus elegans. The sequence continues at coordinate 108,143,614 of CM057822.1, forward strand.
GTCTTGTTCCTATCTTTGTGTATTGTCCTGTTTATGTCCTAATATTAATAAAGAAAAACCTGCTCAAGGTAAGAATTTGAATTGATTTATTTTTAAGATGATTTGATAAATATGGTTAGTAATAAGAGAGTATTTATTAGAGAAATTTTATAGTGCCTTACCATTCGGGAGTGAGGAAATTAGTCTCCTAATTTCGCCTTCATTTAATTCAGGTTCTGGGTTTCCGTACTCATACGTGTACTGGTTGTTACTCTGAGGTTGCTGAGGGAAAAGCTCTTGAAGGATTTGGGTGGCAAAGTTCACTGTGTTTCCAGTTAGTTTGTTGGTGCTGAAAAGGCTACTTGGGGGCGCTGTGCTCCTGAAGGTTGATTTGTAAATCTTTCCATATGTGCTAGTAGCTGCTGAGCATATGTCTCTCCAACATGCTCTTTTCGTTTGTCTTACCTCTTTGACCGGGGTAAGCTTTGTCTTTCTTATAGGCAGCCAAGAGTTTTAGCTTGCAGTCACTGCTTGCTTGCTGAGCCTTCCTTCTTTGTGTGTTTAGCTTCTTCTTATGCTCGAGGTTAGTTGTACACCAGTTGTGCATGATATTTAATTTATGCTTGACACGTTTGAAGGTTTTGCAACATTCTACGATGGTGTCTTGTAGATCGACTGTGATGATGTCCAGTTGCTATTTGGTTTGGCAATTGCTCAATTTGTTGACTAGGTCCGGCACCAGTGGGATCTGGTAATTAAGCAGCCACTGGTGGTTACCGAACTTATTGACCCAATTAAGTAGAAAAGGATTCCTTTTGTACCTTTATGGAGTACAAAACATTAATCACTCATCGAGTAGTGAAAAAGCACTCGATTTTTTAAGAGTGTATTCACATGCCCATTAAGCTGGAAGGGGGCTTTGTTCGTCCACAGAATGTCATCAACTGCCGTTCTCCCGAAGAGTTTGTGGATCTCCGAGTCATGAACCACTTGAATTTTATACGGGTAGAAGTTTAGAATTCGACACATGATGAGGCATACAGTCGAGTAGGAGATATCGTCGGTACACTGACACTGCCGTGAAGGGATTCACTACTGCCTTCCACGACGGCGCTTTTTCTTTCTCTCCCCTGCTAAACACATAGCTGTCCTGTACGCTCTGAGAGCACGATCCGACATCGGTCCACGTCGTTCCTTCTTCAGATGGCAGAACTCTCTGGCAGCTGCCTTCTCACTGTTGCGGTAGTGAAGTTTGACTAGAACGGCTCTCTCCACCAATGTTGCCATTCAGCAATGCTCATTTGATTGTAGCACGAATACATCATCTTCTTTTGTGCATGGTATTTGCATATGTTGCTGTAAAATGTTGTTCCGCAATTCTATCTAGTGGCAATATTAAACTATTAATTTTTTATTTCAGAAATCTTGAGCGCATTGTCCGATGTATCTATTGTCCAAATATTTTTCTGTTTCGACTGGAACAGAACGGCCTGCAGGGTTCCTTGAGTAGCGGAAATTTAATCTCGCTAATACTGTATATAATTATACATACCATACATTATTATACGTAACACATACATTAAGAAATACTTATTATATATAATTCTGGAGTTACTTTTAACACATAAACTATATTTCATTTCTAAATTTCGATTTAGCATTTGTAATTAGTGCCGCAATTCACATAATCAAAGAGCTCTTCTCGCTTCAAAAATGGAGGCTTTATGATTGGTTCTTTACTTTCCAATTGTTATATATATATATATATATATATATATATATATATATATATATATATTTATCCTTAATTGCTTGCGGTACAGAAAAATGTGTTCGGCATCGAATTTTTCCATATTCTCATGGTAAAATGGCTTTTAAAAAATAAAGATATGCATTAATATTTCAATATTTAAAAATGTATTATTTTCTCTACTGTAGCGAATGCGATTTAGGTTCCCTCAATACGTCTCCGATCTGAGAGGCGTTGAAGCTTGGATGAAAGGAGACCTAAGATCAATACTTAATAACTGAGTTAATAAAAGGAACTTTCCTTACCTCATGCACAGTTAGTTTGTATACCTCATTTTGTTGAACATTTTAGATTACACCAAGTTCTGTAAAATGTACACCGAAATGAGGTATATCGTTAAAAAAAATACCGAATTTCATTGATTTTAATAACAAAGTTTTCCCCGAAATTGAGGTACACGTTCTGCACTTAATGCGAAAGTTTACGAAATCTAGCTGATATGACACTATGGTGGACAATAAAATATGCAAAAGGAAAATAACTGGCTTACCACAGTTAAATAAAATTTTAATTTAACTGGATTATTTAGGACTACTATTCTTAGAAATGTTTTCATCAAGCAAGTTCACACTTCATAAACAAAAGCTTATCATCAAGCTTCTTTAAATGATTTCCTAATTTTTATGGTTCATTTGGTTGATGGATTGATATAAATTATTCCATTTAATTTAATTCTGAAGTTAAATCTCATTGAATTCTCAACTTGTACATTACTTCAATATCCATCTACCAAGAAATGAGATAAGATTATAAGAGTTACCATGTCTTTGATTAACCAGTTACCAAGAAGAAGATATAATTAACTTCACTCTCGATATCAAAATCTTTAAATAAATTATTTGCTTATTTTTGAGCTGGAATTGTTAGTCAACTTAACCATTCACTAAAAGGCAAAATAACTTCATTTCCGGTAACTGGTTTAAGTTCAAATTTGAAAATAAAAAGAGCTTTTAATAAATTAAGACATCATTAATTTAAAGTTTAATTATTACTTTTATTATAACCTTAGTTCTTTGATGTATTTAAGAAACAAATATTCAGTTTGTTTATGTATTAGTAATATAACAAATAAATTGTATGCTCACTTAGATGGTTTATTATTAATGTTGCCAGCGGAAAAGAATAACTATTTACATAGTTAATTTTCCCAGCTTATTGTTGTTATCAATATTTCGCTTTTTAAATTTTTTGAAAATAAATTTTTTAAAATAAATATATGTTTTATTGTATCTAAGGATTGAAAGTACATTGTTACTTAAAAATTATGTTAATTACCAAAAAAAACCCAATCTTTTCAGTCTTTGATAGCATTTTGTATAAAAAATAAAATTCCTTTTATACATAAAAAATTTTAAATTCATTTTTTATCAGAAGCGTTTAAGGTTGGTGCAATTGCATATTGTTAAAATTAAATTAAATTACAATAGCAATTTTAACTGTATTTTAGAATAAGAGAAAATTTATTTTCATTAAAATATTTGAATTTCATACAACTGTTTCTGTTATAAATTTTGTATGAAATATATGAAATATGTGCAATATTATATTAACAGGCAGCTTCATTTGCATGCAACTTTAACTTCTAAAATAAAAATGTTTCGTATCGTATTTTGGATCTGCATATTGTAACTGCAACTGTTGAGCTGCGAGACAAGCTCCTGTGTTACACCTACAAGGACCGAGTTCACTGCATTTCATATTAGAACAGGAGCTTTAGAAGAAATGTTATTTATTCTGAAGATTTTACCTGTGTCATATACATGGAATTATAAAATAACTATTATACATTTTTATTAACCTCTATGTGCAAAACTGTTCAATTTATATATTTCTAACAAAACTCCTTTCTAATTTATATTTTTAACTAGCTCTATTATTTAAAACTATAAATTAGTGAGGAGTATTGATAGAAATTATAATATTTTAATCATTAAAACTTATATTGTTAATAAAGATACTTTATTCATCAACATCAACATAGTGTTTAAATCTTTTAACTAAATTGTTCTTAAGGAGTTTCTAAAAAGTGCAAATTTTACATTGTTAAAGTGTTCGAAAATATTTAATTGGATTTAATAATTAAAAACATCAGATTAAAATATACAACTGCGTCATTAAAGTGAATAAATATTTTATTCTTTAAAAAATTTAATATGTTTTCAAGTCACTGTAAAAGAATTGAATCTTCATTGTTCTGTAAATTTTAGAAAAAGCGAAAACTTCGAAAATTTGAAATATCTTTCTATGACGTCATGCTAAATAATATTAATAGAGCCAGATATAATTTGTTTAATAACCAATGTAATTTGTAATAATAACCAGATAAAGTGTATTCTCGTAGCCGGATATAATTATAAATAATATAATAAACAATAACCAGATATAATTTGTTTAACGTTTCGTATTGTTTTACGCGTCTTCTTTCTCAATATATATATATATATATATATATATATATATATATATATATATATATATATATATATATATATATATATATATATATATATATATATATATTAGTGGGGTTACTAAGGAATCTTGTGTTTTTTTTTTAAAATGTAAATAGGTGTTTTTTAAAGAAAGAGATGATCTTAACCACGTGCATATTTTTTTCATTAGATATTCATTAGGATAATATCTAGAATCTTATTAAAAATTTATGATATTTATAAGTATTTTATTTCAATAAGCAGGAATATCGATCACACTAGGAATGTATAATGCTGAATGTCTGATACACTTAAAGCATTTCATTGTTTTGTTTTTACAGTTGTTTATTTTGCTTATTTTATTATGGTTTATTAATAAAGCTTTCCTAATTTTATTACAATTAAGTTTAATTTTGTTAATTAGGTACATTATATGTGTTCTTAGAACACAATTTCTTTATAAATATATAATAAAGACTTATAAAATTTTATTAATGATCCGGGGATTCAAATTATGAATTTAGAGGTCAAAAAGTTTTGTCGACTACTACCTTCAGCTATTAATCTACCTGCGCCAGTTTTCTAGAAACTAAGTGAGAACTGATATTGCTAAACGCCTTTCAAGCAGTTATTTCTCTCGATAACAGAAAAGGATGTTCATTATATTATATATATGGACAAAATAGCACATCAGAATTAAGGAAGCTTCTGAAGTGTGACATGCAATAAGTCCCAATAGCGTGCCACTATTGCCTCAACATAAATGTGCGTAGGTATTCAGTGTCCTCTAACTCTTAGGCATTAAATATCAGTGTTTTAACGAATGAGACAGAAAAGCGCCCAGTGTGTGGATGTTTGTTTTCTAAAGAGTTAAGTGCAAGATGTTTCAAAAACAGAATTATTGTGATGTTAATCTAATGATTTAACCAACTAAAATAAAGCTCCGCAAGTAATGAGTCGATCAACAACACATTACCTCTTAAAAATCTCGCCTTTGAATCTTGTCGACAGATGGACTCCATAAATTAGAGAATAAAATAATATGTGACAAAGCTTATTATTCAGTTTTATATTGGAAACACTTTTGACACCAAATCTGGAAAACAATGCCAATTACCCATCTATACACCAAATTGGACCAACCCAGAATGCGTTGCTAAGTTCCTTCCAGTGTGCATGCTATCAATATACTTTTGCTAATTTGTTTGCTCCCATGAAGTAAGACGCGTTTCATTTTCAATAGGAAGAGGCAGAAGAACATGAGCAACTTTAGCTAACTTAATGCTTTGAGATTATACTTAACACGAGGCACAGTCATTAAATACCACGCGATTAATAGCACTTTTACTATCGATTATGAATGGACAGCTCTTATAACTATAGCAACCACCATTAGTCAAACTAATCGGCGGGAGCTCTTCTTGTGTCTCACTTAAATCTGTGTCTTTGCAAACCCCTGAATGGATAAGCCTTCTTCAGAGTTTTAGAGACTAATAATTCTACCACAATGAGTCTCCTGATATATCTCCAGCTATAATTTATCAGACAATGGTTCAGTTTGTAAATTTCTGATGTCAAGTGTGAAGTATTGTTGAGGTTTAGAAACTAAATCACAAGCTCATTTTGAAATTTAGAACCAGTGCTTCGTCCTTTCAACATCCATCTGTACAGGTTCTGTACTTGCAGTTACTGAAAATATTTTCAGCTAAATTTTCTTATTTTTCGAGGCTCTCTCTCTGAGAGGATGGAGGTTCTCTCTCTCTCATAGCTTAAGGTTCTATATTTTTATTATAATATATTCTGTAAATTCTTTATCCCTTTAGTACTGTAGGTTGCTTGCTGGGCCCTTGGTGGAATGAGTGAAGTACGTCTGGAGGTTGTTCTCCACGTAAAGAGTCACTCAAGGCATGAAGGCCATTCCACTAATGGCCCAGCTAAACACCAATAGGTACCAAGCAGAGTCAGTTCTGTGCTCAGTTCTTTGGACTGACAGAGACTGCCTTTTTTTCTGAATGCGATGATGAATCCCACGCTGGTGTGCTTAAAAGATATCCTAATGAAATTATCAAAATAAAGAAAAGAAAAGGGAACATGTTGCTATCGATGCTATGTAATGTCTTCTTCAGGCCCGAAGGTCATCTGGATTCTGAGTGATAGTCGTAGTGCCACCCAACATTTGTCAAACTGGTGTAACGTTTGTGAGAAGACTGGAACTTCAATTCTTACTAAACTAAAACAAATCTCGTCCTCTTGTGATGTGCATATTCAGAGGATCCCCTTTGACACAGACATTTGTTCTAATGAGGACTCGGGTGTTTTGGCGAAGATGGATTCCAGGAAGTCTATGGCTATTCTAACTGTTTGATTTAACTTTAACTGTATTCTGCTAGAAAACATACTGATAAAATGACTTGGGTGTAACTCCAGCAAATTCTTGGTACCGTGCCAAATCCCCTGGTAGACTCCTCCCTATGAACAGCGACAGATGCTTTTAGATTGCTTTCTCCCGCATTTTAGTGACCATCTAAGAAGCCTCGTCTTCCAAGGCAGGCAACAAAATCGTCCGATTTGTCCGAAATGTGACCAAGAGCAGATTTTTCCGATACATTTTCTTAGGAGTCTAGGTTTGTCCTATGACAAACAACTAGATTTACTTACACTAGTCTATGATATTTTGAGGGTGAATAAACTCGTAGATCTCGTTTAACAGAGGCTGGATACGGAGATTAGCAACAATATTGATTTAATAGTTTATCTGAATTACAATAATTAATTTCATTTATCGCCACTAAATGTTTTCCCAGTGTTGTAATTTCTGAAATAATTGGTATACAATCCCTGTTTACAGTCAAGAAAATTTGAATCATTTAAATTAATTTTTTTCATATTGTGACTTTAAAAAAAGGATTAATGTAGCTATGTGAAACAGAAGTCACCTCTAGCAATGGCGTCAATACACACCCTAAGAGCATTTTGAGCTGTTTCGTAGCTTTTAAATACGACAAATGTATTTTTTTAATATGAAACGAGATCCTACACTGAGCTGACATTCTCCCTTTACAAAGTAGAGCTTTGAATTCTGAGATATTGAATGTTTCGCTTCTGGTATGGTGATAAAAGTGGGAGAAGAGGAAGTTGCCAGCTCAAGCTCGTCATTGGAAGGTTGCTGAGGGGTTGGCTGTGGTTCGCAGAAATAAGCAGATGGAGATGTATTACTATAGCTTGATAACTGCAAGGGCCGACGTGTATTTGTCAAATAGAGCTCCAGTGGCTCAGTAGCTTCACACCTCTTCCCGTTACGATCAGCAAAATGAAGAATCATTTGACCTGGCAGTGACTGGAATGCTATCCCTCACTGAGTTGCTGCAGCTCCATGTGAAAGTGTTCTGGTTAATAAATGACGTTCAAAGTATCTCCGCTGGTGTTTCGTTCACAAATGTGGAGAGAAGATTGCCAGCTCAGGTGTCACCCTGTCACCTGATTGTGGATCAAAATAAGGAGGCACTTGGGCGAATATTGTATGTATTTGTCAACTAATATTGCTTTTCACGTATCACCTTTAGTTTTAAAATGAATCGATTACTCATTCAAACCCAATAAAAGGTAAAACTTTACTCATTCAACCAATAAAAATTAAATTACGTCGTAAAAGAAATTAGAATTTTATGATAGTTTTTGTACAATTTAAATAGTTATACAATTTGTCTCTTTTTAATTTAATATAATTCTTTTAATCATATCTTTAATTTCAATTTAAATAATTCTAGTTCCCTAACTAGTTAACCTATAGGTTGATTTATTATTTTTAGACAAATTTTCTTCCATAATTGTATTCGAAAAATTTAAACTAAGATTTTTTTCGATTTTAAGCTAATTCCACCAAGAGCGTTGAAAAGAATTTCATGATATTTTTAGCTGCTTTTTTTCATTATTATAAATCTTCAATACATTTCTAGCCAAATAAACTTATAAAAATATAGTAAAAAATCTCTATTTCTCAGAATATGATCTGTTTATTTAAATAAGATTTCTTAGGAGATATTTCTGAATTTCCTGGAACTCTTATTCATGTATTTTGAGGATCTTTCGGTTAAAGGAAGCGTTCAGTGAGAGATTTATTTTCTAAAAAGCTATATATAGAATTTCTTTACAATCCCAAACATTCTATTCAAGCCATGTATTTGTATACACAATGTTGATCAATATTCAAAAAATCTCCGATTTATGCAAGTTTATAGAATATTCAAATGTGAGCCTTCATAAAAATGTTCAATTTAGGTATTTTTCTACTTTGTTTTCTTTTATGTCTATTTTTAAATCATGCGACAAATCAAATGCACGCATATTTGCATTAAAATATCTGTATGTATAAGATTGTTATTGAAAGGAAAAAAAAAATTACGAAATCGTAAATTTGTGTACGCAATAATGTCTCTTGAAAACATTCCTAGTAAAAAAATGCAACATGTGTGAAATGTGCAACATTTCGGAAACAACTTTTAATGAAAATGTTTCAAACACATTACTGAAACTTCTATAATTTTTTTTCTTTGGCTACTAAAATTGCTTTCCCAATTTTTTTATAATTATATTATAAACTTTATATTATAACTATAAATAAGTAAGATTTTCTCTCTAAATTTTATATTATTTCACTAATCTTACACATTGTTTCAAGCACTGAAGTAAAATTTATTCATAATACAAAAATAAAAAAGCAATAATGTTAAAAAAAAATTCCATAATTTACACCTGATGAATGCAAACAAAATGAGAAACGGCAACAATTAAAATGTGGAGGAAGGAATTTTTCAAAGTGCAGGGTATTTAAGTAGATTTTATGAATTTTTCTCGAAATAATGAAGTTGGCGATACCGAATATGTTTTTAAACGTTCTATTTCAGGATCATATCAGTTGTCATTATGCTATTAAAAACTATGTTAAAAATTTTTTTTCATAAAAATGACTAAAATTATTATTTTTATATAACTGGGAGGGTTAAAATATACTTTTCAGGGTTGCACTTAGATTAATGTGACACGATATCATAATTACCATGGGTACACCCTCCAGGATCTCGAAAACGGGTGTGTTTTCGTATTTCAGAAAAAAGGATGAAGCAGAATCTCCAGAGGTAGGATATCCCAAGGAGGACGAGGTGACTACAACCTGTTGAGCGTGTCTCAGTCATCATTAGTGAACAATCCTTCGCTTATACAGGGATGGATCAGGGGTAGGGTCGGAATTCGAACTCACTACCTTCCAATACTAAAATAATCCCTAATCTTAACCAGGTCGCCAGCTTCCAGTCAGTTTAAGTAAAGTTTCTTAAACATTTTAGGTTTTGTTTGGTTTCAATATTTTTCAGCTTCTAGCGTTTAATTTTTTTAATGTGTGTTAATTCAAAAAAAATTTTAGTAGTTTTTGGTGCAAGAAAAAATGGGTGTTTTTTCTACACAAGTATATTTTTTATAGTAAAATAGATATTTCTATAAATTTCGACGTTCATTTTACATTATATAAACCAAATGATTTAAATATTTATAAGATATTTATTGATTTATGGTCACGTATTAGAATTATCTTAGGCATCCTAATTCGAAGTCACATACATAACATAAGCAATACAGAAATTTTGGAATTTTTCCCAAAAAATTTTCAATAGTAAAATAAATACCTGGAATAGCTTTGAAAGTGCAGCCAATTCAATACAGATCGGCTGTTTCTGAGATTTATCTAGATGCTCAAATTTAATAGATCTCCAAGTCCATTAAGATATATTTTTCTCAAAGAAAATTTTTTATAATAGAATGAATACTACTTGGAATAAATTTAAACGAGTGTTTTAGAAAAAACAGAGCTATTTAATTAAATTAAAGATATTTATTGAGTTTTAGTGTAATTTATGATATCCAAACGCGCGTGTTCGGTGTAGGATAAGGCGCAGCAGAAAGTATGCGATTTTGCTCCAAAATTTTATTTTTAATTGTAAAATAAATACCTGGAATTACTTTAATTTTGCATTCTATACAAAATGGTATTTACCGGGCCCTAAAATTTAATGTAGAAATATTAGGGCCCGGTAAATTAAAAAAACTGGTAATATACCAGTATGAACATTCGATTTATATTATTTAATGCATTTAATATAAAATGCTGCCCAAAATGTTGTTTAAAAAATTTATTTTCAAATGCAAAATAAAGTTTGCATAAAATTACGATTAAGCATCAAAATTATTGATATCCAATGGTATACACGTGTCACTGTACAATTCATTTTGAAGACAATAGTTTCCTCTATAGAAACTTTATTATATCTAATCATGTTTATCAAATCCTCTTCATAACAACAAAATCAAATTCTAACTAAGCTTACCTTCAGCAGGTTCTTCATTTTTTTACTAAACACAGGGCATACTCAAACAGAACAAGACATGAGTCACATGAGCTTAACCCAATATTTCATTAAGATTACTTACATATATTTAGCCCCATGTCAATGAAATACTGCAACTCAACAACAAAGAGAATTTATTGGGCTTAGCCATTCTCCGACCACATCTCACGGTCGACGTACGTCAACTATTATTTTGTTGTTCGCCCTCTAGTGGCGATTTTTCATTTCTCACATTCCGCCAGACTGATCTTACACAATTGGTATAATAATACTCAATAACTAATTAATACAACAAATATTAACATTAAAAATTAAATTAAACACAGCAGATTAAATGAAATTATTAGATATTATTTTACATTCACACAAACAATTACTGTAATTATAATTAATAATACACATCTTCCATTAAAAGTAGTAAAATTATTATATATATTAGATATTATATATATATATATATATATATATATATATTATATATAATATATATACACTTTTTCCACAAGTAATTCTTGATACAATTCTAATAAAACTACTTACAACAAAAGTTTACTAGAAAATAAATGAACTTAGGAGTGTTAAATCATTCACAGAATATAAATTTAACACTTTCACATTGTTTGATGAATACTTCAGTATACAGTAAATGATCTTTAAAGTTATTTATTTTTTGATTCAATGGTTTATGATAAGTTCATTGATTTTAATTGCAACTTTTTCTTTAAATAAAATTGAAAAATCTCACCATTTAGGATCCCTCATTCAGCTTTAGTCCTTGCGACTGGATCGATGTGGACTGCGTCTAGGGCTGTTCAGAGAATAAGCATCATCATCACTATTGGCACTATCGATTTCACTATATTCATCCGAATCTGGTTCATTTAGCCATGGTTTTAGTTGACTAATGTGAGCTGTTGTTGCGTGGAAGTGGCCTTTCTTTTTTTCTTCCAGTTGAGTCACACGGTAGACATCGTTCGGCAATACCTTGGTAACAATAAGAGGGCCTCGGTACTTAAATTGTGTCTTCGTCGGTTGGCCCGAAGATTTCGAGGCTCTTTTCATTGCAACAATCGCTCCTCATTCAAACGTCATTGCTCTATATCTCTTTTTATCATAATGCTGCTTCATTGTTTGTCGACTTTCTTCCATTTGTCTTCGAGATTCTTCCTGCACTACAGATGGATCTTGCCAACTCTGAGCTTCTTCACCAGCTAATTTTCTCAAAATTCCGTCGTTGAATTTTGGAGAATAACCATGGAGGAATTCAAATGGTGTCTTGTTCGTTGACTTGTTTACAAAACTGTTCAAGTTTCTCTCAACTTCGTGTATTTTAATATCCCAATCTTTACGATTTTGATCTTCCATAACAGTTGTTATTGTAGACAATTTTGTTGTGTTAACTCTTTCAACCATTCCATTTACACATGGTCGCTTTGTCGTACAATTGAGTGTGTGATGTATACCATTTTCAGCAAAATATTGTTGAAACTGATGCGAAGTTAAACAAGTTCTTCGATCTGTTATTATTTTCTCAGGTAGACCATAAATATTTGCAAACTTTTTCAGAGCCTTCAGCACATGTGATGTTTGACGTATTCTTTACTGAAGTCAATTATACAAATCTTGTTAAATTATCTATCATGACCAAATATTCTTGAATACCTTTAGAACTCTTCACAAAAGATCCTAAGTGATCCATACGTATAACTGCAAAAGGCTTCCGACCTGCTTTAATTAGATTTAATATGCCAAGCTGTTTTCCTGACGGCGTTTTGTTCATTAAACATTCAAAACACTTCGAAATGTGCCTTCGTACATAACGTTTCATTAAGGAAATCAATACAACTCTTTTATCTTATTTACAGTTCTGTCAGAGAAAAATGTCCCATAAGATCATGGAATTTAATTACTGTACTTTTTCTCATATTCCTTGGAATAACAGAGAATTTTTTCTTTTCCATTTTCGTTTATGCATCTAAATAATCTGTTTCTCTTAAAGATGTAATTTTTTATAAGATGTTTTACTTCTTTTGTTCTATCCTGATCTTTTTTTCTGAATATTTCTATTAATTTTCGTATTTCTGGATCAGCCTTCTGTATCATCAATATTTGATCATCTTCACTCAAGGTCAAACAAACTTCAAATTTTCGCTCAATAATACCGTGCAAAGTATCTTCTGGCTCTTCAACAGCTGCTCTGCTTAGTGCATTTACGTGTTTCATTCGTTCACCTGATCTATCCCGGATCTCAAAATTGTATTCTTGCATGAGGTTAAACTATCTAGCCATCTGAGGATTTGATGACTTTTTAGCGTTTAGATACACGAATACTTGACAGTTTGTAACGATTGTGAACTTTATTCCTATCAGAAACTGCCTTAACCTTTCTAATGTCCACACAATTGACATCAATCCTAATTTATTCGAATGGTACTTTTGTTCAGTTTCCGTAGTTTTCTAGCTAACGCAATAAACCACTTTCCAATTCCTTTTACTATCTTTTTGAAATAGGATTCCGACCAATCCAATTGAACTTGCATCACAATGTACCTCAGTTACACTTTGAGAATCATAGTGAGCTAGAATCGGTGCTTTAATAAGATTACTTTTAAGTTCGTCGAAAGCTTCACTTAGTTCTTTTTCTCAAACAAAACTTGCATCTCTTTTCGTAAGTTCAGACAATGGTGCTGCCTCGAGAGAATACTTAAGAACAAATCTTCTAAAGACACTAGTAAAGTCCTAAAAATGTTTGGATGTCGTGAGTATTTTTCGTAACAGGAAATTTTTCAGTATCTGCTACTTTACGAGGTCCAGATTTCAAACCATCTTTATTAAGTATGAAACCAAGAAATTCAGTCTCTAATTTTCCGAATTCACACATTTTGGTAATTTTAAACTTAAATTGGCTCTTATTAAGCATTCAAATACTTCAATAAGCTTTTCTATCATTTCCGCCCAAGCTGGAATCAATATATCGTCTAAGTAGCACAGTACTTTTTTGTTGAACAATGGGCCCAAAACAAAATTTATGAGTCTTTGAAATTCTGCTGGAGCATTCGCCAATCCAAAGATCATTCTCTGAAATTGACCTGTATCATCTGCAGTTATGAAAGCAGTTTTTAATTTGACTTCTTCAGTCAATAGTATATGTAAATAACCACTAGTTAAATCAAAAGAAGGAAAAAATTGGCTTCCTGTTAGACATTATAAAATGTCATCAATTTGGGGTAGTTGAAATTTATCCTTGACAGTCTGAGAGTTTAATTTTCTGTAATCTATAACCAATCATTGTTCCCGTCTTTTTCTTAACTGATAATACAGGACTAGAATAAGGAGATCTTGTATCTGCAACTATTCCATACCTCTTCCAGTCGGATGCAATTTCTTTTGTTTCCTCTCTTCAGAATTGGTTTTATACGGTTTTCGAAAAATGGGCTTACTGCCCTCTATTTCTTTAGCGTTCATTTTTTATAAATTCGTGCAGCCTAACTCGCTAGTGTTTAAAGCAAAACAGTCACGATATTTATTTAATAAATTCAAAAGCTCCAAATTTTTTTTAATCACTTTCTAAAGATTTGTCGAAATTAATATTTTTCATTAAAATCGGAGACTTCTCTTTGTTAATTGTTATAACTTCAACTTTTTCATTATATATTACTTTTAACTTTATTAGAAAGGGTTAAGCTTTTCTCACTTACTTCCATTTCCCTACCTAAGAACTGACTTTTCCTAATTTTTAAATTAAATTCTTCTTTATTTATTACTGGCACAACTGTTTCACGGTTAATTACTTCAAGAATAGAATCGAAATTTTGTTCTATACTTTTGACTAAAATTGTTCCATTAACTATCGAATTTTCGGTTTCTTCAATTTTCGCTCTAATTAAATTAATTGATTTACTTTCGATTTCTGTTTGATTTAATGTTTTCAATTTAACTGTATTTTCTTTTATATCTACTTGAATTTTCGAAAAAACGTCGTCATTTGAGTATATCCATATTTTAGATTACCCCCAATACACGCAAAAGATATGTATGGTAAATCTAACCATGTTCCACCTAAAATTAAATCGCATGGTTGGGAATTATCTTCGACAATTAATAAAGAAATAAATTTTCCAACTACATCATCTACACGAATATTTACTACAGCTTTTTCAATAGCCTTGGTTACTGAGTTATTTTGATTTCCAAAACCGAATAAATTACTGCTATCTGGGGTCATATTCAAATTCATTTTTATTGCGATACTTTCTTTTAAGAGGCAACAGCTGCTTTCTGTATCAATCAATGCAACCACTTTATTTCCATAAATACAAGCATCTTTCATGTAGTTCGTAGGCGCCAACGACGCACTTGAATCCGAATTGTTTTCACTGACAGATAAATTATTCCTCGCGCGCTTGTGATCGGTTTCAAACTTACAGATACTCTGAGAATGACCCAGTTTTTTACATTGCTTACAGTAAACAAAGGTCTTCGGCGCCGGGCATTCACGAGCTATATGACCATAACCACTACAAGAAAAACATTTAAATTCCCCTTTTTGATTTCGAATATCCGAGATGACTAACTTTTTTCGATTAATACTTTTATTTTCACTAAACGGAAATGATTTCTTTTCTACCAGAAATTTATCATTACGAGAATTATAATTCGATGAGTTTCTTAATTTAAAACTGTTAAATTGGATTATTATATTAATATTTGATCTATTATCTGCTTACTGGTCTGGAGAATTAATTTTCAGCCATTCATCCACAAAATGTTCCCGAGTTGTTGAATTTACTTGTTTCTGTAATTGTTCAGTAATAATTAAATTTTTTAAACTATTAAAATCTGAAGTTTCGAGTCCCGTTATCCATTCCTCAAAATACTTTTGTAATTCAAATGAATTATCCTTCCATGTATTTTCTGGATTTTCAACATAATTTAAAAATTTAAATCTAAACTTATCAGCACTTCTCTTAAGGAATAACGATTTTACATATTTATGATTATTTGCATTATCTTCGTTTTCATGCGCTATTAGTTGCGTAATTTCATATGGGAGAAGTCCCAATACTCTTCATTTACCACAATTCGTCTTGTCTGCCGTTCAAATAAAACTAAATAAAAATTTATATCATCTTTAATTTTATATTCGTGCATGAACTTTCGAAAATCTGTGTGTACGTTTCTACTTTCATCTTTCTGAAATATTTACATTTTGAACTCTATTTTCGACATGTAAACGTTCAAGTTCATGC
The DNA here is from genome assembly GCA_030067965.1 of Latrodectus elegans. Classification (NCBI taxonomy): domain Eukaryota; kingdom Metazoa; phylum Arthropoda; class Arachnida; order Araneae; family Theridiidae; genus Latrodectus; species Latrodectus elegans. Next base: position 108,159,482 of record CM057822.1, read on the forward strand.
TCACGGTCAGCCAACGTTTTGGAGGCTATTTCTGATGCAATTCGATCTTCAGTAATCCTACTTAATAAGCTCTTATTGAACTCTTCATCATTCGTTTCCGATTCCGTTATAAAACGTTTTAAATCAATTATTTTAGCACCTTCAGGTACGGAGAGACCCAATTCTGTTGTTAATTCTATTCAATTTACTTTTTTAGCCTTCCCCCAAAAAGTCATACTTTATAAATTATAATACTTAATTACTTTATACATGAAACTGCTTTATCAATAACGAAATTAGTACTTTCACTTCACCCAAAACGAAATTGTTTCTTTAAAAACGAAACTTTTATCAAACGAAATTAGGAAAATATTTTATACTTATACACATACTTCTTAAATCTCGTTCAGTACTTTAGAATACATTACTCTTAATACGTTTACTTATACATTTCGAAGATGAAAGAATTAAAATTCACCTACCTCAATTCCGAAACCATCGCGAGTTATATCCCTCTTCTGATTTGTTATATCCTACGTACATTCACTTAACCCAATATTTCATTAAGATTACTTATACCCATGTCAGGACGTTTAAATGAAATACTGCAATTCAACAACAAAGAGAATTTATTGAGCTTAGCCATTCTCCGACCGCATCTCACGATCAACGCACATCAATTGACTATTTTTTTGTTGCTCACCCTCTAGTGGCGATTTTTCATTTCTCACACATGAAACAAAAAGCATCTACATTCCTCAGCATAGAATCTTATTCTGAAGTAAACACATATATTCGTATAGTGCGCCATCTATAGACATATACATGCTATGACAGACACAAATTGCAAAAATTGGCATTTCGCTTGGACAGTAATTCATAAAATGCTTATTTTTCCCCCATGACAGATGCACAAGCAAAGTTCGTTGAAAATTTCGTGCGAGGGAAAATCAAAATACTGAAAATAACTATATAATTATTAAATTTATATTAGTATTAATTAGTGTATCGTACAAAATCCACCATTATAAGGGATTTGAAAATATTTATTTTATATAAAAATATATAAATAAATTTGCCCCCACGATTAATTTCCATTATACGCGTTGTGTTACTTTCCATTATACGCGTCAATGTTGGGTTTCCATGCCTTGTACATACCACAAGGACAGCGTTTAACGCAAAGAAGACATGGGGACTAATTTCTCCGAAAAATATATTTTTCATAATAAAATACTTTCTGTCGCCTTAGCTGTGCATTTTATAACACACATTTTAATGGAAATTTAACATTTATATAATAATTTGTCAGCAATTTCCCAGATGATAAAGTGTCTATGATGGAAAAAAATACGAGAATTTATGTTTAACGAATTTTCGCAACATATGTCTTTGACAGCATTTTTACATCCACAAAATAAGTTCTATACGTTTACAATAAGTTTTCCTGACCGAAGGGTTTAAATATCGCTCATACATACCAATATTAATATCTTTGTGGTGCGTTTATTTCAAACAATGAAAAATTTTTTCTTCAAAAATTAAAATTATTTTAATTATAAATTAAGTACCCCCCTTATAGATAGCTTTATTACAAAATTTTACACTAAATGTAACAAATAATTTTAATATACAAGGAATATATATATATATATATATACAGGGTGTCCACTAAAGTCCCTTGCCACCATCTTAGTTTCGGAACGGCTGCTGCTATATTCATAAAAGTGGTGTCTAGGTATAGTAAATCAGCCATGCGCTACTGAAAAAAACAGACCACAGCGCCACCTGGTGGAAAACAGCGGAGTTAGCATTCTTATCTCAAAAACGGAACGAGATAGAGAGAAAAAGTAATTAACAAAGTTGTAGAGCATCCTCGATTTAGTACGAAAAGATACATTGTAGGCATTAATGTGGGGAATACAACGGTTAAAACACGCCTTTATTGTTTCGTGCTGTAACGCCACAAGACGATCTAAGAAAGAAAAAAAGGAAATAATTATAACGACATACTTTATTTAAGATGTTCAAACTGCTCACCGTCAGCTGCAATGCACATTTGGATACTCGCTTGAAGTTTACGTTGCACGCGTTGGAGCATACAGCGTGACACGTTGGAACACGCAACCGTAATGCGTGGTTTAAGGTCCTCAAATTTTGTGGAGGAGTCGCATACACCTGCTGTTTCAAGTATACCCACAGGAAAAAATCCAGTGGAGTCAGAACAGGAGAGCGTGGAGGCCACTCTTCGAAACCATCATACCCTACTATTTGGTTGCCAAATTCCTTGACGAGGTACTGCTTCACTGAAAATGTCTTGTGAGCAGGCACGCCGTCATGTTGAAATCACAGATTTTTAAGATTAAACAATGGCAGGTTCTCCACAAAATCGGGTAATACATTCTGTAGCAATCGTAAATATTGTGCACCCGTTAGCGTGCCATTGTAGAATATTGGGCCTATCAGCTTGTTATTGCAAATTGCACACCAAACGTTAATAGCACACCGCATTTGATGCTGAACGTCGACGAAACATTTAGGATTTTCCAGGGCTCAGTAATGTGTGTTTTGCCTATTGTACATACCATTCCGTGAAAAGCATGTCTTATCAGTCCACATTATATTTGCTAAGAATGTTGGATGGACCTGTATCTGATTTATGACGAAGTTGCACCATGCATAGCGTCCCTCGACATCCCCATCAATTAAAACCTGTTCAAGCGTTGGTCGGTATGGATGAGCACCTGATTCGCTTAGGATTTTCCAAACCTGACTTTTGGAGAGACCACAGTGTTGACTGATCTCTCTTACGCGCTGTATTTCGGATATGCGAGTGCATATGCTAATACCTCATCCCGTTGAATTTGCCGTCCTACCTTAGCTGGTCTGACAGATCGAGTTTGACTAATAATGCAACCTGTCTCCCTTAAACGTTTTACAACAGTTAGGATGGTTTGATGAGAAGAAGATGCGGGCCTGCAGGGAAACGTTGGCGGTACAACCTTGCTGTTGATCGTGCCTAGCGTCGACATTCACCAGACAGTAAAACCATCTCACAATACTCAACTATGGAATACTCAGCCATGACCATGAGCATCAACATACTAAAGCCCCAAGAAGATACTCTTTTATAGCTGTCTCAGGTGAACATGTGTGACGTTTCTTACGTATTTGCATACTGCATTCAAAATGTTGGAATTATGTTAAATACCTCCGTTCTTCCCATTTCGAAGTAAAAGTGAAAAATTTAAGTACAAAAACGATTTTTTGTTTTTTAATTATGCACACGTACGATGTGCTATGTCACAGCACGAAACAACAAATGCTCGTTTTAACCGTTGTATTCTTCATATCCATGCCTACAAGGTATCGTTTCATACTGAATCGAGGATGCTCTACAACTTTGTAACTCACTTTTTCTCTCTATCTCGTTCCATTTTCAAGATATGAATGCTAACTCCGCTGTTTTCCACCAGTTGGCGCTGTAGTCTGTTTTTTTCAGTAGCGCTTGGCTGATTTACTATACCTAGACACCACTTTTATGAATATAGCAGCAGCCGTTCCGAAGTTAAGAGGGTGGCAAGGGACTTTAGTGGACACCCTTTTTATATATATACATACAGACACACTTATGTAGTTATTAACCATAAAATGGTTGTTTCTTTCGTTCCAGTTGAGATCATGTTTACCCAACTTTATTACCATTGTCTTTAGTTTAAACGATCCATGACATCAGATAATGCTTCCTCCACTTTGTGGTTAATATTGAAATGACGTCATAAGTTCAGTTTGTCGTCGAATTTTCATCCTGCCTTCAAATCATATTCTTTAGACGGCAGCAAACAAACTGAAGTTCACCATCAAATGTTTGAGAAGAGTGCCGAAGCTCATTTTGTTAATAAAACGATTTAATATATAAGGTGCAAAGCATCAGTTTGTGAGAAGACGTTTTCCATTGATTGAAGACATTAACACATTGACAATAGAACAGAATAAAAAGTAAAATGAAAAAAAAAAAAAAAAAACTTTATGGTTATTAAAATTTTATTCCCTGACTCGCAAATTTGAAAACTCGTGCTTTTGTGCCGGTAATGGTTCTTTTTCTGCAATAGGTTACTTTTGTACTTATTTTACAGCTCTAGGAAAAGCAGAGCTGTAAAACGAGTTTTGCGCGTGTGCTTAGTAAGAATGTTTAGATATGACACATGCGCACCGCTACAGCAACACTGAGCATGTACATGACAGGGCCAATTTTCTCCAAAATTGTATTGGTAAAAAATGGAATTTTTTTATAGTAGAATTGTTAAGTCAAGTAGCTTTAGCCCAGCTTTTTGAACAAACTACTCCGATCATTTTATTATAATTTGACTATTCAGTATTAGAAATTGCTTTGATTATCCAGATGCGCAAATTTTAATAGGGATTGTACGAGTAATACATGGAATACCAACCCATGCACAACATATCCTTTTAATCAATAAATGTTTACAAAAGCATTCTGTAAAGGCTCGCACTTACGCTTTAAAAACTTTCTTTGCGGTGCGGCTTATATATGGAAACAAACATATCAATTCTACAGTTTTGGGCACAAATAATTTCAACTAGACTGGAGAAATATTCTTTAAAAGCTTGTATACTATAATAAAAAAATATGACTTTACTAGCTTTTCGGGTGCATTTTTGTCATTAAAGTCGCTAATTGATATTAATGTAGATAGAAAATTTATCCAATTATAGAAGTTGCATTAATTTTCCAGGTGCGCGAATTCTACACATTCGTGCCACTATAATGGGGAAAGACAAGCATTTTATGAAATTTCAGGCCGTGTTAAATGTCCTGTTAGAAATTTTTACTAAAATATACTTATTATATGATAGAAAAAATAACTTTAATAGTTTCAGAGAAGTACACATTTATACAAAATACGCTTAATCTTAATATAGATGGAATATTTATTTAGTTATTAGAGCAAAGAGAATTATTTTAATTTATCAGACGTGAACATTTCGACTTGTAACAAAGAGAACTCGGAACTTTAAAGGAACTCTTCTGCATCTAAAGTGTCGCTTTTTCTGATAAATGTCTTTGATGGAATATCTAATGGCTGTGTAATTCATTTTACACGCATAATTTAATAGGACTACCTGAAGAAAGGTCTTACAGTAATAAATTGATGCAACAGCAAAATCGACGTATAATTCGTTCTTTTCTCCTATTTTAATAAAAATATATCTTGTCTGGATTTAGGGTTGCTCCATTTACTGTAAATATAAAAGGAATATACCAGCAGAGTTGTTCGAATTTCATATGCTTGCGAGTCTGTATCACAAGAATTACTAGCTATTCTTCCATAGGAAATGTCCGTTTTTGCTATATGTGTCTTTTGTAGGATGCTTACAAAATAAGTTTTAAACATATTCATTAATATTTATTTCTTATAAAATCAAAATAAAAAATTTTAATTGAGCCTCATTTTGTAAAAAAATATCTTATTTTTAATTTTAATATAAATTTAGTGTGTCTGCTTAGTTTCTTGTATTATTTTTAATTTCTCTGATACCCGAAAACTTCTGAGAACTGTGCTTAGTTGAAAATGCCGTAATCTACACTATAGTGTTACGGCATTTCTGTGCATGGTAAAATGCCCATTTTTGCAATATGTGTTTTTGGAAGCACCTTTAAAGGCTAAGTAGAAAGCATGCAATTTAATAAGATTTTTGGAAGGAAGGGCGGTCTTCGATCGGACAAGGCGACCAATTTCTCCACAAAAATTTATATTTTGTAATAAAATAAGTATCTTAAATGGTTTTAGGGTAGCATGCTATATACTAAATTGACTAAATAAATATAATATAAGTTGATTACTGATACAGGTACTTGCAGCTGCTTTAATTACCCGGGCGATTTTTTTTTCAAAGAATCGTTCTCGTCTGTATGCAATGGGGAAATAAACTTACATTTTATGCAATTTTTCTCCATAGTACATAACTTTTTTGCTTAAGATATTTTGCTTAAGGCTACGCATGAAGAAGCTGTATTTGATTCACTTCTCTGGGGGAAAGACTTGTATAGGATACATCAATAGTATAGGATACATCAATAGCATTGTGTATAGGATACATCAATAGCATTGTATAGGATACATCAATAGCATTGTGAAAGTGTATTTTTCTCGAAACATGTAATAAAATCAATACCGCAAATAATTTTAGGATAGTAGCTTACATTAAATGCACCAAATTATTTTCATATAAATTGAAAATTTGCTATTAACAGTATTTTTAATTTCACAAATGCCAAAATACAAAAAGCCTAGGTGACATTTTTTTCCATGGGAAATATCCACTTTTACCAGACACATCTTTGGTGACATCCGTTAAGGCTAAGAAGTAATTTTGATGCATGTACTCTTTAATAAGCTTCCTTGGCTGATGAGATGAGTGTAACATTCCAAGATACAACAGCATCAGGAGCGGATAAGGCGAAATAGACTTAGGAGATTTATCCCCTAAAATTTATTTTTTATTACAAAATGAATATATTTATATAATAGTTTTAGAGAAATACATATTACACTAATTGTATAGCTAAATTCAATATAAAATGAAAATAAATTATTAGCGCTTGCTTGCATTTTCTAGACTCGCGAACTTTATACAACCGTGCTTTTGAGTTTATAATGGATCAAAATACGAACTTTTTATGAAATTTCTATCCATAGATAATTTTCATATTTTCTGCATGCGTCTTTTGTAACATCTCTAAAGGCTACAAAAGAAGTCTTGAATGGGGGAAAAGCATAATTTGCTCAATAAGCTTCTCTCCCATGTGACGCATGATTAAGAGCAGTAGGTACATGAAAAACTGAAACTAGACATGGGACAATTTTCTCGAAAAACATGTTTTTATCAAGTAAATACATTGAATAACTTTAAGAAGCGTCAATCCACCACTTACTACTAGAATTTAATATACAACTATTCGCAGTTGTATAAACTTCCGAGAAGTGAAGTTAAGCACTTCAGAAATGTGTTTCTAGACTATAGGAAATCCAAAGAATTCTTGAGAAATCCTTTAATTAATTCGAGAAGTTTTTGTAAAAAATAAATAAAATTTCCGAAATGTATAGAAAGGAAAGAAATCCGTGCAAATTTATTGTAATTGCATAGATATTTTACTGGTAATTAGCTTAAAATAAAATGCTATCTAATGAAATATTCTCCCCGGTCAGAATTTTCCAAACGATATTAATTGCTATATAGAAAATAAAGGGAATAAAAACATGCATGACATTTTTTTCAGGCTCGGTGTTGCAATATCAGTGGCGAAGTAAAGGCAATGTAAATGAAATGTGAAATGAAACATGTATCATAGACCTAAAATTGGATACCCCCCAAAAGATGAATCCATCTTTTGACACTGCCAGCGCTTGTTTGAAGCAAAATGCTGTTGTGCGCCTGCGCTGAAATTGTAATCATTTGCATACCTCACATCCACTAATGCTAGCTGTAAATTTCATATTAACTGCATGCTTCCTTCAGTGTGTTGCATTTACGGTGGCCAGCAGTGTATTAGGGCCCATCATAGTTTATGTGTAGAGCAGTGCTTTTCGTAGCATAAGGCCCAGAGTTTGATTCCACTAACTGTTGAACATGGGAAGGGGGATGGATGTCTCAGCATGCACATCTGACGAGGTGGGTGCTTGAGAATTTTCCGTGTTTCTTCCATAGCAACAACGCCTTGCTTTTAATGAAAAGTCCCCTCTGAAAGTCATTTATGCAGTAAACCTGATCGCTGTGCTGTGAACTACGCTGGCGCTCCAGCAACTTCCTTTCGCTTCCCGTTGAGATCAGCGAAGTAAAGCATCATTTGCTGCGGGAGGGTGACCACATTCTTCCTCAAAGGTTGTTTCAGTTTCACATTAGTATGTGGCATCCAAAATCTTTCCCATAATGTGGCATGATATGAAGAGGAGAGAACCATCTAAGATGTAACCTCGTCATCTTACCATGGTCAAAATGGTGAGTCACCTGGCAAAGTATTCCATATCTGTTATCCTTCAGGTGTAGTACGGGGCATACTTGCACCACTATGCGTGTATGTCAACTACGCGGTGTCAGAAAGGAGATTAGAGCTTAATATACCTGCTGGTAAGACACAGCTCTTCCGTGCATAGGATGTCTGATTGAATCCCAGCAACTATTTATCAATGGAAGAGGGGTTTGGTATTTCTACATCTTATCCGCACATCTGTTGAAAATGTTTTGGGTTTTTTCCCTTGAATTTGCGAACGAGGTCCACTACCTAAGGGAAAGTGGACATTCCTTGAAATGTGGTCCACAATGCAAAGAGTTTGGCTAATTTTTCTGAGAATTTTATTCAATTGTTAACAAATCTTTAAAATGGTTGCATTCAATAAGATTCAAACCAAGAATAACGGAACCACCAATCACGTTTCCTATTTGTCTCAAATTAAAACTCAGTGAAATTGTATGAAGCATGGAAGAAAGCTGTGGTTGAAAAAATGGAATGATAGTAGTAAACTTTATTTTTATACGCATTTTAAATTTTTTTCAAATTCTGTTATAGATTTCAATTGATTTTATTTATTAGGTGATTTTTGAGTACACACAATTCTGACTGTGAAGATACTAGTGATGAAGACTTGATAAATGTCATGAAAAAGTTTCTGTAATAATATTTGATGCAAAAGTTTGTTGAAAAGCTTTCTTTTGAAGGAAAAATCAATGAATAGATTGATGTAGCGCTGATGTAAAATAGCAATGTTTAAAATGTTGGGGGATTTTTTATGTAATTGGACACACGTTTAACTCTGCGAGTAAAGTATTTTGAGAAAGAATGAAAACTGTGTGTGTTCTTCACGGGCAATTATAAAACAACCAGGTTGCAATGTCTTCTTCCTTTTTCAATATTTGTTTGCAATACGTTTCCGGTTGCCTATTGAAAATGAAAGGAGTTGTTGTGTGTGATTAATGAACGAACTATGTTATGACGAGGTCGCCATCTAGTGGGACAGCTTTCTCTGCTCATTCATATCACATCAAAGGATAGATATTATGCACACGACTTACTTCACTTGCCATCAGTGAATATGTAGAATCTTTGGCTTGGAGCCCGCGACCTTCTGTTATGAAGACGACCCAACAAGGTCAATGCCACCTCTGGCTTATGAATGTCGGAGCCCAATGAAAACATTTTTTGAATTCAACAAGAATGTGACATCGCAGTGCTTGACATCACATTCTTGTTTTTAAATTTTAACTGCCTTCTCTACAATTTAAATTCTGCTAAGGTAGGTGGTCAGAATGTCGCTCTCGCTTCAGAATGCACAACATTCATACCATTAAATTTCTTCTGTGACCATGCTATTAATAATCTCCTGTGTGACCATGATATTATTAATAATTACGTAACAGCATATGTTTGTACGTGTGTCGCTTGCTTCTGTGATTTAAATATTGAAAAAAATTAAAAATTAAATGATTATATAATTGCAGTTTATTTTTATTCTAATAAGATCTACAGCAGAAACATTTTATACGATTACAAAAACATTGGTAAGAATGATACTTATTTTGCCAGTATAAAATTCTTTTATACTGTCTAAAAAAGGTCTTATTTAATAGTTACATATAGTTCTAAATTTATTTTGAAGATAATTCATTATTTACAAGTGTAGCATTTGTCTGGTTGAATAGAAAAAAAAATGAATGAATTCCTTAAATAGCTCAAAAGTAATTTATTACAATTTAGGGTAAGACTTAAACACAACACAGATTTATATACTACAAATAAAACAAATTTAAATCTAAACACATAAAGTTAAAGGGTTTTCCGAAATAAATAAATTCATTTCTAGAGAAAATGAAGAAGATGTTAAAGACAACTCAAAGGCGAAAGAGATGCTCTTGAAGCGTTATAAACTAGCATCAGATCGGTTTCAGCCGATTTTTTCGCAACATAGGAAAATTGCAGGAGTAACATTGAAAGACTTCTAGTTTGAAGTTAAATCGCATTTCGAAGGATAGGTAAAAGAATTGAGTATCATCACTTTTGGGAAATTGCAAGGCTTAATTATAGCTGACCAGTTAAAGAAAAGAAAACTTCCAGAGGTTAGAGAATATTTTGTTGATCAATGATCAAAGCTGAATGGCACTTTAGAACTTGCAGAAAAGCTTGACAGTTATGAAAATGTAAGACTGGAAATGAAGAAAAATTCACTTACCTCTACTAAGAAGCCAAATTTCAAAGATTATGTTAAATCTGCTTCAGAAAAAAAATATAAGCTTCCGAACTCTAGGGAAAATAATCAGATCAAAAATTCCCACTTTGAAAGCCCAAAACTTACTAAAGACAAACCAGAGAGAAGATTTCCTGCTCATTGCTATGGAGGTAGTAATCCTGGTTTTATACAATCTGAGTGTTCAAAGGGCTACAGACTAAAAGTAGAGGCTAAAACACAATTGTTAATGGTATACTTTTGTACATAGCACAAGCTTCATATTCATTGTCCAGCTCAATTTTTTTAACTGTTTGTAGCAAAAAAACAGCTTTTTTCATGTGAATTGGACAAGTAGAGGTTATCTAATGAATCAGGGAATACTGTATCGATATTCGCCTGAAGCAGAGTCAGAAGAAGAAGACACTATCCTACAACACTATCGTGATTCCCCCCACTGCAGGACATTGTGACGCTGAGAATATGTTTCACAAAATTTCTTCTAGGTGTTTCTTTCTTAGCAAGAGAAATTTTATCGTCCAATACGTGAATGATTGTGCTGATTGCAATCATTAGAAATCTAACAACCATAAACCTGCTGGATTACTCAGAACGCCTATTTACTTACAAAGATTTTAGACAACAGACTTGTTTGTTTCTCTCCCAGAAACCCCAACTGAGAAAAAAAAAAATGGATTTTTCTTGTTGAAGTAGATATGTCTTGTTGTATTATGTCATTTTGCTATAATATTATACAATTTAGAGTAAAACAAGCAATTTTTAGTTATTTCTTAAGATTTTGAATTATTTTCTACGTGATATACAATCCCTGCATAAAAATATTTTTTACAGTGAATGAAGTTTTGTGCGATTTTTTTGTACGTTTTCCTTTTATGTGGTTTTCATCCATCACAAAAATTAGATTGGAATATAGTAGTTACTCATTGAAGATAATAATTTCTTCGATAAAAAGTAACTGAAAAGAGAAATAAAATATTTTTAAGTTTTTTTCCCCCGACAACTTTTGAAAGTCTAAATAGGAAAGATAAGTTTTATGCAAAAGCTTCTAGAATTTGTGAGATGATGAAGTGAGAGATTCCTCTTTTTATCTTCTTCACCTCTCTTAGCTTGAACATTTAGAAGCTCGTAACAATATCAGGCGCATGTGATAATTTTAAAATTTTAACAAAAAATCAGGAACACAACCAAAATTGTAAATAATAAGTTTGAATCAAGAGCAAATAGAAAAATATATGATATACACTTCGGTGCAAAAGAAGAAACAAAAAATGGACATCAATCGTTTAAAATATTAGTTAATCGATTCTTACAGAACTTTATGTTGATAGATGTAAAAAGTGTGGTTTATTGCTGTGCACTTGAAATATGTTCCCTGTGATGAGAATGAAAATTCATATTTTGTAGAGAGACAATTTTTACAATAAAATTAAAATAGAAAATCTTGAATAGGAGTCATCGTTACGTGATAATCTTTTCAGAGTCGCAAGATGGCGAGTTCAGCAATTGTTGTACAAGAGCGTGTCTTCATACACATTTGCCAGAGAAGGTGATTGCGAGTGCTCTGATACATGATTAACGGTTTATGATATAATCAATAAGTTCCCCTTTAGTATATAACTTTGAAAATGGCAAAAGTTCACGATAGCTCTCCTCAGTTAGTTTATCCACTATGATGTGTTAATTAATCTGGTACATCCAGTTCCTCGTAACATTCTTAAATATAAATGTGAGGAAGGACATTGTGATGTTAGAGGCAGCAAATAGCCAGATTAAATTTGAATTTTTTTGTGTCTTTGGCAGTAACTTCGGAACACTGATTCTACAAGGTGTGGCTGAAATGACAGTCGATAGGTCAACGGATCTTGTCTTCGGTTCAACAGATTGTAGGTTCGAATCTCCTGTCGGTATTGGATGATTTTAGGGATTTGGAATCCAGTCTAATCTGTAGATCTTGAGATAATTATCCCGCGAGCAAAAAATGACTGCTGAGCGATAAACAAATAAAATCATAGATCCTCCAGAAAATTCCATGAAAAGTTGCCAATCACCAAGAAAAGAATCGGTGGCCGACATATGTGGTTGACTTAAAAAGAAATAGGTAGTCCACAATTCAGCTCATACCTTTACTTCTTGTGTAGGATTAACTTTAACGTAAATATGTGTTGGACTTGTTTGTTTAGACAAGTTGAAAAAAACCAACGAGATTTCACTTGGAGAGAACGCATAACACGTCACTTTACATTTAACCTGCTACCAAATCCCGTGTTCGGGAAAACATCCCTCTAAGAAAATACTTTTAATAATTTGTACAATGTCACATAAAATCGAGCATGTTCCAGTCTATGGATTATTGTTCGTGTTGATATGTATTTTTATACCGATGTAGGACTCGCGGATTTCTCATCGCAGTCTTCAGCAGGAACAATTAAGAGTCTAGATGGAATTGCTCCGTTAACGAAAATTCTAATTCTTTCGATAAAATAAAATTTATTTAAAGAAGATTAGAAAATAATTTCAACATATCCCCTCAAAGTTAAAAAAAATAAGTAGTTATAAAGAACAAATAATTTTTCTTTTTGCAGGAATAGTGGAGAACAAAGTTGATTCATTCATTTATTGTATATATTGCGTTTCAGGATAATTGTACTTTATATCAAAAATACTTCCTATGATTAACTGGGGGGGCAATTTGGTAATTTCGAAAGCATATTTGGATAATTTATCCCTGTCTAATATTATACACTCTGTAAAAACATCATCGCAAAAAAAAAAAAAAAATTGCTGTCATATAAAATTTACATTCAAAAACATTTTAAATAAATACGTAAATGGTTACAATTCTATGTCCCTTGAAGAGGACGTTACCAGATAAATCTGTGACTTCCAAAGTCCTTACGTTGGTGTAGCTGTGGTATGGAGAGGAAGATGCCAACTCAGGTGTTAGCGCGTCATCCGACGTTGATTTAAAATGATGAGGTGCTTGATGATGTGTGATTATTCGCGAAGAACGCGTGCAGGATCAGAATTCTGGGGGAGTAAGGGGTGGGCGGTCCCTCTGCCGCTGCATCTACGAGTCCCGCAATGACTGTGAGTACACCGAGAACTCTCCCAGCACATATTATCCTTTCTGAAAAAAGCACCGGAATCATATCCGGCACCTTTCAGTGCACCGAAGAATCGTTTTTACATCATTCTAAACTATGTAATGCCGTCATGAGGCGCCACTTCGAACAACTCTTGCCAGCATTCGTCAAACAAATGTTTGTATCTAACAATTTATTTTCGATGTGCTGTCGCGATGTCGCAATCTTTCTGCGTTTATTGCGAATTTTAGCTTCTAACTATTGTTTGCAACTTCATGCAAAAACTCACTATGGTCTAGTGGTAAGACAGCACTCTTCGGATCATAAGGTCTGAGGTTTGATCCCAGCCACTACTAAACAGAGGCAGATGGATGTTTCATCTCAACATGCACGTCTGTCGAGGCTGATTTTTTCCGGGATTCCTCCCAACGCAATTGCAACGCTTGAATATGGCCTGTTATCCTTGAAAAGTTCTCTCAGTAGGCAATCTACGCGATTGCAGTTAAAATGCTTTTCAACTGCCTTCCATCATTATACTTGCCCTCTAAATGTTGGAAAAAAGTCACTAAGATTTCTTGATCTTTCTATAAATTTGTCGACCACAAATTTCGGAATGCCCTTTACGTGTTTAGAATCAAATATTTCTTAAACAATAAATAAATGCGCATTGCTGAGAGATATTGGATGAGTTTAAACACAAGTAATCATTTATGTATTAATATGTAAAAACGCGATAATATACTGGCGAAATAATTTTAAATTTTAAAATCAGAGAAGTAATGCTTAAACATGGTTATTGTCATAATAATTACAAAAAAAATGGTTTAATAAGCAATCCATAATGAGTAGATTTATAATATTTTTAATAGTTATTATTTTAGAGCAAATATCTAAAATCAAGTTATTTATTCCACTATAAGTTATTTATTATAATTATAGTTATTAGTTACTTACATTCCAATTACCCTCAGAGCAGCATTTGTGCTCGCAATCGAGTGGATAAACGATAACTCTCTGCTCTGACCCCCATCATTCCCTCGAAAAACAAAAGAATGAATATCAGTTCCAACAAATCTAAGATGCTTGAAGTGAATTCTCTCAATGTTAATACCAAAAAAATGTTAATCTAGACTACATCAGGGTTAGGAACCTAATCAAATAAAAACATAATATCAGTGAAAAATATAAAAAAAGTGTTAACGCTAAATATAAAACCTGAAAAAGAATTATGATGTGACTGTAAAATATTGTTGTTGGAATTAAAATGAAAATTATTGAAAAATAGAATCAAATTTACCATGACCCAATTGGAAGAAAATTCAAATAAGTTATTTACGTCTTTAAAAGGGGCCGCGTGTGTGTGGTAGTCTAATGGTTTGGACATCGGCCTTCCTTCCAGAAGGGCGGGGTTCGATTCCCAATACCTCCAAATACCTACCGATATACCGAGTACGTATATCGCATATACCACCAGTATATGCGATATACGTACTCGGTAAATCTGTGATATTGAAAGTCCTATGGTTGGTCATTGAGCAGATAGCATGACTGCAGTGGTCTGGAGAAAATTTCCTCCCCCTTCAGATCAATGTCAATATTGAGGGAGGGCATCATCTGTGGTGCCCTCCATCGGAAAAAGAGCAAAGACGTATTTTCACCTTCGTGGTTCTCGGATTAAAACGAAAAAGACTCTCTATATTGAATTAAATTCGTATAGCCAAGGCATAGCGAGCTTGGCTTGTCCAAGTATCATAGTAACAACAACACGTCTTTAAAAAATGAATTAAGTTAAATAAGCTGTTTTGTGAAATTGTTATTGATTTATAAGAAAATAAAACAATTAATGGTGAGAAAGCAAAACAAAAGATATGACAAAGAAAAAAAAAAAAAAAAAAAAAAAAAAAAAAAAACGTAGTTTTAAAAATAATTTAGATAGAACTTGTGTAATCACGATTACAAAGCATAAATATATCATGATAAATATATTTTATATTTATGTTTTTGATACTAAGCTAATAAGAATAAAATCTTTGACTACTAAGCTAATAAGAATTCTAGAAAAACTTACTGGAAGAGAAAAAAGGCTCTAATTTTTAGTTTAAACTAATAAGACTAGTTACTATTTAAATGCAAAATTTCAAATTTTTACTTAGTTTAAACAGGCAATTACTGTTTCCCGATAAATGATTTAGAAATATAATTTTTTTATTAGTGTATTCTTATATATATATACATATATATATATATAAAATGAAAACCTCGATATTGATTAAGTGTATAGTATCATTAATTAGAATTAAATTAATTGATTTTACGTAAAGAAGACAAATGGGGTGGATATTATCAGTATATTTATATACGCTATCAATTAACCGATAATCGAGAATTTGTTTTTTAGTGTTTTTGGATTCCTCTTAATGCATTAACATAACAACTCAGTCTTTTATCAACGAGTTAACACACAAATGGATCTAATTATCAGCACTGGCGCAGCTTGTCCTTACTTGGACCTTGCGCCATTAAAACCAACTAACCTGATTATTAACACAATCAAACTTTAAATATTTGATTAAATTCTAAAACTGTTAAGCTATAGCCAAACAAGATTTATTGATTATAATGGCTCTGAGATCATCGATTAACTTCACCAATCTACAAAAGCTAGAAACATAATTAGAGAAAGATTTTTAAATGAATGTTGTTATAACTTTACAAAAATTACAAGAGTTTTTGTGATTAAATCCTCGTATAATTTTTTTCCACTGGTTTAACTACAAGTACGTTCATTAAACTGTCTCTTGTATGATTAAATTAAACTTAATTAATCAAGTGTATTTAGATTATTGTGTCCTTAAGATCAAAATTATAATGGAGGTCAGTAATTATTGAATATTTTTGTAGGATTAATGAATAGATTTGAAAATATATTTTAAGGGTAAAATCACCTATATTTAAAGTATGTGCAACTGAACGAAATTCAGTGGCGTGATAGCCCATGTGGGCCACGGCCATCAGTGCCCATCTCTGTTTTCCTGACAAAGAGACCCTGGCGTTATGTCCTGATAAGGTGGTCAACCTAGCGCGAAACTCCTAATGCTTACTTCGCAAGCGTACTTGATACTCAATTTATCGATCCACTGAAGAGATAAAAGGCTGAGTCGACCTTTCCAGGCGCGAGGATCGAACTTCGTCCTTGGGAGTGAAAGTATGTGTAGTGTCGCAGCATCTGAGAGGAGGCGTTCGGTCGATTCGTTGATCGGATGGATGAAAAAGGGGCTTGTCACACGCTGATGCTGTTTGGCGCCTTAATGTGTCTTGCGTTGTCGTACTTCGTCCCCGGAATCAATATCGAACCGAAGCCTCCGTGTTAAGAAGACATGTTCCAGTCCGGCCACTAACTAGAATACCTGCAGGAGACAGTTTTATTGTTCTTTCAGTACAAAGAAGAAGAAGCATTTCAGTACCGCAACTTGTTGCAAATCTCTCTGTAACATCAAGGAGAAGAATATACAATAGTTCAGTGCGTGAAGGCTACTGCACCATGCAGATATCTATGCTAGATGGCCAGTTGTATGTGTCCCTTTACCGGGATGATAGAGAAGGGCCCGTTTATTGTTAAAAAAGATGGGCAACGGAATACATTTCCTAAATATAAAACGTGCAAAAGCGGTGGCCTTCTGCACGTTTTACTGACGAGGCCACATTTACAAGAGAAAACGATTCATTGCTGGTCTGGAGGAAAAAGAACACAAGATGACATCAATCCAACACTGTTTAAAGACACAGTTACCGTGGTAGTGAAATAATGGTTTGGTCAGGCGTCTCACACGGTGATTACATTGACTTGCATGCGTTCCAGGGAGGAACTGTGATTAGTGTAAGATATCGGAATGAGATCCATGCCGGTGCAATCGGTAATGATTTCGTCTGATGGATGAAAACGCACGACCTCATCGATCTGTAGTTATTGATGAATATTTTGAGTGTTGGTTTGGAATGAATGGAATATCCAGCTCGATCTCCAGACATGAATCTCATAGAGCATGTGTATGATAATCTCGATATAGAAATTGCTTGCGATATACAAAGTCCTCCTCTAAGATCTGTGGGAGATCTGAAAAGAAGCTTACTCCGTGACTGGTGTTCGTTTCCCATTTCAGTAACAGACAACTTATTGGACAGAAGGAAAGGCGATGCCGCATTCATGGAAGGACATCTCTTATTAAAATCCTTTCTTGTTATGTTTTTATGGCATTTTACCATATGAATGTGGGATTATTCTTTTTTCTAAGAACTGACTCTACTAGCGAAATTGCTTTTTTTTTATTGTGAGTCATTTATGTTTTTTAAGTAAAGTTCTATGTTACAATCATTACATATTTAGCGCAAAATCAACATTTAGAAGTCAGTGTGTGTTTTACCAATACTTACAGTTTCAAGCTGACGAGGGAATAGAAGAGCCGCTAACAGTCGAATCGAAAAGGCAAGAACACCGTTCTCTTCCAGCTGCTCAATCATTCAGCTAAGGTAACAAAACTGTGAAGGAAATTCTGATACCAAGAAAAAATTCTTAGGCACGATGAAATGAAAATAATTAAAATCTAACTTCTACTTTCGAAATGAAACTTTGGGCCATCATAACATTCTTTCTGGATATAATTTAGGATTCAAATCATTTTGTAATAAATTAAATATTTTAAATAGAGTCTGATTACCACAATTCTTGTTAAGAAAAATTAGTTTTCTAAACTGGGAATCATACAAAAATTTAAGTTTAATTTTCGGTGAATATTATTTTGTTTAATCAGTAAGGTATGATAAGTGAAGCAAATTAAATTATCTTAAATTAACAGAATTTTAGAAGAAATTAAAAATGAATTAATTAAAGATATATTAACAAAAACTCTCTTGTGTTTTGGAACCGTGGTCAAAAGCTTATTATTTCGAGTTTAAAAAAATTGTGGTAAAGTTCATCATTCTGCTTTTATTATAAGGCATCCGTAATATTAGCACAAAGCATGTAAATATTGAATAAATCTTTCATATTTCAGTTTAATTAAATGTTTTTAGTGTGTTATTATTGTTTCATTTGTGAAATTATGGTTTCATTCGCAAAATTGTTTCATTTCTGAAATTATTGCTTAAACAGCGTTTACTTTGCAAATGTAACATTTTTCACAATTGAGAAATAAGTCTGAAAAATGCAAACAAATTGGCTATAATTCGGAGGCATTTTCGGCAATTTGGCGATACAAAGTAAATTAACAATTTTTATCTGTAAGACCGAGTTCGCATAGGGTTTTTCAAGGCCCAAAGAGGTACAAACATCGGTGGAGAGAGTTTCTTGCACTCTGCTGCTGCAGCTCCAGAGTAGTTTCCATTTGGAGTTGCACACATTGTTTGAGTCTGCCTCACTCCTAAGTAATTGTACTCGTTGTGCCTGAAAGAAGTACTGGGAACAATGTGCTTGTTTACAATAAACCTTATTTCAGGACTTTCTTGTTATCACGCATTATTCGCAACAAAATCAATATGCTTTTATCCCATCTTCAAGTACATTAAGAAATTTAAATAAGGCTATGTAAGTCGAATTTGAATTATATATTTTAATTTCAGGCATTAACAGCATATCTCGTATGTCAATAGTGCTGTTGGGTTCGGTGTAGAATCAGGTACCCTTTGGTTTTTTCCGAAACATTTAACGATAGAATTTAATTTCTGGTAGACTAGTCTTTGTTTAGTTTTTAAATAGAGGCAGTTTTGATTGTTACATCTTGGTTCCTACTTTGAAGCCAAAAAAATTGCCAAAGGATAGAAGAGTATAGCATTGTAAGCTTTTACCGCGCTATTGCCTCTATGGATCACGAGACAAAGACTAGTGCATTTTAATGTATGCAAACATTAAATTAATTATTAATTTCGAAATAATATTAATTTTTAATTTATAAAATTATTCCTGTAAAATCTTCATAAAAGCAAGATGTTGAAAAGTGCTATTGTGAAATAAAATTAGTATGTATCAAATAAAATACTTTAACATGCCCACAACAATTGTTGCAAATCATGGATTTCCGCAGAAAAGACGTTTTTAACTTTTGGCTAAAGAAAGACGATTTGGTTAAAAAGCGATATTTACTATTTCTAAAATACATTTACCATTTACTTAGCTTTAATTAAAACACTTTTGCGTTGCAATATTGAGTTTTAAATCGCGGGGGTTCGAGAAATACGGGGCGAAAGCTCACTCCGTGGTTTTGACGGCAAGGAAAAGGTTAAATTTTGTTTCATTTCGTGGAACCACTCTCATTTTTTAATTCAACAATTGCTGCGTTCATCCTGGATGTTTATGAAGGACCACAATTCATTTTAATAAACAAGCCATGAATTAACAAACAAATAAATCAACATTTCTAATGCTCAAATCATTTTGTAAAATAGATAATTATAAGCAGTTAGAAAATATATTTCATATAACATTTTATTATTTAAACAAATGGGAGAAGATTATACCAACAAGAAAATTTTGTATAGCACATTAAATGAAAAATACAAAATGTGTATAATTTTTAATTCTATATTGCTGAAAAAGAAATTTTAATAAATAAACTGAATTTCTTTAAGTAATATTATTTAAGAATTTCTTTAAGTAATATTATTTTGGAATCAGATTTCTCCAAATGTACATCTTCTTCATTTTAAATACAAATTTTTAATTTTTTAAAATGTATTTGTGAATATTACTCGTGTTTTTATCTTATTAAGGCATAGAGTAGAAAAAAAGTTTTCGAGCTTAGGCAACAACTAATAAAATTTGATTTACCCTGTAAATCTGATGACTAACATGCACTCGTAAAGATAGACAGTCGACATTCCTTTTTAAGAACCTCTAAACTATAGACACGCACGTTTTTTTTACGAACTCGTGTTTTTACTTTGACACCCTGAACGCTATAGTAATTTTAACTCCCGTTCACGAACTAAAATTTTGAAAAATCTCATTTTGTGAACTTTTGTTTCGGACAAATAGTTTTCTTTTCTGTTTTTTCATATTTATGATCTGATATACTTTTTCTATTTTTTATATCACGCCTGAGAATTTGAGTCATTCCTAAATAACGAAGTGACATTGTGGGAACAATATCCTTAGACATGGGGACATCAGACATTTGATAGGAAAGAACTTGTGGTGACCCATTCGACTCCCACCTTTCGGTATGTAAGAACACAGAAACGGGGGGAGGGCAACTGTTCTCTCTCCTCTCCTTACGTTAGAACAACTGCTACCTAAAATTTCTTTCGAGTATTCTTCGAATACAGAATCGTGTGATATGTACGGTTGAAATGTTGGATGATGAAAGTATTGAGGAAATAAGGAATGAGAACGAAAAAAAGATTTCAGATATCCAACAAGAAAAGGAGACGGTGGAGAGACTCCTTCAAAACAAGCAGCTGAATGGGTAACAGAACTAGTATATATATATATATGTATATATATATATATATATATATATATATATATATATATATATATATGTATAAACAAAACAGCAAAACACTTTGTTTTGAAACAAAGTGTTTGTTTGATCAAACAATGTTTGTTTGATCAACAATCAAACACTTTGTTTGATTTGGAGAAAACAGCAAAATACTTTTACACATTGAAAAAAGAAAAAGAATTTTTTTTTTAAAATTCAGTTAATAAGTTTCTTATTTTGCCTGATTTCCATCAATAAAAGGAAAAATATTTTTTTTAAGTACGAATCTTATATTTTGCATGTGTTTCTTATATATAGTGCATTCTAAATAATTCTTTCTAATAGAATTTTATTCACAAAGAAAAGGTATAGTTTGGTTAAGAAAAAAACACATATCTTTATAATCTAATACATCAGTAAGAAAATACAAACAATCGGAACGTTTCGTTTTATCCCATTTGAAAATATTAAACCCCATCTCACCTCCATAATTTTTTAAACAATATTTTATGTTTGAAAAAATCTATTGTCTAGCTAACTTTTGGAATGATTAAATTCAGATTTTTGTCGTGTACTCTTAGTAAACGTTATTAGGCCAGGGCATTGTTTGTATTTATTCTGTACTGAAGCAGAGCATTGACCTTTTACGGATTTTGGGGGGATGTTCCAAGACAAGAATGTTATCAGAGGAGCGTTCAATACACTATTCAATGATGAATTTGACAGAGTTTCATCACAAGCTCATTAATAACTAAGACAACCTATAAGAATATTTTCCACAACGATCCTTTAATTGATCAGGTTTGTCCCATTTCCCTCCTGCCACCCATCAGAATATTTTCACCCCACAGCAGCTCATCAGTCATTTGCACCAAGAGTCACTCAAATAAATAAAAATAGTCAACGGTTGGTTAAGAGAAAATATACTAGATAAGCTAAATTTACCAATCAATTATAATTGTTATCGTAAAAAGAAGAGTGAGGAAACTGTAAGTATACGCTTTCACGTCCCTATAAACAATTTTTGTTTTTTTAACGTTCTTGTAATAAGGTTATGTTTTAGATCGTATGCATAAAAGGGAAATGTATGCTGTTTCGAAAAAATTAATGTTTTGAACACGCGTTTGTTGTACACACCTGAATTTAAATTTAGCCGTCAAACTGGAAAAGCAGTCTGCTTTTCAATTTTAATCTAATTGATATGAATTAGGAAGCAACCATTTTTCATTATATTAAAGTTTTCTACACCAAGAAGATTATTATTTATCTGTTTTCTCTCTCATTATCATTCTAATAATTACGATAAAAGTGTTCATTTCTGTTTTTGGTTTAAGAATCAAAGAACGTAAACTTAAATTAAACATTTTCAAGGAATAATTAAAAATAATTGGATCCTATTTATATAAAACTATTCCAGAGAATTTAAATTATTAGATTTAAATTAGAAAAAATACTTTTATGAATGATATAAATAAAATAATTTCCATTATTATTAAATTTTAAGGTATTTGTTTATGACTTTTCTAACATTATTTAAGAGAATTACAGTAAATTTTTGAAACTATTTTTCATTTTACTTTTTTTTTTTTTTTTTGCCACATGTTTTTAATGTAGCTTGTTTTGCACAAAAATTTTCAGTTTTAATGTAACCACACCTTATACATATTATTTAAATTTAAAATTAAGCAATGTATAATTTTAAAATTAATAAAAGTCACTTTAACAAAAGAAATTATTTTGTAAAACAAAAATTTTTAAGGCATTAAAATGCTTAAAATTTTTTAGAATTCTAATATAAATTCAATAAGCGACCTTTTTCAATAGAATTTAAATCTATTTTTTGAATAATTTTATTCCCATTGCCCGAAAAACAGGAGAGATTTTAAATAATTGAACAGTTACTAAAATGTTTTGTGAAACAAATTATATATATATACATTTTCATTACTAAATTTACCTTATACTGAAAATGAAAATACGATAAAAAAATTGGTACCGTGGGCCTCCATTTATCTGATTTCCTTGATTATCCGAAACGCTTTCCTGGAAAATTCATTTTGCGGAGGAAGAGGCGAAAAAGAGAAAAGCTCAAGAAAAGGAAAAGTAAGAGAAGATGAGAATGAGGGAGAGAGAAATATGTCACTTGAGGAATTCAAAAACATTGTTTTGAATATTCCTGGGTGTTCTGAAGTCAGTGCTGAAAATATAGGACAATAGATCATGCGTTAAATTCCAGATTTCAAGTACCGAATGTTGGTAAATTTGTACAAATGTGTCAGGGAATATATAACCTTAATATTCATGTTGAAGTAGACCATCAGCTAGTGAAGTATTTGAAGCCTTTAAAACTACTTTAAAGCGGATGGAGTGTCAGCTCGAGTGTGACTGTCAAGTGGACTTGGCTGTCCGCGGAAGGCAGTGATGGAACGTTCTATTCTGACCGAGATGTTCAACAAGCAATGATTCTTTCATTTACAGCTTTGTACATACATACTGTATTATTATACAGCACTTGTAAAGTACCTTAACATGTAAAAGTGTTGCCTTTCATTTTAAATGATTACAACATACATTTTCAAAGTACAATAATTAATTGAAATAGACCCTTTTCTCGAATCTTCCTTATTGATTCGGATAGTTGGAGTTCTGTATATAATTACTCGCTTTACTTTATACAATTGATGCACTTTGATACAAATTGATATTTTATAAGCAAATAAATTAAGTATTTTTCACGTTTCTACATTAATTTTAAATATAATAATTTATGTGGTTTATTATACTTTTATCATCTTAAATATAAATTATTGTTTTTAGCAACGTAAACGCAATTTTCTTATCTTTTAAATTTGTATTTTCGCCATAAATTTCTTTGTTTTTATCATTTTTGTTGACTGGCTTTCTTTCACTTAGTAAATTTGAGTTAACTGAATAAAGAAATTTCTTCCTGCTTCATATTTCGATAAAATTGAATCCTAAAATATTATGAGGTAGAATTATCAAAATAGTTAAGATAATATTGTGTTCGGCTCTATTAGATAATTAGAAATTTATTGTTGTGAAAATTCTTAAAATCAATTGAAGTGAAATAAAGTTCCATATTCAAAAATTACTATTCAAATGTAATTGTTGTAAGATGTATTACGTCAGTGGATTCCAACTTTTTTGTACCGGCGCCCCCCTTAAAAAAAACAAATTGGTGCGCCCCCTTTAAAAAACAAATTGTTGCGTCCCATTAATTTATATAAAAATCAAATTTCATAAATACTCAACTGACATTATAATTTATTTAATGAGCTACAAAATAATATACAATATTATGTAAAAATATATTTATTATAAGAAATATAATAACAAAACAAAAAAAGAACATATAATTAATAGTACTACAACATAATGATTTAATGCGACGGTTGAGCTTGTTTTTCAGCACAAATTTTCTCAAACCGTGGTATCATTGAAGAAATCGCGGTTCTCAGTTCCTTTTCAATCATTAAGCGAGATCGATACTTTGTTTTTAAGACAGCTACTGTAGAAAAACCAGTTTCACATAGGTATAATGTTACAAATGGTAATAAAATTTCTAAAGCTTTGTTTATCAAAGTGGGAAAATCGTCCTTTACTCGTAGCCAAAACGTAACTATATTATTTTCATCTCGAAATATCTGCTATAATGTGCTATCACTAGATAGGTCAATTATCATTTCCTGCTCTGCTTTCGTATGGCCAAAATCATCATATTTCCTCTTCATTGTATTCTCCACTGGCAAAAAAAAAAAAAAAATAATAATAATAATGATAATAATAATTGATACCACACAAAACGATTTTTGATGTAAACTCTAATTTTTGAAATCCCCCCTTGTGTGCCACTGACTTAAAAAAATGAAATGCATTTTATTCAACTCCAGACTGAATAACCTTTTCTTTGATACGACGCAAGCCATGTTTTGATCTAAACCTCTAATTTTTGAAATCTACCTCTACCCTTTTTTTTGGCTTATGTCTGATGAATTTTATTCGTTTTCAAAAATGAAAACAAAAATTAAAACATTTACCTTCCCAGAAGCCAAACGTAATGGTCAATTTGCACAAGCACTTTTTTAAAGCTATTTTTTGGAATAACAATTTAAACTATTTTATTTCGCTGCAGCCGAAATCTAGTGGCAAATAATGCATTGTTTTAAGTTTACTTCTTTTTTATATGCAATTAAAAAGTAGATCTTGTTTCGCTTGGTTTCGAAATCAAAAATCAAAATCAAAACTATCAGTCAAGTCTTGCGCGTTTTTGTTAAAATTTCCGTGAACCGATTTCAATGATATTTGGTACACTTATAATATAATGTTCCGATGACAACGCAATATTATGAAAAATAATTTATTGATATAATATCAGAATGATAAAAAATATTCTTTACTTTTTAGTGTATTTTATAAAAGCCTGTAACTTAATTTTTTTTTACCAGTTTATTTTTATTTTCCATGATTTTGGCGCCCATAGACCATTGCGCTCCGGGCGGCCGCCCGGATCGCCCTTCCTTGGGGCCGGCCCTGTATATATCAACGTGGTTATCGCAAGCACTACTAACGAACTAATTCTGTTCATAGAAAACAGAAACAATCAGATGCTTCTGTTTACTGAAGTTTGGCCCGAGTAAGCACGAGAATACACGGGATGTTGCAAGTGCTTATCTTTTGATTCCACACCCCACCGGTGCTCGGCTCCAAACGCGAAAGCGAGATATTTCCTTCCAAGAAGAATATGGATGGGATGTTTTAGCATTTGTACCCGAAAAATTCGTGGATTATGTATACTGCTGATTCATAAAAATGAATCAGCAATATAGTAATTGACACCTATTCGACTTTTTGGTTCGTATTTGAAAATGATATTTTGGAAACAGCTGCATGCCCCCCTTTCAACTGCCTCGCGCCCCACAAGTTGGAAACCACTGTATTACGTAATATTGATTTGCCTTGAAATCAGAATAAAGGAACTCTTTAACGTATACATTTAATTGTTTTTTAAATTTATGGAGAAATAAAATGATTCATTTTTAAGACGGTAAAGACAATAGAAAAAAATATGTCAAATACAACCACATACGTGCGGAACACTAAAAAAAAATTAAGATTTGAATAATGTGTTTGAAGTATAATTAAAAACCCGCAGAAAATTATTATTATCATGGACAGATTACAACGCTTTAGATAATAGGAAAAAAAAAAACATGTAAATGTATACGAGTATTACGCACACAATTTTAATGCCTAATATCTTCTTCAAGAGAATTGCGTCTTATTTTCGCCAGAATAGTTTGAAGAAATCGTGAACCGCGCCCATTCCAATGTATTATGCATGAATGCATTTTCTCTTTTAGTTCAAGGACCTCTTCCCTTGTCACTGAAGGATTTTGCCCTGTTTTTAGACATACGAAGACAAATGCCGCAAAAAAGTAGAAATCTCTTCTTGTTCTTGCATAAAATAAGTATGTCTAACGTGAGTTGCATTTAAATAATTGTTTTGGGTTAGCGTTTTATTTCTTCATTTATCTAATAAAAATAATCATTGATTTTACTACATTACGCATAAGATCTTAAAATTTAGCAGTAAAGATTATCTTCAAACATTTTTCTTTAAATGACTTATTTCATTGCGTAACTTTGATTAAATTGCATAAAACGGCAACGTAGAAAAAAATGACTCTAGATAACGCTATTTTTCGCCAATAATATCAACTTTATCAAATACAACTGGTTCTAATAAAATAATTTTGCTTAGATTTTTATATTTGAAATCAGAATGCATAAATTTGAATTGATGCATAAATTTGAAGTACACTAATGTTGAGTTAATTCTGGAAAATAAACTGACGCAAATTATTGTTTGTTCTAAAATATTAATTTTAACATTTAATAAAAAGTAACTTTCTATTTTTATTCTTTTTAAATATGCATTACAGAACAATATGAAATAATTTGGCGTCAAATTCTTTCAATTCGATCCAACTTTGCCTTTGAGATACGTACTACTTATACACACACACACACACACACACACACACACACACACACACACACACACACACACACACACACACACACACACACACACACACACACACACACACACACACACACACACACACACATACCGTGTAAACTACAGTGAATGGACAAATATTTTCGTTTTCGATACATGTTAATGTAATAAACAGTATAAATACATATCATTGTATCAATCTGAATTTGGAAAAGGACAGCTTTACAACTTAAGTGTCAAAATTTTTTAGTTTTAAGGGAGAGTTAAATTAAATCTCATACCATTTGTTTTATCATGTCTACTTAAATGATGGTCTTTTATAGCTACTTGAAGAGCCCTTCTTGAAGTGTGCTATCAAAATAATGGCACTACTTTTAAGTCTGTATTGTGTTTTGAAAAGTTAAAGACAAGCAGTGAAAGTTCCGTTTGTTGTAACTATCCTGAATAATAAATAAAAAAATTTTATTTACATTTAACGCATACACACACAAATATTTTAAATTTTTGTTAAAACTTGAATTTCTTGCTCTAATGGAAACTTTTAAGCACTTAGCGCCGTCAACATAAGCCAGATTCAATAAGTTAGATATAATTAGTAGAATTAACACAAAATAATGTGTTTCTTTTTAAGTTTGTTTCTCTATATGTTATTTGAGATGGAATGTACATTAAGTAATGGAAAACCACGAAGAGATATAAATTTAAATATATTTAAAAAAACTAATAAATTTAATAAATAGATTGAAAAAAAAAAATAAGTCACGGCTAATAATACATAAACATTTAATCAAGTAAAAAAACAAAAGTTTTTTAAAATTAAAAATTATTCCAGATGTATTTGAAAATTTTGAAAAGTCAAATAAAATTGTATACAAATGATTAGAAGAAGCTGTCTGAAATATACTTTTGTCAGAATTCATATCATAATTTTGATATTTATCGAAACACCTTTAAATATTTAAAAGATAAATTACATTATAACAAATTTGATTTTCTTAAAAATGGTAAAATTTAGCTGACGATGAGAGTTGAAATTACTACAACATCATGTTTCATAATTTGAAGGAAAATATTTCTGGAATAAAACCGAATTAAAAATTTAACTTCTTTTTAAGTCTTACTTGCTTTGTTTATAGTTTTTAGGAAAAAAAAAGAAAAATATAATACACAAAAGCATAAAAAATTATTTTGAAATAGTTTCAGCAGTGATGGCAATATATTTCAATAGTTATTTACACTATATATAAAACTAATTGCAGCAAAATAACTACTAAAAGACCATTCCTATTTAAATTCAAGAATCTTTACATCTACTATAAAGTAAGGTAAAAAAATTTAAAAAGTTTGACCCAAATATGCACGGTTTGATCCCCAGAGGGCGCGCATTTATTCTAATCAGGAGGGTTTATTAAGTGGAGAGGATACACAAATCGAAAGCAGGGACAGCGGCAGATGAATATCCTAATATCCCATATAGCTTCGAAAGTGACTGATAGTTAGTTCCAAAGCAAATTCACTCATTTGGGACACATTTTTTTCCGAGAAAATGTTTCTACTAAGGAAACATTTTGAATTTTTCAATTGTTTGAGTGATGAAAAAATCAATTTTCAAATAGAAAATAGTGTGAGTTATCTTTATAAAAATAAGAATGCTGTTGTTTCTTATTAAAAAACAGGAAGTGGATTTATTCTTCAGTGAAAGAACAGAAAAACTCCGACTCTTTGAAGTTTTATACTATTATAGATTGTGCATATCTCGTTAAATATTTCTTTTTATAGATTGTTTGTAAATATAACTGAAAAAACAGCAATGGCCGCGGTGTTTAATAGGGAACTATTCTAATGGAAATGTCGTGACACTTTTGTTTCTTTATATGATTAATCGAAGAAAATATTTCATTCGTCTAGCTGTGAGAATGTATTAATTCAATTATAAATACATTCTGACGAATAACTTAATATTGAATCTTATTTTATAGGAAGTATTAAAAAAGTATGACATTATTTAAAATATATATATATATATATATATATATATATATATATAATATATATATATATATATATATATATATATATATATATATATATATATATATATATTTTAGACTGGATTCCATTCATATTTTTACTGTTTCTTGAAACAATATTTAAAAAAAAAACAAATCATGTAACAGAGCAACGCCCTCTAACGGTCATAAGCGAACTGAGAGAACCAGATGAGCTCTGAAACTGCTGCTGTTCGAGTATGATTGTCAGAGTTTTTTGTTTTAATGTTCTTATGTTTCGGTATGTGTTATTTCTCTGTGTTGCATAGATGTTAAATAAATATAGAAATAAGCTAGCCATAAGTGTAAAATTATTCTTCACACCTATGAACAGAAAATTTGACGCCCAAAACGTGCGGCCGAATTCGAAACGATAAGTATACTTTTGTTGTGATTTACATTTTGCTAAATTTCTGGAGTTGATGAGTTTACCCAAACACATACAATCTAAATTCATATTGTTTAACCAAACAATTAATTTTGGCTTATCCAAGCTTTAAAAAATTATTTCGAACAGCACTTACATGTCTCTTTGCTATTCATTTCTATTATATGATTATTTGGATTCTTGTATTGATCTTATTGCTGTAGAAAATATGTATTATTGTATATTTATTACATTATCTAATGATTCATATATTTGAGAATGCGTATCTGTCATAATAAAATAATCTGTTACTGCATATATAATTTATGTTTGTGGTCTATGGAAATAATTAGATAATCTATTTGGAAGAATTAATGAATATTCTTAATAATTTTTGTGCACTAATAAGAAAACATTAAATATTCTATGGATAATTATTTTAATTAAGTATTTCTGAAATTAATTCTATGTTTGTATTGTTTTCTATATATCCAAACATTGTTTTAAAATTTAAATGATACTTTTTATATAAATAATTCACAAGGTTTATTATTCTCGTATTAAGTAGTAGGTAGAGAGTGATGATTTTACAGTGTTTGTTATATATTTAATATTTTTAGTAATTGTACTGACTATATAGTTTCTAGTATTATTTTAATTATTTACTAAGTATTACTTAGTAAATTACTTAGTCTCAGTTATTCCAATAATTGAAATACATTATCTTCTTTTAAATTGATTGTACTGAAGTGTTTGATTTGATGTTTCTGGTATATGAATAATTTTATGTTTAAGAATTTTCTTTTGGTATTATTTGATTTTCGAAATATTCACATCTTAGTTAAGGTATTAAATTTAAGACCTATTGAGCTTTAAACATTTTTCTACATAATTCCCATACATTCAAATATTCAAAGACTTTGGTAAAAATGGCATTTCTTGGCAAATCTAAAAAACAAGACCTCCGAACTCTTTCAACAGAGCTTGGTTTGGCTGTGTCTAATGAGATGAAAATAATTGACCTTAGAGAACTTATAACTAAAAGTGATAATTATGATGAAGAACTTGTGAAAAACATGCTTAGGTTTAGGACATACGATGACATACGCTAAACATGCTTAAGTTTACAACATTAACATACGAGGTTTACTCTGAAATTTTTGAGATACGCGCAGACGAGAATTTACAAAATAAAAATAACGGTTTAATTTAAAAATACAAAGTATTTTAACAGAGAAGACGATTTTATACTGACGTACTTCAACTTGTTTAGTGTAGAATAAATTTTAAACAGAAGAGACAATGGAGTTGACGAGAGAACATTTTCGCGCTATGATTTTCTACAATTTTAAAGCAGGATTTAATCTAGAAGAATGCGTTCAATGGTTGCAATTAGCATTTGGTGATGAATCTTCAGCTCGTGCTACTGTATTCAGATGGTTTAGAGAATTTAGAAGAGGTCGCAATTATCTTCAGGATGAAGAACACACAGGAAGACCGCCGTCGGCAGTAATCCCGGATAATGTGTCTGCCATACGAAAAATGCTAATGGATGATAATCGTTGTACCTATCAAATGATACAGAAGGAACTTATAATATTGGATCCGCATCCATACACAAAACTATTCATGAAGAATTACATATGAAAAAGTAGTTTGCCATTGGGTTCCCCATAACCTAACTGAGCACCAAAAAAGGAGCGTGTCAAAATCAGTAAAGAAACTCTTAAATTGCTAAATGATGGTGGCCATCGCATCATTTCTAAAATTGTAACAGGTGAAGAAACATACCGTTTTTTGACGTTCCAACACGTCAAGAAAGCAAAGTATGGGTCTTTGAAGATGATCCCACACCGTCAATGATGAAAAAACAACGCGCACTGAAAAAAAATGATGCATGCCGTTTTCCTCAGAAGTACGGGATTGGTCAAAGCCATCAAATTGGAAGGACAGAAGACAGTAACAGCAAAGTGGTTTACCACAAAATGTCTTCCAGAAATTCTATAAGAACTGAATGTTAGAGGACTAATTCTTCACAATGACAATGCATCTTCACGTACAGCCGGATTAATAGTTGAGTTTCTTAAACAAAAACAAATTAAAGTGATCGAACGTCCACCGTATTCACCTGATCTAGCTATGTGCGACTTTTCTTTTTTAGGTTAGAGAATAACCAACTTACGTGGACGTCGTTTTCATTCAGAAGAAGATATTGATGGTGCTATAAATGCATTTTTTTCATCTATTCGAAGAATTGAATGGCTTGAGGCATTTAATCTGTGGAAAATTTGTCCACAAAAGTGCATTTATGCTGGAGGAGATTACTTTAAACACACCTAAAATTTTGTAAGTGTAACTTTAAAAACCTAGTTGTATCTCAAAAATTTCAGAGTGACCCTCGTAATAGAAGATCACTTCGAAGCTGAAAAAGTAGCGGAATTTGAGAAATTAGAAAAGGAAATTGAAGAAGAAAGAGTGCGTAAATTACAAGTTGAAAAACAATTGCGTTTACAAAATAAAAGTGGTTATGAAGTGAAAAAGCTTAGCCTTCACCTCGAAGCTCAAGAGGCATCTACCTCTATTGTAGGCTCTTCTGATTTTGAATGGGCGAAATTCCAACTTAATCGTGTCATTCCTAAATTTAATCCAAAAGAGAATGAAATTGGACTATTTTTGATTATATTCGAGAGACAGTTAAAATTTATGAATCTTCCTGAATCATACCGTATTTAATTGGCTTTTTGCCAGCTGAAATAGCACAAACTGCTTGCTAGAGAAAATGAGCAAGATGCACAAAATTACCAAAAGGTGAAGGAAATGCTCCTTAACCCCTTGACTGACGAATTAAATGGAATTTGATGCGACAAAAAAAAACTATTTAATTTCGCTTAATTGAACTACACCATCAATTTACACCATCATCCCCACTTTCATATAATGCATCCGGCTTATACATGTTACGGGGATTATTTATAATCTTTACTAAACTCAAATATTGGCTAGTATAACATTCACCGTGCGAGACTTCTGCTAAACTGAACTCTTACTTTCAGTGTGCTTTTTTAAATGAGAATCGTCGAACGAGTGAAGCAACTATGTAATCTAATTGTAACTTGCACGGCGTCCGCCGAAAGAAGCGCTTGACGAGTCTGACTCGTCAAAGTCTGTGATGGCCCAGGAAATCAATGACGAGTCAGACTCGTCAAAGTCAGTCAAGGGGTTAAAAGATTTAGGGTTACTGCTGATAAGTTTCGATAACACAGGAAAAGTTCTCATACAACATGGCGAGACTTTTACTTTGAACTAGCTTCTTATTTTAAGGGTTGGATAAAAGAAATGAATATTACAACTTTTTATCAACTCAAAAGCTTAATAATTGCTGATCAAATTAAGTTAAGAACTCCACCAGAAGTCAAAGTTCATTTTCTTTACTCTTGGGCAAACTGGATTAATCCCCTAGATATAGCTGAAAAACTGGATGCTTATGAGAATGTCCGATAAGGAACAAAGGAGCAATTGAACCAGTCTCAAAGGAAAACATATTCAAGTGATGAAAACAGGAAAATTATCCCAGATAGAAAATTTCGTCCTGTGGTTAATGCTCCAAAAAATGCTCAAAATCGATATTCAAAAGTTCCAATAACTCGTTCCTCTACTTCTAGATTTGACGGAAGATCAACTATCCAATGTTTCGGTTGCGGAACGTCTTGAGTAATCAGATAAAAATGTCCTATTTGCATAGGTTCTAAACATGAAGATACAACTGTTAATTGCATGAATTTATTCATTAATAATATAAATACAGATCTGTCAAGTATGATTGTCTTTGGATTGTTTGGTAAGAAAACTGCAGTTTGGGCAGATGCTGGTGCTTCACATTCTATTGCAGTAGGAAAGTTATATAACTTTTTACAAGGTAATGGAGTTGCTTTTAAAAACAAGAAAATTTCGCTCACTCTAGCTGATGAAAATATCAGTCCATGGTTGCCTTTAAAACTATTGTCAATCTGTGTATAGATTGTAAAAGTGTGTCAACAGAACTTCTCGTTCTACCTGTAGCCAAAGGTAACAGCACACTCTTAGGAAGATATTTTCTCCACGCAGCTGGTATTGTTCTTGATGTTCAAAATGAGATCTGGCATTTTTTCGAAAACCCGCAGAGACAGTATTTGTTCTACGTAAAACCTACTAATACAAGAAAAGCATTAAACATTTCTAAAACTTCAATGGTGTCTGAAACTACAACTGTAGTTTACTTGAGAAATGATGAAGGGAGACATCTGATAGAGACGCAGAGAGGCAAACTAAATTGCTTGCTTCAAAGTTACAAGCATTGCTTTGAACCAGGGGGGAGCCCACTCCTTTCATTAAGCACAGAATAGAGACATTAGACCCTAATCCTGTATCTGTTCCCACATATCGTATGTCTCCAGCCAGAAAAGAAACACTTAAAGAACAAATTGATGAACTGTTAGTAAAGAATATAATCGAACCATGTGAATCAGCTTATGTTGCTCCTGTAATACTCGTAGAAAAGCCCAGTGGGAAAATCAGATTATATGTACATTACAGAGCTCTCAGTGCTGTTACAAAACCTGACACTTACCCATTACCTCGAATGGACGATCACTTGAACGAAGCGACACCTAAATCCTATATGTCTACCATTGACTTACAATCTGGTTATCATTAGGTTCAAGTAGATGAGGCTGATTTGGACAAAACTGCTTTTATTTGTCCTTTTGGCACTTATCGTTATCTACGTATGCCTTTTGGATTTAGAAACATACATGCCGTACGCACAATCCAGAAGTGGTCTGAAGGATGTCTTCGTACTCTCATACTTGAATGATATCATAGTCCTATCAGATACATTTGGTAAGCATTTGAAAGACATAAAGACTATTTTTGAAAGACATTCTCTATTTAAACTTCATGCAAATAGAGATAAATGCAATTTTCCCTGTGAACGTGTTGTACTTAGGATTTTGGATCACCAGAAATGGAAGCAGATCGAGAGAAAATTGCATCGATTCAAAGAATTTCTGTTCCAAATAATGTCAAAGAATTCCAATAGTTCTTACAAACCTGCTCATGGTTCAGAAGATATGTTCCCAACTTTGCGGACATAGCACGACTTTTTGCCTACCTAACTAAAAAAGTCAACCGGTCGCGGGGATTCGAACAGCAAAAAGCTTTCGAAACTTTAAAAGAACGCTTGACAACATTCCCCGTGTTGAAACAACCAGATGGATCTATACCTTTTGTAATTTGCACCGATGATAGTAACTATGCCATTGGTGCTGTCTTTCTATAAGGAAATAGTCCAGAAGAACATGTTATCGAATATGCGAGTCGTTTGTTGACCCCAGCAGAATGCAACTATTCGACTACTGATCGCGAAGCTTTAGCAATAGTCTGGGCATTGGAAAAATTCCGTGGCTACATTGACCATCAAGAAGTGATTATTGCTTCTGATGATTAAACTCTTAAATGGCTTCTGAGCATAAAGTCTCCCTTGGGACGCTTAGCAAGGTGAGCTTTAAAGATCCAATCATTTAACTTGAAAATAGAAGATACACCTGGAAAAGCAAATGTTGTGGCCGATATGTTATCAAGACCAACTTACTTTCATGATGATCCGAATTGTGAAATGCATGCAATCTCTGTCGATATGACAACTAGGAAATCAAGTGATATTCGTAAAGAACAGTTGGCAGATCCAGACCTGAAAAAATTATCGATTGTCTGGAAGACAATGATAAAGATGAAAACTTTGCTAACTATATCAGTCGAGGATACATAATAAACGAAGGTATTTTGTATCGTTATTCACCTGAAACGGATTCAGGCGATGCCCAATTAGTTTTTCCTATCCAAGAACGACAAAAAATTCTGTAAGAACACCATGATGCTCCTACAGGTGGTCATTATGGCGCAGATGGTACCTACAATAAGATAGCTTCCAGATATTATTTCCCAGGCATGAGGAAGTACATCTCTGATTATGTCAAAACGTGCGCAGAATGCATAATCGGTATAAACCAACAAATCAGAAACCTGCTGATCTGCTTAGAACACCTATTTATGCGCAAAGATTCAAAACTCTTGCTATTAATCTCTTTGGTCCTCTCCCAGGAACCCCAACAGAAAAAAAATGGATATTTATTGTGGAAGACACGAATACCAAATGGGTTGAGTTATTTGCTCTTAATGAAACCACAGCATCAAATTGTGCCAAAACGCTACTTGAGAAAATTTATCTACGCTATGGACTTCTTTGGAGATTAATCAGTGACAACGGATCTCAATTTGTTAGTTCTGTCATGCAGCAAACTTGCCATTTGTTAGATATCAAACAGGACCTCATCCCTGTTTATCATCCTCAAGCGAATACCTCTCTGAACATAAGAACAAAGATTTGAAACCTAGATAAGCCATCTTAGTAGGCGATGCGCATGATACCTGGGAAGAACATCTTTCAATGATTCGTTTTGCCATGAATACAGCTAGATGTGACACCACTGATCACACTGCCGCTTATTTTCAATTCGGCAGAGAGCTTAGGACGACAGATGATGTTCCTCACGACATGAGATCAATTATTAATAATGACAACTTTGTGCCAGAAATAACGCCTTAATTGAAAAGGTTTGCTCGTATGACTCCTCAAATCAGAGAGCGAATAGAATAAAAACAGGATAGAAGAAAGGTTTATTTTGACAAAAAATATAGAAGCCAGGTGACAAAGTGTGGATTACTTTACATCAAATAAGTAATTCCAGGAACAAGAAAAGTAAAAAAATTTATGCCAAGACGTGAAGGTCCATACCTTATACTCACAACCAGGTCTCTTACCACGTCTGATGTTACAGATCCTGCTGCACCTGTTCAAGTGTTAGGTACATATCATACGAATGTGATAAGGCCATATCAACTACCTTCATCGAAAGACAGAGGTCCAGTTGCTCCCTTAAGAAAACGGGGGACACCTCCAAAAATCAGACAAACAAATCCTGGCTCATCATCCAGACGATTTCAGATCAAGAGGGGGAGTCTGCAACAGAGCAACGCCCTCTAACGGTCATAAGCGAACTGAGAGAACCAGATGAGCTCTGAGACTGCTGCTGCTCGAGTATGATTGTCAGCGTTTTTTTGTTTTAATGTTCTTATGTTTTCGTTTTTGTGTTGTGTGATTTCTCTGTGTTGCATAAATATGTTGTTAAACAGAAATAAGGTAGCCGCGTGTAAAATCACGGCTATGACACAATCATTACTTTTTATTACATAAGATTAAAATATGATATATTAGAAAATTATGAATAATATATAAATTTGAATGTGCTGATTTATCATTCTTATTCAATTATGAATGAACATATTACAAAGGAGCAAAAATTCTTAATTTCAATTTTATTACGTAATTTGCGCAACACTATTCGCGCTTTCATTTTAATAAAAAGCTTTTGAATTTAATTTGTAACATTCAATTTTTGATTTTTTACAAGTAAATGCTTGTTTGCCAAAATTGAGGATCATTTTCCAAGATTCATAGAAATATTTCTCACATTTAAGTTTAATAGTTCAAGTTTTGCTGCACCTTTGCACTTTAAATAGATATTTCACTGTTAATCTTGAATTTATTATAAATATTTAATCACAAATAGGAAATTATAGGTTTGATATTTTTTGTTATGCCAAATAGTTTTATTTTATTGTTTACTAAATTGCTTATTTCAATAGCAAATCTTTTGCTTATATATTTTTCAACCATAAAAAATTATAAATTCTCAATAATATATATGTTAGAAAATATATAAAAGTTGTACATTATTTATCACACACACATATATGTGTGTTTTTCATTTCGTAATTTTAATCACACATCTACCGTTAATTTACAACATTACTTACGAAAATTTGAACTCCCTGTAAATTTGCTTATGCCGCAACATAATTAATTTAAATAAGGAAACATTGTGCTCTAGAACTTCATGTAATTTTTTCGATTTTTGAAAAAGCATTGATTTTTAATTTCAGCGAAAGTGTTTTTACCTATCTCATTGAAACTCCAGTTAAAAATGTATTGCATCTGCTTTTGCGGAAGAAAAGAATCCCAAATATTCAACATTTAATAATTAAATATAGTTTTTAAGCATTATAAACCTCATTTTTCAAATGAGATTTGAAAACTTTCACTTTTAGTTAATCTATACTTCATTTCGTGAAAAATCTGATGATTTCGAAACAAATACATTTTTATAGATAAAGTCCTAGTTAATGTAATATATTCGATACAATTTTTGAAAATGGCGCCAACGGCGAAAAAAAACATTGACACCATTCTATTGTGCCAAAAATAAATAAAAAATAAAAACAAAGAATTGATAATTTCAAAATGGGATGCACAGTGAGAAATATCTCGTAAATCATAAGAGCGAAATGCTAAAAAGCAATCAACAACAAACAAATTGCGAACTTTACCACCTTCCCAAAGTTCGCCAAACAACACTAACGTTGCCAATTTCTCTGTATTTAGTATACTAGAATAAATCTCTTTTTATGTATAAAACGGTTAATTTTAACATTTAAATCAATTTCTTAAAATTAAAAGGTTATATTTAAATTAAAATTCTTACCAGAAGTGACTTTTTTAAAAATTTTGTTTTGGGGTTTTATTTATTTGTACACATATTTAGGTAGGTAGGTTATGGCGGACACTTTTGGAGCTTTATGCTAAGATGCTTGTAGCTCTCATTGAAGAAGGTATTTGAAGAGGATTTATGTAGTCAATCGACTAACATTATTTAAGTAAAGTCAATTGAAGTCGGTGATCACACACTAGCAAAAACGTCTTGATATGATAAGAAAAAATTCGGATTTATAAATTTGTGTTAGAAAATAATTCAAGGATTTTGAGTTGTAACTTTCTTTTTTTCATCGAGATTAGAATCTGTCAGACAGGCGTAGAAATTCACAGCATGCAAGAATTTTAATTTCCGGATTTGTAGATAGTTCAAATATCCAAAAGAATGATAATGCTCCTATTTCTAATTTTCTTCGTTGTTGATTTCTCAGATGTTCGTATAAAAGACAATCTAGCAGAATATGATCTATGGTTTCAGGTTCACCGCACTGACAGCGGTTTGTATGCCATAGATTAAACCTAAATAGAATCGAATTGGTAGGAAAAGATCTTGTTCTTTTCTCTGGCCAGCCATACGTCTTCTAGTCGCAATTTCGTTAACAGCGAATAGATTTTTGTGTCTTAAGTAGTAGGAGGTAGTCTAAGTTGGTAGTATTGATGCCTTTTAATATTTTTGCAGATATCTTATCTGGACCAACAGACGACTTTTTGCATATTGCCAAAGCTTCTTGCATTTCAGATGCAGTAAAGGGTTTATTGTAAGAGAAATCCTCACTTGTACTTAAATACAATGGATTAACCTCTAAAATTGGTGAACGAGTGTAGAAGTCTGTAAACATATTAGCTTGATGGGTAGGATCTGTCACTGGAGAATTATTATGTAATAGGATCAATCATATGTGAAGTTGGAGATAGTGTAACTCTATTATGGAGATTTTTTAATAAGTTGAAAATATTTTTTGATGTTCCAGTTGAAATTATTATTTTGTACCAATATTTTCGAGAGAGAGAGATATGAGTAGTCGATGTAATTCTGCTGCAGTTTTTTATATGCCATCAAAACGTACTTATCACATGTGCGTTTAACTTTACGCCAAAGATGTCTTTTTTGGCCCAGGAGATAACCACATCTAGAAGACCACCATGGGGGATAAGGCTTACATTGCATTTTCTGACATCATCAAAACTTATGAAGTTTATTTATGCAGAAATGACTGAATTGTTCAAAAGAGTAAAGATTAGAAATTTCATGATCAGTATTGATGGAAACATAGAATTCTGACCACAGGATACGTGATCTGTTCAGTATATAGTGATCAAGATCTCCAACAGCTATGCTAGTTTTAGATGGTAAATGATCACTTCCAAAACAATCTGGGTGAACTTCAATATGACTTAAGTGATAAATGTCTGGCGATACAAAGGTGAAATCAATGAGTGAAGGTTTATGATGTGGGCCGTTATGTGTTGGAATTTCAGAGTTCGGCAGGCAGCAATTCTCTTCCTGAATCCATTCAAGAAGGTCATTTGCCCTTGATGAAGTGGAACAGATTCCTAATGATGTATATCTAATATTGAAATCTCCTATGATGATATAAGGAGGCTGAATTCCTTGAATTATGCTATGAAGCCACTCAGAAGAAAATTTGCCAGGAGGAATGTACACATTAATAATAGTTATTGTAGTCGTTGCCACTGTGATCTTGACTGCTAAGAGTTCTCTGCCATCATCTGAGAGATGGATAGGAGAAAATTGGCTTGTTGGAACGTTTATATTTACTGCTAGGAGAAGGCCACCACCTCGACTATCTTCTTTATCCTGACGAAAGATTATTTTGTTAAATAAAGATATCTTGTCAGCTTTTTTTTAACCAAGTTTCTTATATTGCAATAACGTCTGCAGAGTTAAAATAATGGGCGCTTATTGAGAACACTTCGAGCATTCCATTAAATTAAATAGAACATGAAAAAGTTACAATTATTATGATTACAATTTTACTTCTAAGGACTAATGCACCCAGGATCGAAGTTGTGTCTTATGTGTTAGGAAATTTTATTGCTTCTCTTTCTGAATTTTGCATTTTCAATTATTTCTGATTGTTCTTCAGAAAAGTTACCAAAATTAAATACACTATTCACAGGTAAAATTAGATTGAAATGAATGTCACTATTACTAGGGTTTGATGATTGTTTTTGGAATCGACTACGTTTCCGAGTTTTCCTTCTAGCGGGGGATGATGAGAGACTTCTAGTTTCAAAAATTTTGCTTACAGTTTCTTCACATTTTTGGAAAATAGTATTGAGAATGCTTCTTGTTGTGTTTGAATAGCTAAGATTTTTTGGCTACCGACTCTTCAAATTTCGTAAGCATTGAGGTGACTATATCATTTATTTTAGCTTGAGTAATTTCTGATGGTTGATTAGATTTTACAATTGTAGCAAATTTGGTTTTAGAGCATTTAAATTGTCTTCTTGTTTCAATAAAAGATAGATGGTTTATTGCCTTAAATTTTAAAAACCGAGTTTCTTCTTCACGAGATGAACAAGAAGGATCATCTGAAGCGTGAGGTCCTTTGCAGTTTACACAATATGGGAATTTAGTTAAACAAGGATTACTATTATGGTGTGAGCCACAGAATCTGCATAAAGTTCATTGTACTTTACATTTTTTGTTGCATGTGTAAATTAAAAACATATTCCACATTGAACTTTATCCACAAAAATCTTAACATTTACAATCGATAAAAATACTTTAATTTGAGACGGTATTTTGTGTCCGTAAACTCTTACCCAGATAATTTCTGAAAGTTCTGAAAATCCCTTTTTATTGAAACGTCGTATTTGAGATACAATAAGGCCGTTATTTTCAATTTCTAAGGCTAGATTTTCTAAACTTTCATCCACTGATATGAATGGGATAATAAATTTCGTTGTGTGTTGTGTTCAATTTGTATTTGGGGAGTCACAGGGACATTTAATACTGTTTCGATTTTACAAATTTCTGTTGCAGTTTTATAATCATTTGTACTGATAATTAGTTTTCCATTTCTAGTATGTCTGACTTCTTCAATCCCATTCTTGTTGGTAATAGCGTTTAATATTTCAGATTTTAACTGCGAAGGCCTCTTGGGAACATAAGCATATCCTGATGTAGGACACAAAAATATTGTGAAATTTGTAATTTCAGTTTCAGAAGCTATTTGTATAGCTAGAGAAGCATTATATCATAGTCTAATATAGAGTTCGATGCATGTTTTGGTATGCGATATTCACATTCAATAAATGGTATGTCGTTTTGTAAGTCTGTCATTTTGAATGTAACATCTTGTACGTACTTGAGGAAATAAACTTATAGAACTACTTGAGCTTGAAACTAATAAACTAATTAATAAATTTAACTTATTGGAATTCCCGAATTCTTACAAACTTAAGTAAAGGAAAATAAATTGCTTGAGTTCTTCTCAAAGCTAAAAAGTTCGAAGTAGTATGTACGTACCGGTAAGAATCAGCAACTTTTTCTGTTTTCCCTCGGTAACAACAATCCGCAAATTTTTTTATTTATCACTCAGTTTTTAAAGCTTAATTGACGCAGCCCTAACATTACTCTACACATATTTATTTTTACTTAAAAAATTTATGCTCTGCTCCTAATTTTACTGGATTAATTTATGTTTCCCCTTTCAATTCCTCATTAGACATGATTCTTGAATTTTAGGTACATGCTTTTTCCTGGTAAATCTACACGAAATATATTTGCGCTAAATTAACGAAATTTAAAACTGTTGAAAACTAAATTCTCTCTTTGTGGAAGAGAGAATATATTACTTTGTGAATGTTAAAATGCAATAAATGATATCATAATATTTAAGTATTAGCGTTTTGCTGAAAAAAACAATATTTGCTATTAAAATATTTAAGAATAACTGACTTAAAATACTATGCTTTTTACTGTAACATTTAAAAAATTTCTTAAATAATATTAAAATACAATAATTGTAATCAAACTATTTAAAAGAAGGAATTACCTATCAGTTGATTATTGATTGGAAAACATAATATTTTCTATTTATAAAATAATTTTGTATCACTAAGCAATCATTTAAATTAGACTATAGATTTCAGTATCAAATTATTTGTAATTAAATAGAGTTTTTTTTTTTTAATAATTTATTCTGATTTTTACAAGAAAAAAATTTGCCTACAGAAAACATTTTCATTCTGTTGCTAAGCTGTTATATTTAATGATAGCATATATTTCTTTTAAAAAAAAATTGAAGTGTAATTTCTAAAATGTGCAAAAATACATAAAAAACTTATACTGCATTAACACATGCCATTCAGTTGAGTATTTCGTAAGCAATAGAGCATAATTATAGTTACTATATATATATATATATATATATATATATATATATAATTATGTGCCTTTGAATATAGGA
The DNA here is from genome assembly GCA_030067965.1 of Latrodectus elegans. Lineage (NCBI taxonomy): Eukaryota > Metazoa > Arthropoda > Arachnida > Araneae > Theridiidae > Latrodectus > Latrodectus elegans. Next base: position 108,201,825 of record CM057822.1, read on the forward strand.
ATTAGAATTAGTTTCAAATAATTATTTGATAGTTTATAGAGATTGTCAAAAAAGTCATTGGGAGCGATAGATTGAACATAGGTTTTCATTTATAATTTAAGCTCTTTTGTATATGCAGGATCAGTAGATGCACAATCATAGTGTGCTGTCAAGCTTAAATCGCAATATAAAAATTCAAGACCTAGCGTCCAAAGTTTGTACTCGATAAGTTCGTCCATGGAAAGTCCTGTTGACAATGGATCAGCTGGGTTGTCCTTTGATTTAACATGATGCCATTCAAATCTGCTGGTTAAGTCCATTATTTGGACAACTCTGTTGCCTACAAAGCATTTTAAATGAAGAGGTGGTGTTCTTATTCGTGGACGAACAATAGTTGAATCTGTGTAAAGATGGACTGCATCAACATCAAATTGCATTGCCTGAAGAGCTTTGTTAACATGTTTTCATAGAAGTACAGCTCCTAAAAGCTCTAAACGGGGAAGTGTCACTCGTTTAACTGGTGCTGTTCTAGATTTACTGCATAACAAATTCACACTGGTGTTATTGAAGCAATCTTTACTGCAGACAAAATTACAAGCTCCATAAGCTTGTTCTGAGGAATCTGAAAAACCATGAATTTCCCCAAGTGTAGTTTCCTTAGGAATGACACAACTAGAAAATTGCAACAAGTCGATGTTTTGTATATTACACGAATAAATTTCTGAAATTCTAATGTTTCTTTCGCAGGAATTTCTGTATCCCAAGATAAACCTAGCAATCATAATTTTTGAATTAGAATTTTGACTTTCACAATAAGAGGTCAGGCCCAAAGGGTCATATAATTTCACAATGCATGATAGTATTTTCATTTTTGTTTAGATGGTCGGATAATTATTACTGTTCGATGTAAGGAAAGCTGCTATCCCGTTTAGGATTCCATGACATCCTTAACGTTTTCATAGAAGCACTTTCATCATTTCCAAAGACATATTCTTGATCATTTGTACTTGTGAAAGGAGTTCAGGATTGTTAGAGCTCCATTTATACAAATGCATTCCACCTGCCTTCAACATACCTATTAATTGATGTTGAATTTTTACAGCTGTTTCCACATTTGGTGCACCACTGACCACATCATCGACATAAAAATTATTTATGACTACTGGTGATGCTAATGGAAATCTTTCCTTTCGTCTTAAGCCAATTGAAGAAGAATTCAGGTGGCTAGAAACGGAGCACAAGTTGTTCCGTACGTAACAATATTCCGTTCGTAATTTCAATGGAGAATCGTCATTAGATAGTGATGATGCACCATTGAACAATTCGACATAAATCTTGCTACGAATGGTGGACCTTCTTCTTAAAATTGGGTTTGTATGTCATTAGGCACCTTTGCTTTTATCAGCATTTTGTACCAAACCCAATGTTTCGTAGTTCCAGTTGCTCGGGTCACCTACTTTATTAATAAAGTCTTATAACCCTTTAATGGAGTCTAGGTGTAGCTCTCTAGTATGGATGATTCCTAAAGAATTTAATCTAGGGAGGGCAAGGACCTCGCATTCGTGAATGATATGCTTGGCCGTTTCCTCTTGCATATGACATTTCCTGCAGATAGGGTCTTGCTGAAACAGTCCCATTTTATGGAGGTGTTTTCTAAAATAGTAGTGTCCCGTTATGAAGCCTACTATTAAACGTATCTTCTGCCTAGAGCATATTAGAATTTCAGAGGCAATCCTCGCTGATGATCCATAGATCATACGTTTAGCTTGGATTTGACCAGGAGTGTTGAGCCAAGTTTCATACATCTTCTGTTTTTCCCATCTAAGGACATTAATTAGATCTCCTGTTTTAGTTTCGAACATGTTGTTGTCCCATTCGTCCCTAGTTGGAAAAACTATTTCAAATGTGCTTTCAAACATGTATAACTTTTCCATGATGTCCGAGGGCATCAGGAAAGTAGGATCTTGAATTTTCCCGGTAATACCCCTGTGCCCTTTGGCCACAGGCTGATTGTACCATTGGTTTTGTAACTTCATTCTATATGCAGTCATTTTGGCAGTGCTACAGATGAAGATGTCTAATGGAGTCAGATCCAACATAACTTCCAATGCTCTCTTCCTATGCTTCCAAAGTTTTTGTATGAAAAAACCCTCCCGTTTTCTTTTGCGTGTAAAAGAAAACGGGAAAACGTAGGTTTCCTGAGGATTAATCATGAGGTCCCTATCCATGCACCATTGACTTAGAGCATCCTGTATGAGATGACAATTTATGTCAAAATCTTTGCCAAGGATAAGGATGACAATGTCATCAGCATATCCTTGCGTATAGTAACCCCTATCATTTAGATATTTTATAAGGCTATTTACAACTAGGTTTCAAAATAATGGGACGAGCTGGCAGCCAAATGGTCTTGTCTTAAGCTCAACAGTTCGTGGGTTCGAATCCCATCTTGGGCATGGATGTTTGCAGCGGTTCGGAATCCACTTTAAGCCGTAGGTCCCGGTCTAATTAGCCCTCGTGTGCAAAAAATGATCGTTGAGCGACAAACAAACCAACCAAAGTAATGATGAGAGAACACCTCCTTGAGGACAACCTCTAGTAGTCTTTTTTTCAAATGATTCACCGAAGATGCTCATTTGTATACATCTATCCAAAATCAAGGCCTCAATCCAAGTACACAGGGTCTGTTTAATCCCTGCCCCTCTAAGAGCATTGAGGATGGATAGATGGGAAGTGTTGTCAAAGGCACCTTGGATGTCGAGGAAAATTGCCTTCTATGAGCACAGCCATCTTTACCGCCGTGAGAGCCACTCTGTAGGTAAACCCCCAGATCCTTCTCTCTTGGCAGCCTTTCCGGCTTTGCCCTGGTCCACCCGGTTGGTGGGACGCTTCTCGCCTTTGGTTGCCTTGGGTTTTTCAACCCAAGTCCCCTCGGCGATTTTGCGTTTCTTCACCAGCTTCTTCTTCTAGGCACCAGAAAGTCTCTTTTTAAGCTTGATTCTGGTCAGAGAGTCAGTCATGTTAGCGATAGCTTCCCGACTCTCACCAGAAGATGATTTGTAGGTCATTTCTACCTCCTGTGACGGATTCATTGCTGCCCCTTCACTTGATTGCCTCTGGGTTCCCTTGTCTTTTTCAGCAAGGTCTACCTCAAAGGTTTCACCTGCAAATGATGAAAGATTTGTTATTACTTTTGTGTTTTCAGTCATAAGATAACAATTAATGTGCTCAGGTAATACAACAGTCCACCAAGCATTGTCTGAGTTACTCGGCAAGGCAAAAAAGCTCCAGGTAACTAGGGGCTCCGTTAAGACACCATTACCGCGGTACTGAATAGCCCTAGACACGGGTCGCTTAACAGGGTTACGGGAGCTGGTTCGTGGCCTCTGATTCTGTATTCAAAGCTATCCTGGCATTCCTACAGGACGTTCGACTATTCACCACCTGCCGACACGCTTGGTATCTTCTCAGGCTCCAAGAGACCTTTATTTGTCTGTACTTCTTTTGCACATCGGCTGTGAAAGCAATCAAATGTTTACGAAATCGTAAGAGAGTTGACCAAAATTCATCGTGAACAGTTTCACCTTTATAATAATATATCATTCAACGAAATACCATTCGAAGTTTTTGTTGAAACTTTACATACAACTCTAAGTTTGCTCGTACTTTTGTCTGGTCTTAGTACAGCTTGGTGAGAAATATAATAATGAGGATATACACTTTCGCGTCAACTTCTTCTATTGGGTTGTCCGGAAAGTAATTTCGTTTTTCCTACATGGATCGTTTTACTAGTAAAAACCAACCACTTTATGACTGTGGAAACATTCTACTACCAGAAAGATGGTAAAAGCTATTGGACTAGAATGAACAATGTGCAATGCAATACAATATTTATTTGCTGCACGTTTTTCATTTTCATGAAAACTGAAATAACTTTCCGAACAACCCAATAGATGCCAAAGATTTTCATCACATTGAGAAACATGATCTCAAACATTGAGAAAATTATAATAACAAATGGAATTTTATCAAGTCGAATTATAATACTATTGAGCCTTCTAACGGCCACAAATTTCTGGATAAATCAAGTTCTATTTTATGTTTTACTATCAACTATAAACTACTGTTAATGTTTCTAGAATGAGTAGCATTAAAATGTTTCATGCAATATTTCAATTCATCACTCATAGGAGATTTTTTTTCCAAAGCTTCAACCTCCCATAACGACCTTAGTGTTTTGTCTAGGTCACTCTTCGACGACTAAGAGACAAAACGTTTTGTTAGTAGAATGACATGGCACACTACCAGTAATTAAATATCCAAAATATGTATTTTGGGGCAAAATATGTTCATTTATTCTAATTTGACTAGGTTTCAAAACTTCAAAGAAAGTCTTAGCACCAAGCAAATTATCCATTTTTGATGGTTCAAAACATCGAAAGTCCGCAAGTGCGATACCCGTAGGCAAATGTAAATTGCGAATATCTAATTGTTGTGAAGGTGTCAAATTATTTATTTTAGGAACTACTAAGAATTCGATATCTATTACGAATTCATTACCTTTACTAGAGGTAACTGTATTTACAAATTGTCCCACTGAAACTAACGACCCATTTAATCCTACAACTGAAACATTAATCCTGTTTCGTTTTAATCCCAAATATGCTGAACAATCATTAATAATAAACGAGGGGTTTGAGAGGCGCTATCCAATATAGCGCTCTGCACCTCTTAAATTATCCGAGATAATCTTTCACATAAATAAAAGCAGAACTAAGAAGAACCTGAGCATTTTTTGTTTGTGAAATAAAATTCTGAATCTTTCCCTGTTGCTTCAATACGCCAGATGAAGAGTCTTCACTTTCGACTGGAGAGTGGCATTGGGATGTAATGGGAAAATCTGTTTTGAAACTTTCGGAATTATGTATGTTTGCTGTTGAACGAATTTTTTTTTTTTTTTTTGTTTTGAGAAAGGCTGCATATCCGATATATACAAAAGAGAGTGATGTTTTTGGTGACATTCGAAACATCTAAATTTGGACGACCATTTATTTAATTTATGTGATGAATTCAGACAGTTTAAACACAAATTTTTGGATTTACAAAAATTAAATCGTTTAAGTACTTTCATTTTCAGAAATACTTGGCATTTATGCAATAAATGATTCGAATCACAAAAAATGCAATATTGTGATTTAATCAAAAATGTTTTAGGTTTGTAAGATGGAAATGAGATTTTTCCATTATTGTTAACAAGGTTTGAAAACTTGAATTTTAAATCAAAACAAGCAGCTTTTAAGTTCTCTAATATTTGATATCTGAGAAATTGATGAAAGCATCAAAAATTCATTAGAATTAACAGTTAATTGAAATTGTCCATGAGTTTCTTTATCTAGTTTAGCACAAATTAAATTTTTTAACAAAATGTCCAAAAATTTATTGCGTTCAAATCCCAATGCTTTTAAAGAACGAAAGATTCTCTGCAAATTATCAATAAGCATACGAAGCTCAAAAAGGTTTTCTATGGTTAATGGCTTTCAGTTAATAATATTTTGAACATGCTTTCAACAATTAGTTTAATATTCTCATAACGAAGCGTGAAAGCTTTAAATAACGATTCATAATTACCATTTGGAAACTGCACCTGTTTTGCAACACCTTTAAGGGAAGCATTCAAATAATAAAATTTCTGAGAGTCTGATAATGTTGGATTATTTTCTATTAAATTTTGAAACTGTTGCTTGAATGAGCTCCATTTATTAAATTGATCATCAAATTCTGTTAAAGGAATTTCAGGTAATCCAATATTTTTCAACAAAACTTTTGTTTTTAAGTTCAATCGTTTCGTAAAGTAAAAGTTTTGCACTGGCCTGAAATTCTGCAATCTCTTCGTCAGTTTTGTCCAGAATTTTTTCAGCTTCTTTAAATACCTCGTCATATTCTTTTTCGAAGTATTCTTTCAAATTTGTTAATTTATTACTTCAAATTTGGTTTTAATATCCTCCAATGAATCTGGAACTGCACCAAGCTCAGCTTCTTCCAAATCGTTTAATGTTTTCGACGAAAGTTCAGCTAATTTGGCTTGAATATGCCACGTTTCGATTTAATATCTTAATGCTGGACTTCCCAACGTTTTTAGCAGGCGGACCCCTTTTTCAAGCAAAAATCCCTGTCACTCAAGTGCACAGTAAACTGTAAAATTCAAATCGGAGCCCATCGTAATTGAAGACTCTATAATGCATTTGCCATTTTTTCAATAACTCCACAACGAATCACGAGTCTTTGATGTAATGATGAATGGAAAAAATTTTAAAATAACTACGTTTCCATTAGTCTGAATTCCCACACTATATTCAGAGATACTTGCTGTTGGATTTACTCACACCAGGCAGGCAATATTTCTAATTGAGTGGAGGGGAATATATTGCAATGAAAAGTAGCATTCGTTGGATAGCATTTTAATTTTCAGAACAAAAATATCAATACAAACGGAATTCAATTAATTTATAGAAAATACAAACAAATACCTACAAAAGTTATAGACCGGGAACATTCACTGCTCGTCGACGGAACACGAACCACTTCTTCTTTATTGGTAATGAGTTTGTAAGGATATAATGGAATCTTAACGTGAAGGTTGAGGTTGCCTCTGATGACACAATTCTGAAACGTCGGGCTCAATACTTGACGACTGGAGACGGATGTCAAGTTCAGCATCTAGACAGCTTCGACACATAGTTTTGGTTCCGGCATAGATCGAGACTCCGGATTCACAGATGTATGTTGGGGCAAAATGGAAGTAGAACACATTTTGCTTTTTCAACAAGGGGTTAGAATTATTTGTTTTCCAATCGTATCCAAAAATGTTAGTAACCATCACTATCCAAAGTAGATTTCAATGTTGTGTCTGTGGCAATTTCTATCAAGAACTCATATTCATTCAAATATGCTCGGTTTTTTGGATAAAACGAATGGGTTGACCACCCATTCGTATTCCTGCAGCTTCTCATCTTGAGCGGTTGGAAAATAATATCCCAACGATGACGTCAAGCTTCAGAGGTATTCAAGGATTTCATGAAACAAATTGTTCGCAAGCTGCAATGTCTTGTCTTTAAAAAATCGTTGAGAAAAGGGAAACACTCGACCTCCTTCACACTTTCTGACCAAAAATCCAATTTCCTCTTGAATGCTCGAACTTTGTCGCTTGCAGGGATCGTTTTCCCTTGCAGTGAGGTATTAATTTCGCTCAATTTGGGGAAAATATCTGCCAAATAAGCAAATATATATTACCAGATTTCATCATTAATAATCTCTACTAATTTGGTATTATGGCGGTCTAACAGTAAAGCAAGGACTTAAAAAAAATGCATTTCTTATAATCTAGAGAGTGCATTCACACGTGAAAGCCGCTTTACTTTTGGTATGGAGAAGCAGAGAATGATGAAGGCCTCCCATATCTTAACACAGTATTTTGAAAAGTCTTGACTTCAACGGCCGTGATTTTATGTAATCAATAATTCGGACAGATTCATCTGAATACTTTCTTGAAGGATGCAAGCCTTTTTTCGTAGCTAAAGCATGTCTGTGGAGAACACAATGACTACTACTGCAATCCGTCGAGCTCACATTTATTTTTGGTACCGCTCCGACCAAATGGACCAGTCATAGCTTTTGCCCCATCTGCGCTCACATCGATGCAATTAGACTATGGAATTTCGTTGTTTCTTAAAAAATCACCCAACAAACGAAATATTTTAGCACCTGTTGTATGGGCTGGTAGTGGCTTGCAAAATAAGAGGTTCTCTTCTAATCATTCCGAGTATGCATAAAGAACAAAAGCTAATAAAATCACTAAACCCGCAACGTCAGTAGATTCATCTATTTAGGGAGAAAATGAATTGTGTTGGATGCAAGAAACCACGGATTCTTTCTCATCATTCGACATGTCAACTATCTGTTTTTTTTTACTTCCTTTTTGTCTAACATTCAAGAAACAATATCGCTAACACATGGTTTTATGAGGGTTTAAGCAATGATATGAGCTTTGTCTGTCTTTGTCACCCGATAACTTACCAAGAACGAAGCTTTTAGTGAGTTTTCATTAATCGTTTTCGCATGAGTTTTCATCCAGTGTTGAGAAGCAGCTAATTCAATGCTCTTCCTCTTGAAAAATCAATCTCTTTAGTATGGAGATCCAGGTGAGTAGTCTCAAAATGATGACGCAATTTAACTGGAACCATCGAGCTGTTCAGAAAGACTCGTACGCAAATTTCACACTGAGCTTTTTCCTCCGTTGTCTCGATAAAGCCCATTTTAAAATAACTTTCGCTGAACTTACGCTTTTTAGTTTTTCCACTTCCGCAAGGTATTGCAACTCATCGCGAAATTGGTGAGTTTTCGCATAATAAATACGGCTGTGGTGTTTCATGTTACTGTTCTAGATTTGGCGATCCTTCTTCATCATTAATTTCATCCGGGAGCTTTCTTTGCTGTGAAGGTGATAAACTGCTATCTTCTTCATTGATTCCGATTTCAAACACTGATCCATGGTCCAATCATGATCCAAAACCATCCAAACTTTTCAAAAAGCAAATATTGCACTCGCGAAGTAAATTCTACATTGAATGATGTCTCGAGAAAAAACGATAAAAAGCGAGTGACTGTCCGCCGTACACAAAGCGAGGAGAGCATACGAGGCAGTAAGCACCCTGATTGGTCGGCTGAGCTCGCGCCATTTTAGAAGATCATACGTAAAAGGTTTCTAAGCATTGAGCGCAGTAAGCCGACGCACACGCGACCCCTGGAATTTACAGAAAATTAAGCAGAGAGGCCACGTCCATAGGTACTAAATTACCTGCTCAAAGATTGCCAGCGAACCACTAAGGGGTCGGCGGACCTCACGTTGGGAAGCCTTGTCTTAATGGATGACATAATTCCTATTTGATTCTCCATCCCTAAGGATCATAAAATACATAATGTTTTTAGAATAATTGTCCATGCGATTCAAATAAAGTTTTATTTAGCAATTAACAATTGGGGTCAAATCCGCTTTCAGACAAGCTAACAAAGATGAATTAGTGGCCGTATGAAGAACAACTAAAGTAAAGTTTTTTTTTTATTCCACGGCCTTTGGTGCTGTTGTTGAATTTGGCGTAAGGAAAAATTAATCAACTTTCAAAGTGTGGTGCCAACATTTGTTTCTTGAAGGAGATGGAGTTTTCCAACGTGATAATACACCGATCTGTGCTGCAGGACATCCTACCACGGTTTGATGATTGCGAGGTTGAAGTTAAAAATCTACCTTGACCCACACAGTCACGCAATCACACCATAACCGAGCCGTTATGGTCTATTTTAGAGCGTTCAATATGGAATCGAGATCCCCCACCGCCATCTCTTTAAAACTTAGACGTTTGCTCCATGAAGAATAATGGTTTAATATTCCTCAAGGCATTTATTCAGCACTTGTATGAATTGATTCCAAAGGAAATCCGAACACTATACTGCATCCCAAAAGTGGCCCTACAATGTACTTAAAAGAAATATTTTATACAAATGTAAGGTGTTTCCATTATTTTGAAAACCACCTGTAGATCACAAGAGTTCATTTCCGTTGTTGCTTGTTCCTTCAAGTTAATCATTTTTCAGTACATGTTCATGTATTGTAAACTAAAATGACAACTGAACAAATTCTCCTTTTCTTGTAATTCATAAAAAATTCTTATTAATTTTTCTGTACTGTATAAATTCCTCTTAGAACCTATGTTAAAATCATTGTAATTTAGGAATTGTATTATTCTTTAAATTAATAATATTTAATTTAAAACAAAATTTATAATTCATTAAACTTTCATCCATATGTCCGACCTGTTAACTATAATAATATAAAGTAACGAATAAATGAATGGTAATATTGAAGAAACGTCAGAAATGTTTTTGTCAATAAATATTTTTCGTATTTTTATTAGGAATGTTTATGATGCTATAAAATAGTTGCGTGCTTCAAGAACTGCAGTCAACAAACCTGATTTTTTCCTAGTGAACTGAAAGCTATTCGTATCTTATTTTATTACAATGTATTTCTATATATTTTTACTCCTTCTCTCTTTGATTAAACTCAAGTTCAACATCCTCCGTGTAGGACACATAAAAAATGAACTATTAAGCTGAGAAAATTATATTTCTTGATTATTACTAAGCAAATTGTTGTATTTTCAAATATTTTATTACATATTTGACAATGGCATGCATTATGTATTATCGATACGACAAATAACTAGTATTGAAGAAATGAATAGATTAAAAAATAATTTATTTATATGCGGAATTAATAATTTTACGAAAAAATTTGGAAATTCAAGTAAGCAGCTTATTTAACATATTTTGCCATAATGGTTTTTATGAGTAATATCGTTATTTTATTTGTTCTGTCGAACTATTTTAGGAGATTAAAATGAGAACAATCAAACACTTTTGAAAGAAGCTTATTTTAGGATATTAGACCCTGATTAACTTAAAATAAAAGATACGTTTGGTTTACAACATTTGGTTATGTGTGATTTGTATTTAATTCAAACCATAATTCATGCTCATTTAAACTGGCATTGTTTTTGAATACACACAATAGTGGATTTGTAATATCTTCAAGAACGAACGAAGGTAGTTCTCAGCCCCTTTTAGAATTCTTATCTATGCCTTAGATGAGAATTTAAAAAGGGTCAGATTTCGACAACCGTAATGAAGGATTTCTCTTTCTAAATTCCCTAAAATAATTCTAAAAATAAAATGTAAAACTTATACAGATAGTAAAGATGTTATAACTACTACATCCGAAAATGGAAAACCTATGATGAAAGGAATTTGTTTCAATTGTAATTCAAAGAAAAGTGTTTTTTTAAAAAAACAAATGACACTTTAAAGTATGTATATTATGATCCATTAAAAGAATATTGTGGTATCAATGAATTAAAAAGTAAAACGAAATTTGCTCAAAAAGATATTACTGATTTTCTTCATACTAAAGATGTATATACAAGATATAAACCAATTAACAGAAAATTTAAACGAAGAAGGATTTGTGTATCTCATATTGATAATCAATGGCAAGCAGATTTATTATTCATAAGACCTTTTAGTGAATATAATGATGGTATCAATTACATATTAACTGTTATATGTATATTTAGTAAATATGCATGTTCTGTTCCAATTAAAAGAAAACAGGTGAAGAGGTATCAAATGCTTTTAAAAAGATATTCAAAGAGACAAAACCGTTAAATATTCAATCTGATTGTGGTTTGGAGTTCTTATCTTCTTTAACACAAAAATTGTTTTCAGAAAATAATATTCAGTGGTTTGGTACTAATAATACAGAAATTAAATGCTCAGTAGTTGAACGATTCAATAGAACTTTGAATGTAAAAATAAGAAAATATTTAGCAAGTAATAATACAAGAAGATATATAGATAAATTAGATAAATTAGTTTACAATTATAGTAACTCTTATCATAGATCTATTAAAATGATACCAATAGAAGCAAGTAAAAAAGAAAATGAAAATATTGTACATAATAATTAGTATGTTAAAAAAATTATTAAACAATCAAAATTTAAAAAAAGTGATAAAGCAAGAATTTCAAAATATAAAAAAATGTTTACAAGAGGTTATTATCCTACATTTACAGATGAATTTTTTATGATATCTGAAGTGTTAAAAACAGATCCAATTACTTACAGAATAAGAGATTTAAACAATGAAGAAATTAAAAGCACTTATTAGGGGAATGAATTAGCTAAATATGATAAAAAAGACAATGTATATAAAATTGAAAAAAAATTATAAAAAAAAGAAAGGAAACAAGCTATGAATGAAGTGGTTAAATTATCAAGAAGAATATAATAGTTGGATAGATAAAAAAAAGATTTAATTCAAAATTAAGAGGTGGATAAATCACCCACCCCTTTAAAATGATAATTTTGAGTGGGAAGAATTCTCACCCCGCCCCCCAAGAACTAATATTAAATGATAAAACATCATTACAATTTCATAAATTTTATGGCTCCCGGAATTCTGGGAGTTATAAATATTCAGGGTGTTGTCAAATCACTTATATATATATAAAAATACAAATTATTTACCTTTTGATGTTTATTTTTTGTTTTATTTAGTTTTTCAATATCCATTTGAATTGTTCAACTGTATAATTATTTAATAATTTTATACCCAATGAAATATACTTATATGTTATCTCTATGCTCTCGAACACGGTTAAATAAATTAATTGAATTTGGGTTGCATTTCATTTCATAAATTACTTTTAATTTTGGATATTTTTCTTTTAATTTAGTTATGTGTTGATTTTCAGATTTCCTTTGAGTTCTCATCGCATAACATGAATATTCTCATTTTGATTCATTTATTTCAATTAATAGAAATATATGTCTTTTTCTTCATTAATTCTTTTAGTAGATATATCTTCTAATTCTTTATATTCTAAATTTTCAATTCATAATTTATCTTTTTCAATTCTACATTTTTATTCTTAATTTTTTCTAATTTATTTTTTATCTTAGCTGTTTTATTTTTATGTTTATGAATAAACTGATTACTATAATAATCCTTTATTATTTTCATTACTTTAACACTATAAATTCAGGGGAAATCCTATAATCCTATCCAACAACCTATATTAACTATTAAATTCTCCTGCACATATGTACTATTCGTGTTATATTTTTCTGATAATCCACCTCTGATTTCATGAATTAAACTACTTTTTTCAGCAGGCCGAATTTGGTCTGCTGCGAAATTACACTTTTTAACACGATCTTCTAAATATTTGATTAGCCTTTGGCCTCTAAGTTTCGATGCCACTTTCTCTTCCTCATGTTTAGCATAATTTAGTAGCATTAAAATATCCTGTATTAATATCTATTATCAATTTAAAATCTCCAACCAAACCATACAGATAATTATTTTAATTTGTTCATAATATATGTCTTTTAAATAAGTCATTTATAGGAATTCATTTTTATAAATACTTTTTAAAAATATTTCAAGTTGTTAAATTCTGTTTATTTTTATAAATATATGCTACAGATTTGTTCATAAAAGTGGGGGGGGGGAATTGTACGCCTCCTTTATAAAATCAAATATCTATTAAAAAATTTTAATTAAAGTTTAAAAATAATCTATTTCTTAAGAAGGCACTATTTTATATTTAAATAAATATATTTGAAAAAAATATTACAAAAGTATTATATTGAATATAAATCTATGTACATTTAGAATATAATTAGAATATGATAATTTAAGGCATAGAAATCATCACATAGTTGTATATTTTGGAAGACCAGATTTTAAATTAGATAGTTATGATAATATGAGAATAATGGAATTACATATAAAAAGAATATTAAAATTACATTATTTCAAGCGAATAATATTTAAAGATATATTTGAAGAATTTGAAGATAATTGTGATTCGTTAGATGTTTGAGCTTATAGATAAAGGGAAACTTTAGAAATTAAAAAAACTATAAGAAAAGAAAAAGATTTTTATATATTTATATTTTAATTACTTCAAAAATTATTTAATGAGTGTATATTAATAATTTAAAATTAGTTACTTGAAAAGTATATTTAATAAATAAATAATAATATATTTAATAATTAATTTTTAGTTAATAAATTTAGAAAAAATAGCAAAACAACACTTTCAATGTGGTGGACTTTAACTTGAAATTGTAGCACTTAATTTGGGGGTGCCAGCTTCCCCCAGAGGGCTATACAGTTTACCACAATTTTTACATCTAGGACCCAGTTTTTTTAATTTCCCGGCTCTATGTAAAGAGTCCTATTTTTTTTTTTTTTAAAGAAGAGTTAGCTTGGGCTCGAATTCAGGTTAATACATGCTATTCTGTTATTCTAACCACTACACTTCTGGGACAGGAGAAACTCATTTTTTCTTAGGTTTATCAAGTAACTTTAATAAACTTAGTTCGCACAACTAAAAACAGTCTTTCAATGAATAGTGCTTCCATCTATATTACAACATTAGAAAATATATAAATGGATGATTTTATTGTAGCTGAAAAAATATATTATTCTAGTGATGAAGGAAGCAGTATTTCTGTAGCAAATCAATATTTAAAAGTTTTTAAAAATATTCAAAAGAAAGATATTACTTAGGACAGTTCAGGAGATGAAAATTATTATAAAATAAATATTCAAGCCTTTTTGAGACAGAGATATGTAAGTAGGATAAACTTTTTCAGTCAATTAAAAAGAAAACATAATTTAAATTTTTCATTGCAAGCTGATGAAATGTTTTACAAATATTTAGATTTTTATTATTAAAAAAAAAAAAAAAAAAAAAAAAAAAAAAACTGTAAAATATTTGTATGTCATGAAAAAGATTTGTGAATATCTTGGAATAGAAAATAATTTGAAAGTTAAAAAAAATAGAAATGAAAGGAATGAGTTTTTAGCATTTTTAAATAATTAGATACATAAAATATGATTTTATAGACAGCCCCAATTTGGGGCTACTTCAAATCAGTATTATTCAGAACTTGATTTATTATTTTAGAAATATTTCAGTTATTAAAAAATTAATATATTTTTAATTGTCAGAACTTGCAAGAAATATTTCAGTTTAAAAAAAATAAACCATTATAAATGGATATGATTTTTAGAGATTGTAAAATAAAAAAGAATGAAGAAGAATTTTTTATGCACATAAAGAAAAGAATGACTCTTTGTATCAAATGTATTGAAGAGGAATACTCACAACATGTGATGTGTGAAAGTGAAGTTTATGATACAAATTATTGGCATGGATGTAAAAATTGTTTTTTTGGTACACAAATAAATCTTAAAAATCGAATGTTGATGAAAGATTTATATGAAAGAACAAAAAAGATTAATAAGAAAATAATGAAAGAAGGATATGAATTAATAACTATATGAGAATGTGCTTTTGACAGTGATAAAGATATGATAAATATATGAGAAAAGAATGGAAAAGAGATTTCATGGAAACTTTACATCCTAGCGATGCTTTTTATGGTGGTAAATGTGAACCTACTAAATTAAAATATGAATTGAAAACAAATGAAAAAGGAAGATACCTAGTTGTAATTTCTTTATACCCAACAGTTAATTACTTTGATTATTATCCAGTTGGTCATCCTGATAAAAACATTTAAACCTGAAAAATATAATAAAAATTGGTATGGCTTAATAAAATGTAAAATACTACCACCTCGAAAATTATATAATCCTGTACTACCTTATAAAAGAGAAAAACTGTTGTTTTCACTATGTAGATCATGTTCTGAAACCATTCATTGTAAACACTTTAAATCGTCTCTTGATAAGAAGAAATGTAAAGATTGTTACGTTATCAGAAATTCAGAATGTAAACAGTGATAATGAAAGATGTTTTATAGGTATTTGGACTACAGAGGAAATGAAATTAGTTATTAAAAAATTATACAAAATAATGAATATTTATGAAGTTTGGAACTTTGAAAATAAATCAAATGAATTATTCAAAGAGTACTTAAAACTGTTTTTAAAAATTAAACTCGAAACATGTGATACATGGAAAAATAATTTTAAAAATGAAAAGGAATATAAGAGGGTAGTTAAAGAGAAATTAGGTATAAAATTGAAAAACATAGAAGAAAATCCAGGTTTGAGATTTATAGCTACAGTATGTTTGAACTCTTTATGGGGCAAGTATGGACAGCGAAAAAATATGAAACAAACTGAATACGTAATGGAGATTGAGGATTTCTATAGAATTTATACTAGATAATACAATAAAAGATAAAAACATGGTATTTATGAATGATGATTGCGTAGAAATGAGTTACAATATGGAAGAATAATATGAGAAAAATAACTTTAACACAAATGTTTATATAGCAGCTTTTACAAACAGTTCTGCTAGAAAACGATTATATAAAATGTTAAATAAATTAAAAGAAAAAGTTATATATTACGATACAGATAGCGTTGTTTATATAGATGATGGAAGCAAAGATATTGAAACAGGATGTATGTTAGGAGATTGGACATATGAACTTGGAAATGATAAATACATGAAGTGTTGGATAGTATTGGATCTAGTAAAGATTATGGATATATACTAAATGACAATTCTACGCATGGAAAAGTAAAAGGATTTAAAATGTCTTATCAGAGTGAAACAATGTTAGATTTTCATAACCGAATGAAAATAATAACAGGTGAAACTGATTCCATAGATATTGAAATTAACTAGTTTAAAATACAAAACAATGGAGATATTTCAAGTATTACATCAAATAAGAGATATATGTTTGGATTTGATAAGCGTAGAGTCTTGGATGGTTATAACACTGTACCTTTCGAATATTAATATCATTTTGTATCGTAAATATTTTGTCTTTAATATTTTATATCTTCAGTATTTTATATTGTTAATATTTTATATCTTCAAAATTTTTTTTATCTTTAATATTTTATATCGTTAATATTTTTTATTCTCAAATTTTTATATATTTTTAAAATTATTAAAAACGCTTTATAAAAATGCATTTAAAATAAAATAACTGATTTAACATTGACATTCAATATTCAAGGATTTATTCTTCCAGATAAAAACATTTTCAGAGAAACTAGTTGGACACATAACACAACCAATTGCTGAAACTATTCAATTCTTTACACCCAATTGTGAATTAACAGAACAAGAAATGAATATCGTTCTTAAATGCACTCATGAAATTCACGGTCTAAGATTAAAAGATATCCTAAGATTTAAAAGATATATCCAGATGATAAAAGTTTATGGATTAGTAAGGAAAATGTTAAAAAATTATATTCAGTTTTTATATGATGAATATGGTGGTACATTTTCTTATAAAGGAGGTATAATTGAAAAAGAAATCTTTGAGGAATTAAATATACCATCTGTTCAGATAGATGTACCTAAATGTCTTAGAATATTAGCTCCTCTGTGCACTGCTGTCAATATAAGAAATCCATTCAAAAAATATTTTGCAATAAATGGAGGAAATAAAATATTTAGATATTAGTGAAGAAATAATACAGAATTTGCACAAAATTAACTATAACGAGCTATCAATAATATACATAACAGAAATGGAATTGATGTGTTAATAATGAAATATATTGATCAAATAAGAGAATTAATTTTAAAAGTTGGAAATAAGGATATAAGAGAAAAAACACTGTGTGTGTGTGTGTGTGTGTGTGTGTGTGTGTGTGTTGTGTGTGTGTGTGTGTGTGTGTGTGTGTGTGTGGTGTGTGTGTGTGAGAGAGAGAGAGAGAGAGAGAGAGAGAGATCTAATAGATGAAACATTATAAATAAATATCTTCAGAAAAATATTTTTGAAAACGTAAAATCATTTAATAAAATGAAATATCATAAATGGAAGAATCAACAACATCAAAAAGAATATGTATCCTGAAACTTTTAAATTAGGTGATTTAGAAGTTGGAAAATATAATTTGATATCTTTGAAAAAATTAATAACAAATATTTGGATCTTCATTAATTGCATAACTAGAAGTAAATGATAATAAAAAAGAATTTTACTTAAGTTCTTGCCATGTTGATTTATCTGAAAGAGCAATTAAAAAAATAAATAAAAACAACTATCTATTCAATTACAAAGGTAAAATAAATGATAAATATTATGATTACAAGTTGGATAAAGTTTAAATCTTTATCTTTAAAAAAAAAAAAAAACACTTATAACGTCTTTTATCTTATCTTTTTAAAAACTTACAAAAACCTTGCATTTCTTATAAAAAAAGTGTACCTTTAAATTTTAAATATTCAAAAAACACAAATTTTTATAATAAAACAGCTTAAAAAACTCAATTTTTTATATATAAAAAAAACAGCTTAAAAACATAAAAATAATGCATTTTTTCGTGATCCTTTTTTCAATGGAAGGTCAAATTTTTTCGTTGATATTTTAAAAGTGAAAAAAGTTCTATTTTTAATCAAAAACAGCTTAAAAATACTAAAAATACTGTATATTTTAGTGAAAAAGATGCCATTTTTTAGTGAAAAACACACTTTTTTGTTTAAATTTTAAAAGTCAAAAATGCTCTATTTTTGCAAATTTTTGCCAAAAAACAGCTATAAAACTTGCAAAATAAAAAAGAAAAAATTTTATTTTGCAAAAAATATTGCATTTTTAGAGTGTCCTCAAGCCCCCCTCCTCCCCCCGATATACTACTTATATACATTTATCCAGTGTAGATTTTAAGACGCTGCAATTAACAAAATGTACTGAAATAATGAAATCAGATCCCGGTGTCGATTACTTGCTTAAAATAAACTTTTGTCTCTTCTTTTTGTTAATATTTTCTTATTGTAGACCGAGCTCTGTACAAATCTAACAGAATATTTCATTTAAAATTAATTTAAACAAAACCTTGTTTTATCAATTCAAAACATATTTCCAAACTTGAATGTTAAAATTAATTTTATGTTAGTTTTATCATACACACAATCTTGACTTTTATGAACAAACTAGGTCAAAATCACAAACTAGCTGTTCAAAAATGGTATTCAAAATAGCGACCTTGAAATTAGTGATTGAAAATAAACATGGACTTTATAAGTAGTATAAAATACTGATATTTGAAATAAGTTTTCAAAATTAATCCAACTTACTGAGGTTAATTTTATTATTTTATAATCATTGATATTCACCCTAAAAGCTAAAAATCAGTATAGGCAGCGAATTCTTTTGCTTTGATTTTACACTAAAATAAAATTAAAGAAATTCAAATAATTTTTAATCAATCTTGAGGAATGAAATGCATTTCTAGATTTTTGGTTGCCAGATTCTGTTTTTCTCGCCATTTCTAGATCCTTTGTGCGTCATCTAGGTGCTTCTTTTCAGTGACAACAGCATTTTTAGTTTCACTTCGTTTTTTATTTTTCAATTTGCCTGTCGTTGTATAAGTTGTTCAATTTTTTATCGGATATGAAGCGCGGCAATTTAAATCCTGTTTTTTATATCTACTTTTTTATTTAGTACGGATGTAGCGCAGAATATAAATATAGTCTTTTATATTCACATCTCTGTGGATATAGCGCTGGAATCTCAATCCTGTCTTTTATATTTATTTTGTATTTCGCAGAGCATATCGTGCCAGATTTTAAATTCTGACTTTTATTTTCATTTTGGATTCTGCTGTGCATATAGAGCGTCAGACGAAAAATGAAGGTAAGAATTTTAGGAAGTATAGAATTCCTAGAACTGTATGTTAAGTATTTAAATTTGTAATAATAAACGCAATTATAAAAAATCGTTCTATTTTTTTTGGAATTATTTTAGATTTGTCTGCTTTTATGTAGTAATGATTTGCAACATTCTATCTTAAATCACTGAAATTCATTATTTATTTTTAATTAGATATTATTAATTGTAATTATTTTTGTTATTTTATTTCCTTTAATTTTAATTCTGATATAATTTTAAATAGAATCTTTAATGAATTCTTATTACGATTACTGTTTTCTTATATACTATTAGGTTGAGCAATTTAAAATCGGGGGGGACCTCCGCTTTATTTATATGGTTGTTATTCATGTTTTCTTATGTAGTGTTAGGCTTAGTGAGGGAAAAACCCGGTTTCTTAGGCCGATTGCTGGATTGCTATTTTTTCGTCGCTAAATAGCGACGACGAAAAAAGTCACAATGATCGCCGATAGAGGAGGATACCCTACTAGTTCCAAAAAAATTTTTTAAACTTGTTCAATTTTTTTGTGAATTTAAAATTATTTTAATTGTAATTGCGAATTACCAATGATTGAAATATATTCAATTTTTCGGCAACCGAATTTTTTAAAAAAAGAATTTTTACAGAAAGATATCCTACATAGATAATAATAAAATATATCGTTTTCTATACTACGAGTTCTTATATGTATTATAATATATATTTGAAACGTTTACGATTACAAGAAAACTAAAAGAAAAAGAAGCTAATTTTTTTATAAATTTATTGTAATTTAATTTCGTTTAAAGAAATGTATAATTAAATATAAAGTTAAAAAATTATTATCTTTTTCCCCCAACTAAATAATAGGCAGAAAAAAATATATAATTAAAAAAGAAATAGAGCTAATTTTTTTGTATTGAAGGTACATTGTGTATGAAGGTACATTTTTTGTATGAATGTACGTTATAAAAGTAGAGTATTTTTAAAATTTATATTATTTTGTTGTTTTTGATATCTTATCTGGTCTGACTTCGACGGATCAACTAAATCGTTGACTTCAATGAAATCCGATACAAGAATTTTGGATATCCTCCCAGCTCCAATCCAAGATGTACTGAGGAGGTACCTATTTTTTCCAGTAGTTAAGGAAAAGAGAGAGGAAAGCTGTTGCCACCCCCTTCCTACGCATTCAAGCCTGCGCTCTTCGTGAGTAAAGACATGACTCTAGGAGCAAGTACAAATGAAGAAGTAAAAACTTCTTTCGCAGGCCAAAACTTCGTAAATATTTCAGATCCAGGATCTTGCCACCCCCAGATTATATGTGAGACCTTTCATGTGCCCATTGGGAAGCCGGGACCGACATACCCTACCTCCCAGACAGGAAAAGTCCTGTCTTTTTTTTCTTTACATCAATTGTGAAGTGGAGACATTAAACATTGTTTTGGATCTTTTGCCTCTAGAATAACTCTAAATATCTGTGAGGTGACGGGGACAAGTGGTCTTAGTCCCTCCTTTGCAATAATGTCGGCTCCCAAGAGTGGATTATTTACGGCAAATTTAAGTTGCTGTTTGCAGAGGATTAGAAGAATTTAAATATGATTCATTCAATGATTGATAGACAATTGTTATTCATGGTGTTCCCATAACCCTTGGAATGTGAAACTTTGGGTCCAATGCGTTAGGTTTACATGCAGGATGTGCAGAGAACAACAATAATAATAATAAAACCTTAAAAATTTTACATTAAACACTTCTTTTAACACTTTTTATTATACATTTGTACACAAAATCCATACGTCTCTCCGTATTACTAACAAAAACATCAATTACATGATTAAAAAACTCTGGTTTTGGCAATAATAAGTGTAACATTCTTTTCCTATTGTTATTATAGATAAATTGCTTAATCTATCGCATCTCATTGTAATTCGTGCATATTTTTTTTACTCTTTTCAAAGCTGAAAATGATTTCTCCACTGAAGTAGTTAGAAATGGAATTGTACAAATTAAATGTGCCAATTTATTTACTTCGTTTAGGGCATCTGTTAAATCATTTAGCATTTTATGCTGAATAAGTGTCGATAAATTCATTTCGTGGTATGACTCACTACGATAAAGAACGATTATTTCATTGATCAGCCTTACAAAATCGAAATGTTTTGCATAAGCATTCTTTAACTAATTAAGGCATTCATCAAAAAATTTAGCTGTCGGGTGGAAGACTCCCACCCGACAGCTTCTATCTAACTGATAAAGCCCAAGTCTGCTGATGTTTATCTACATGAATTGTAAGTGAGAGGAAAAGGGCAAATCCTTCATGTGGTGTCTCAGAATAAGCAATCACTGTATTTGCATTCACAGGGACTTCATTGTTTATAATAATCAAACGAGTTTTTTGTGAAAAAATTTACTAGAAAACTTTTCATATAAATTTTAACAGAGCTTTTCTTAAAGAACATTGGAAAATACTGATTTTAAACATTTATAATAAGAAGCGATTATATGATGAGGCTATCATTTTTTTTCATAATAATAATATATAGAAACATAAATAATCAATATTATCATATTTCTATTTTTATTTATATATATGAATATTATAATAAATAGATTATAATAAATAGATGAAATAGATTAATAATAATAAGATTATAGATTAATTATATATATATATATATATATATATATATTTTTTATTATAATGAATATTATAATAAATAGATTAAGATTAAATAATTATTATATTTACACTTAGATTTATTTATTATAAAATGGTGTAATTCACGTCTAGTTAACATAATTTTATTGCTGTATTAAATAACCATGGTTGTCCTCTTTGAAAATCCATTTCGAGAAAATATAAAAAATATAAACCACGTGCAAATTTTAGAAATTTCAATCATTGCAATGATATGAAAAAATCAATATATTCGCACCAAGCGCCTCGTCATTTTCAACAACGGTCAGGTGAGAGGTCAAGGCTGAGATAACACCCTCCACTCCACATCAGCACCATACTTGCGGAAGGAATTTGATTGTCACAGATTAGCATGGACCAACCTATGGAGTTCCAGCAATCCAACGAGAGTGAACGTGGTCCCAATCGCTGTGTGTGGCAGAGGATGCTCCGTTTTGCTGATCTCAGATTTTTAACGTTGAAGCTCACCATTTATTTACCGTCGTGATATTCTGAAACTCGGCTTAAGAATTATATCCAAAATGGAAATATTTATTCAATCATCTTACCATTACCCCTTTTTGTGGGTTCCATCTAAAAAAGCCTTTCATTATCCATTGACATTTTGATCAACGTTAAGCAGTTTCAAATATTTTTTATCTCAAAGTAAAATAATCCGAAAGAGCTAGTTACTGGAAGTATCAAACCAAATGTATATTTATTGAAGAACGAATTTTTAAAATCATACTGAATATAAAATGCAAAAAAATAAAAAACATTTTCAAGTGTTTAATCATGGGCGCTTCTGAAACTGAAATAAATAGTCTACACCATGGGTTCCCAAACTTTTTTTCTCGTGGACCACTTTCAAAGTTTTCCTATTTTCGGTTCACCCCCTTTTGCTAAATTTCTACTGTATTCCCAAAATTCCTAAAAAATAGAATCCGGATGTGTTAAGAAGAAAGAAATGTAAAATTTATCCTATTGATTAAAATAATACATGTGGTTATACAAAATTATAAAACATTTATAATTACAAAAAATCAACAATTGATAAAAAATTAACAATGAGCTCTGAAATACAGTTCAATAATAAGAAAATAGTCATACTTTTAATGAGACGGATGCACTTGATCAATTGACAGAGAGCAAATTATCAATATTTGGCTTCAGTTTTGTAAGAAGAAATCTCAAATTTTCCCATTTTGTGATGTTCAATCTGCTCCTTTTTTTGTTAACGGCACTAAAATTTCTTTCGCGACAAGATATGATGAGGGAAACGCTATCAAAAATTTTCTCGCCATTTCCCACAACCTTTTTCAGGGATTTCTGCCTGCAACCACAAAATCTTTGATAGCTTTTTTTAAATTTCACATTTAGTTCCTCGCTGGTGCTGAACTGAAGAAGCTCCTCTTGTATTACCGCCTCTTCCGTTTCCTCAAATGGGGTTAAGAACCATGGTGGTATTTCCATCGTCAGAATGATATTCAAATCTATTTTTGAAGTCCTCATGCAGGGTATTTAAATGATGAGGGTAAATCTTAATATTCTCGTCGAGACATTCTATCTGTGACAAGTGCAGAAACTGGGAGAATTCGCTCCGACTAATATTTTGCTTCATTAATTTCAATTTATCAAGTACACTTGTACTATTATCTATTATTCTATTCAATTCTGTGTTTGAAATGAGTCTCGAATATTTTTGAATATCTACCTACCTGCCTACGTTAATAGGTAAATCCAAAACGAAATTTTTGTTCTTTATAATGAAAACACCAGAAAATTTTTCGTGGATCCCCACTTACAGCTTGTGAACCCCTGTTTTCTTTTCACGTTTACGTGGACCCTCGTGTGGTCTCCTATATATCCCTGTGGGTCCACTTGGACCACTTTGCGAACCTGTGGTCTAGACTGTAAAAGTGAAAAGACCAGTAACTTTCCCACAAATAATCGCCGAATTTACATCAAATCTTGTTCAAAATATGGTGTGTGTGGTGCCCCTTGTAAGAAAATTTAGAATTTGAGATGAAGTTAAAATTTAGGACAGTTAAATTAAAATTCAAATTAAGGCTCAGAAAAAACTAATAATTTATTCCAGAATTTTAAAATTTCAACAATTATCAAAAACCAAGATAATCTCTGAAAAAATTGCAGTCCTCCAAATGAGGTCCAGCTCCGATGCCCGCACCAATTGTGCGTAAAGACTGATAAAGATGGTTGTTTCCCGAGTATAAAGGCCACTGGAATGATCTCAGCTCCCTATAAAAAAGAAAAAATTCTTATTTTTTTAAACAAATAATTTTTACTTTTAAACCATAATGATTCCATTAATTTAGTTTGAAAATAAACCATCAATGAAATGGCAATGATAAAAATTCACACAGCTACTGTATAATACTTTTGGCTCATTTTTGAATTTGTAAATATTTTTGCCGAGTTTACTGTTTTTCTGGTAACCTTGACTTCTTACTATGTCCAAAAATAGAGGATGTTAAGAATAATCAGCAATATATTATATCTTTGCAACCCTTGGCGATACTTTTAATTCCCATACAATTTAAGATACACCAAAAGGATTATATGGCAACTGCGCCAAATGCATGAAATATTTCACAAGAATTTTTACTTTGCCATTGCACATGTGTTTAATATTTTAATTCCCTAAATTTCTCAGACTGAAGTTTGAATTCCGGAGGAAGCAGAATTCTTAAGATCATAACTTTCTTTTTGTTAGAATGTAATCTTGAAAAATTCATAACTACTATCCATTGAACAAATCTTGTGCAACGCTAACTTGCATGAAGTATATTTGAATTTAAATAAAATGGAGCTCATTATCAATAGAAAGATATTATCTCTAATGTGGAAAATTTTATGAACTCTATTAAAATATTTAATAAAATTAAAAATTAATTCTATCACAAAACTTATTAATTCGGATATTTAAGAATTCAAATTTTCTTAACCACACTTGTCCTTTGTCTTAGAAAAAATTATTTATTACATGTACTCTATAAGGAATGCAATCCTACCTGAAAGCAATTCCAACTTTCATTTCATTGATGAGAAATCTGACAAAGTAATCAATTATATTTTTGATTAAAAGCTGCATTAAAAAAACTTTTTCATTTTTTCGAAGTACGAAAGGATTTTGCTGTTATTTTTTTCAAAAAACGTACTTCACATTCATTAGAAAATACACTGCTTGCGTGGTTTTGCAAAAAAAAAAAAAAAAAAAAAAAAAAAAATTTTGCGGTCCTTAACCATTCGGACTGTACTTAAAGTTCGGACTTTAAATAAGGAGGATTTCCTTGCGAAGACAGTGCTGTTCCTTCATTTTGAGCGGATTCAGTGGCTCGTGTATCAGACAACAGAAGTACATTCATCGGTTTGTTTCACAGGCGGTCACAGCACAACACAGTTTTCTTCTTTCATATCCGGACATTTTTCCTCCTTCCCTAATGTTCTCAATCACCGATGCTTACGGCATGGAAATTACATCTGAACCTGGATTCAAAAAGTCTTGAAATAAAATTTCGGGCATCAGTGAGTTTCTTTATCAAAATTTATGGAGAAGTAACTCCTCTTTGTTCAAGTCATCAGGTAAAATTTTTATCGTGGGGCAGGTAAATTTTTATTAGTGAAGTTTTTACCATATTCTGATATTACTGCTAAGTGTTCTGTTGCAGTACAGATGGAGTTTCGCGCTTTTGGACTCTGTCTTCATAATGTGAACGGTTACCCACAACGCTTTGGGAGAGAGCCCTTCAAATTGAATTAAATCCTCTTACAAGCAGCAGGCGAAAAAAGAAATTACGATAAGAATTGAACGTTCAAGATACATTATCATGTACATAAACAAGGAAACTACGATGTAGAATTAAGAAGGCTGATGAAAATTTCCGTGTAATTTAAGTTGTACTAGTTAAAGACAAGGACGATCGAATTGAACATTCAAAAATATATAAATATAATTTCTTGTGTACATTTCATAAAAATTATCTAAAAGCAGTGCTAGGTGCCTCTGTATTAACTTCATCCACAAACTGAAAAATATTTGCTTGCATCTGACGTGTGTTTCATAGATCAACTTTTGTTGATTTGTGAAACATACTTTTATTAGAATAACAGTCAACTTTTGATTCCTATATTTAGATTTTTTATGACATTATCTTTTTTTATAAGCTTAATTTTATTTTTTAAGTAAAAAAAAAAGATCATTTACAAATACTATCTTTTTTATATACTTTTATATACTTTTTACATTGATTTTAACAATTGATTATTAAAATTTATATTGATTTTAGTAATTCATTTATTCACATTCTTTTCCTTAATTTTATTGATACCTATTACATTTCACATGTATGAAAAAAGGTTATATTTTATTTCAGTGTAAGAAAAGCAATTCTCAAATTTTCAGAGTATAACCTCAAAAAACCTGAAAATGTCATTTTAGGCACCAAATGCTCATATTTCTGATATTAAATTTACTGTTATGATACAAGAATTATTAGTATGATAAAAACGAATCCTCTGTATTAAAAATCTTGAAATTTTATTTTCTTCGTATATTATTGAGAAATATAAATTTTTATTTTTTTCTGAGTACCAGAAAAAACTGAATCTGAAAACTGCCTTGTGTTCTTTTGCTTTACTTTTTTTTCTTTTTTAAATAAATTGTAATGAAGTGGGGTTTTTTTCATTTTCGTCAGTTTATACAATTCTACCTGCAATGTCACAGTTTACATGTAAAACAAGAATTTCACATCATGTTACATTTAGAAATTTCAATAACTTCATTAAGACCATTCATTATAACAATGAAAAAGAAATGCATTGGTAGAGTAATATTCCAGAAAATGATGTGTTCAGAAGTTAAAATTGCTAAGAAGTACCATTAGTGTACCATTAATATGAAACCATGGAAACTGCTACGCACCATACACGGTTTTCTCATGTCTATTAGGATCTGTAAGTGGAGCAGCTATCTATCTGCTTAAAGTAACCAGAAGATATTTAGTCTGGTATCTAAAGTAGCAGTATAACAAATCTTGTTGCGTAGATTAATTGTGGTTGCATAGAACTTAGCATGCATGTATGTATTAGCACATATCCGAAAAGAGCTAGTAGGATATATCGCCCCATTGGCGACCATTGCGACTTTTTTTTCGTCTCCAAGCTAAACGCATATTTTTGTAGTGGGAAATTTTCCAAAGTCCGCCGAATAGAAAAGATGAACAAAATATTCAAACGCTGTTGCTACTTAAAAAACACATTCGTATGATGTAAAAATGGCATAAAACATTAGGGAAAATAAAACCTAGCAACAAAAGAATCAGTAGAGTAAGAAAAACTCAATTTGGCAACACAAAGAAGGAAAACCGACGTACTATAATCAAAACGAAGGGCGCCACATTTAGCGTGAAATCACTTATGGGGGATATACTATACTTATATCATCCAAAGCAATGGGATTCAAAGTTTGGTAAACAAATCGTTTTACACGTCTTTCTACCTTTCGATAAAAGGGCTCTAATCTGCATTCGTGTTTTATTTAAATGAGTTATTGAGTTTTCCCTGAAATATAAGAACATTTATCCATTGTCGCTTAAATTTGGCATTAATTTAGGTTATCAGTGGTTTTTGTTGAAAATCCATTAGTTGACTAAAAAGCGACAACCCTATTAAAATTACGAATGATCGCCTTGAACTTATTACATGGACAAAATATAATAATTGCACCATCCTTCCATGAGATTTTTAAAGGAATTCCATCAGGAATTCATTAAAAAAAATTCAAGAAATATTTCACACAACGTTAACAAAATGAAGGAATTCATTTTGTTAACGTTGTGGTAATTTGAAAGGCATCATTATATTTAGATATCGCAATTCGGCAATGAATTACGATAATAATGAATAAGTTAAGATATCATAAACTGCAGTCTATTCACTTTTTCAACTAAATGGTGAATATGACTTAAAAACTGTATTCAAATGTAATTCAAGAAGTCATGGATGTCTTATTTCGAATACTAAAATATTCGTATATCATTATATCTTAATTTAAATATATTAAGTAATTGCCAAGGTAAATAATTAACAATATAAATTATAAATATTGAGGTAAAATGTTGAGGCGAAGTAATGCATGAGATATATTTTTTTAAAACGGAAAACTAAACTAGGTAATTAATCATAAAGTTGTTGTTTCCTTCGTTTCTATTGAGATCCTGAGTACGCCACTTTATTAGAATTCTCATTGTTTTAAAATATCCATGACGCCAGATAACGTTTCATCTACGTCACATCATATTAAGACAGCTTCGTAAATCCATCTTGTCGACGAATTTGCTGCTTACCTTCAAAATCGCATTCTTCAAGCGGCAGCAAACAAGGTGAAGTTCACCACCGAATGTCTGAGTATATTGTAAAATTTCTATTTGTTAATAAAACGATTTCTTTTATAAAGATCAAAACATCGGTGTGAGAAGCCGTTTTCCATAAAATCAAGCCATTAACTCGTTGAGAAATAAATGCAGAAAAAGCAAAATGAAAAAAACATGACAAAACATCACTTGATGAATAGTTTAAGTAGGTAAGTATGATATAAATTTTTAAAAATTTCATTAATACAATTCGGAATTAATAATTGCAATATTTATGAGCAATTTCTTTCAAGTTTTAGGACTATTGCCTTGCTTACGCAATATCAAAAATTTTTCTTTTAATTAATATTGCTGAAATAATAAAAACAGATTTGTAAAACATGGCCTCAAAAAATTCGTAAAATTTCATAAAATTATGTTTATTCTTTACTTTGCTATTTTTAATAATGTTTCTTCCATAATGTACTGATTGGCTGTCATATTTCTGAGACCGTCATTTGGCTTGTGCATTCGGAAAGAATCAGCAACATAGTCAGAGACTTTTAAGTCGATTTTATCAAAACGTGTTATTTCTCAAAAATTTTCCAATTCCCCCCTCCCTTCCGTTAACACGATAGAGTAATAATTATATGAAACTTGGTCAATATGTTTGAAGTGTTATTATCTATGAAATAAAGTAAAATTTTGAATATAAAAAGGACTTTTTCATTTACAGTTTTGTTCAAAGGGAGCGTTCAGTAAAATTTCGTAAAATATCCATATTGTTGTATATTTTTAAACATATTTTCATTATCACTGAATATATTTTTGAGATGTTGCTTTTTTCACAGAGCATTGTCACATAAATTTTATGTTCAAATTATATTAGGTTTGATGCATTATATTTTCCTGTAGACTTTTAGCCGTTTTATTAAATTTTCACTAAAATTTTTCAGAAAATAACGGATTTCACATAGAGTATTCTATATATAATTAAAATATTTTGACTAAGTTTGTGTTTTGCATCACAGTTTATTTAAGGACGAGATAAAACAAAACTAAAATTAACTTTTAAGAAAAAGTTGACTTGAACGCTGGCGGATTCCTTAAATTGAAAACTCATTAATACGCAAAAAAGTTCCGTGCACAAGGAATTATAGTTTTATTAAGAAATAAAATGATGCGTACCGCGGTGGCCTGCTTCGTTTAGGCCTTTCCTTATGATTATCAGAGTGCAGTGATTTCGAATCCCGCCCAAAACGAAGATCCGTCTTCTACACTAATGGAGGCTGCGCCATGTTTAAACATTGCGTGGTCGCAATGTCTTCCAAGTGAAATGATACCGCTGTAAGTGGCTGGCCCAGTCTTCTTCCTGGTTTTTGCTTCACGAAGATACCGCATGGTTGTTTCTACTGAACTGGCAGATCCCACCTCAGGACTAGGTGGAGGGAAGCGTCATGGTCCCGTGCCAATTCAATAAACAAACTACTTCGTTGAACAATTGTATAGTAGTCGATACCACCTGGTTGTTCCTACTGAACTGGCAGATCCCACCTCAGGACTAGGTAGAGGGAAGCGTCATGGTCCCATGCCAATTCAATAAACAAACTACTTCGTTGAACAATTGTATAGTAGTCGATACCACCTGGTTGTTCCTACTGAACTGGCAGATCCCACCTCAGGACTAGGTAGAGGGAAGCGTCATGGTCCCATGCCAATTCAATAAACAAACTACTTCGTTGAACAATTGTATAGTAGTCGATACCACCTGGTTGTTCCTACTGAACTGGCAGATCCCACCTCAGGACTAGGTAGAGGGAAGCGTCATGGTCCCGTGCCAATTCAATAAACAAACTACTTCGTTGAACAATTGTATAGTAGTCGAATATTTATGTTTGTTGGAAACATTTCGGATGCAAGCAGAACAGGTATTTGCTTCATAAATAAATCGTGTGAATTTTTGCTCACGATTGTGTGATGCAAATGGGGCACTTGAAGCTAAATGCACTTGAGTGTATCGTGTGAGTAAATCCCATGAGTAAATCGTATGGTTTTTGCTCACGATTGTGTTATGGAGATGGAATTGCCAATTAAGGCATAAATAAATAGTGTGGTTTTTGCACACTTTACATCCTTTGCACGCGGAAAGTGTTAGCTTTCCATTTTTCTACTTTACACTCATTGGGCCAACAAACGCACGATTAAATTTAAATAGGATTTCCTAAGATTTTATCACATTAGTTTTGTTTTATTTTATCTTATTTAGAGAACTTGCAATTTTAATCCATGAAAAAACACATGAAAAATCTCATGTAAAATAATTATATATTTTCAAAATTTGAATTTGTCAACAATCGCTTCTTTAATAACCGCATTTAAAAAATTAGCTCATTTTGAAATATTTTTCAACTGAAAGCGCTGATTCAATTAAATTACTAGAATTTTATGAATGTAATTAGAATCCATAAAAAGAGCAGGAGAGTAAAATTAATGAAAATAAACATTAATGAAAAACATTG
Organism: Latrodectus elegans; assembly: GCA_030067965.1. Taxonomy (NCBI): domain Eukaryota; kingdom Metazoa; phylum Arthropoda; class Arachnida; order Araneae; family Theridiidae; genus Latrodectus; species Latrodectus elegans. The sequence continues at coordinate 108,232,633 of CM057822.1, forward strand.
AAATAATGCATTACGCATTTTGTGCCGATGATGCATTAATACTCCCATTACATTTAATACAAAGTATTTTTTATCTTACTGGACTTGTTTACCGGCATTCTGGAAACTGTGGCTCAACAAATAGGTCTGTAACAATGATTCAGATTTGAAAATATTGGAACAATTCACAGTTTGTGGCAGCAGATGGAGAGGTTTAGAATGGAAAAAAAAAATGTTTAGTTTATGGTTTATTATTTATTATATGCGTCATCTAAAGGTATTTGTGAACGTAACAATAATCATGACAACTTCTTCAACATAAATAAAAATGTTAAAGTTATTCATTTGAAGTGTTTCTTTTAAATATATTTATTCAAAAAATAAAAAAAGAATATGAAGTATTAACAGTACTTTAACATAATTAAATTAAAACATAAGCCTCGTTTCTGCATCAATATACTTAATATTGAAGTATTGAGTTGTAAGGGGCATAAAGTTATCACTGAAAATTGCCACACGCCAAATCTGGCACGCGTGCCATAGGTCGCAAATCTTGCTGTAAAGCATACATTATGCTGCTCAACACGCTCTAGGGACAAAGAATGATACACTTCGTCATTTTATACAATCATTTCTATATCATCTCTTGGTAAGCTTTTGTACCTATCCTTTTAGAAAAATATTACATTTACGCTCATCATGTAAATTATATTTAAAGTAAATTTTAGAGCCATAGAATCTCCCCTAAGCTCTCAAAAGTTGGAAAATAATTCCCCGAATTTTAAAAAGTGAGTCTTTACTTACCCAGTTTTCGCAAAATCTGTCCACGCCTTCACCATGTATTCACTCAGGTGGAGTTCAGCAAGGGTATAATTTTCAGGGTGTCTCAGAGGGTATCCAAAGACGAAAGGAGTTTCGTCAGAATGGACCACCCCCATCCACCGGGCCCAAGGCGTCACAGAAGGACGATGCTGGAAAAAGTAAAAATAAACTTTGTTGCCTTTCGCAGCCACTTTTTCTCCCAAATAAACTGCGGGACAAACTCTTTCAGCATCTCCAGAAGCAGCTTCTACCTAAAGGTGTTCGGCATACATTACATTTTGATTAGTTAATGTGCAACGGATAAAAAAATGGAAAGAATTCACACTTCAATTATAACTCTGCTTATAATTAACTACAATTCTTAACATAACAGATTAATTTCACAGAAATATCTTTAAAAATCCTATTATTCTGCAGAAACTCATTTTTACTAGCATCAAACATGGTACTCATACCTGAGATCAGTAATATGATGAAAGGCATCAAGCTGCTGCGAAAAGTGTGGAAATGTTTTTAAGATTGATAAAGTAAATTTTACATAAAACAGATTCTTAAAGTATTTTTGCTCAAGGTGATAAAAAAAGTATAACTTGGTCTCCTTTGGTAAGTCAATATATGTTTATTCATGGTAAAATGAATCAAAGAGGGTTTTTTTTCTTTTTTTTAATATTCTGATTATAGAATTAAAAATTTGATTTAAGAATTTCATTATTAAATAATTTTTAGTACATATATGATTCTTTCTTATGATAACGTGAAAGATAATGATACATATTTCATGGTAAGAAATAGTGTATCTCTTTCATGTCAACAAAAACATATTTTTAAACATACTTGAAACATAAATTTTTTCTTATAAGAATATTTAAATACCTTTTTTGGAGAAACTTTTTGAAAAATGTAACTCTTGGTAAATTAATGTGTATGTGATATTCACACACACACTAAAATAATTGCAGTATGACAATTATTTTAGTGCAAATGCAATTAAATGTATATTAGTGCAATTGCAAATGCAATTAATGCAATCAATTACAGAGGCACCTAAAATTAAGACTAAAAAATGGGACAGTAGCAGAATTTTGTTGATTGCATATTTTAAATATTGAGTGCATTTTTCTCTATCACGTGTGTTTCATAAAATTGTGGTTTTATAACAAAACTTCTGTGATAATACTTTATTAAACATAAAATATTTTAAATATATTAATGAAATATTCTATGCAGACACCTTTGGATGAAAACTTATGTTAAAGATAAGTTTTTATACTCAGCCATTGAATGAATTTTTCCATATTCTCGTGAAATAATAACATTGGTTTCCCATCAACTTTCCTGAAGGAAAAATAATTATTCTGGCGGAAACATGTTCATTTTAAATTTGACAAACATTTTGAAAAGTATAGATATTATAAAATGTTAAAAATAAACATTCAAGTCGATAGAATACCTTAGGGATTTTTGAATGTTTCAGACATATTTTATATGGTTTATTTTAGTATGTAACTTTCATAGTTTTAAACTTCTATATTATATCGATTTAACACTATGTCGTAAATCTAGGACTCGACATTTACATTTTTACAAAAAAATTATTATTAAATCACATTTTTTATGCTATCTCTTGAACTTATCCTTATCCATTGAATGATATGAATATAGAGTGAAGTCTATTTTCTTCAAAAGTTTTGAAATTCTCTACGTGGCGTTGTCATTTCAAGGAATATGCACCAATTTGACGTGGTGATGGCAAGTTATATATCGTTAGGCATCCACGGGAGTGCCCCGAAAATAATTGGGTCTTCTACCAATCTTTCTTTAGTCTACATATCCCCAAACTTGGTTTGGCGCCCCTACAGGTATCATATCATATGCAGGACATTGTGACCACGATATATTTTTCGTGCCTCATACTCCATTTGTGGATAACTGCTTAAGTCAGGATTTGAACTCACAACTTTATGACAACGAGAGCGAATGCCCTAACCAACTAGAGCCCCACGACCTCCCGACAGCAACTCACTTTGGTAGAGTGAATGTGAAATGCAGTCAGAAATTGAGTATTTATCAAAACATGGACGAAAAAAATGCATAATATTGATAAAAAAATTCCATTGACCAGCAATAAGTTTCTATAAATCTCTGTTTCTCATAAATTTTGCTTTTTGCTAACAATGTTTACTGATTTGATTTCATTCACGAACACAAATGAACGTGTGTTTGTAAAGATATCGCACATCCGAAAAAAATGTAGATTATATTAAATTACAAGTTTCTCTCGCTCTTACGTTTTTACATGTATTTCAGAATATTCATCAAAAATTTAGTTAGGGTTATATGATTCTGCAAAAACGCTTTGGTCTAGAAACTGGTACGAGAATATATGGAGAGAGTGCTTAAAAAAGATATTTAGTTTCAAATTATAATTTCTTAATGAAAGGAATCTCAATAGTGGATATGAGTTTACATGTAAAGATGGGCTCATTTAAAATTACTTTTTTTAATTAATTTTTACTCGAATATTGATTTGTATACAGATTTTTCGCATTCAACAAACACAGGATTCCATGTCAATGAAAATTTCAGTCTTTTTCTAAACTGTAGCTGTTAACACAAAAACTCTCAAAAACGACAGCGTTTTCTCCCTTTTGATAACGCAATCAAGAAATATTAAACGAATACAATAATTTGTGGTTTAGTATGTTAGCATTTTGTTGAGTATACGTTAATACAATTAATTTTAATGGTTTAATTTTAAATTATATTGAGAGTTAAAATGACAGTTTGAGTTTTAAATTGTCATATTACAATAAAAATATTATAGACTGTAACAATAATAATTTCATTGCCTTTAAGTTACAGATGCTTTCAAACCTGGAGATAATCAGCTATCAAATAGAACTGAGATTCGTCGATGGGCACGAACAATTCCTTTCTGAAAATGATTCAGTGACGAAATGGTGGAATATCTGTGAGTTGGTGTTAGCAGAATTCTTCATAAAAGATTACTTATCTGCAATCCAATTCGCTATTAAACAGTTGACAATAATTGGTGTCAATAATTAACTGATATATTCAATCTTTCAAATATTTTATATAAATCAGTATGAACTTGACCGTGAAATTGCTAGAAATATCTTTATACGTTAGAATCCATTTTTTCTATCTAATTATACCATTTCTTTTATTGTGTTCTTATATCGCATGCATTTTAGCCCTAACTTAAAGATAGTGATAATTAAACTTGTAAGTTTTGGTGTTTTAAAATCATTTATAGCACAGTTTCCATTATTTTTCTTTTGCAACGAGTAATCCGCACCTGTCTCTTAAAATGCAGTATATTTCAAAGTTCTGAATTCTTCAGGTGACACAGAGTAACTAGTGTGGGTTCATAAACATTTTGTAAGCTGTCATATTCTGCATTGTAATCAAGTGACCATTTTCAAATTATTCACACGTCTTGTTTAGTGATGTAATCTCTCTTACATGTATATTAATGCTGTTAACGTATTTATGACATTGAATTTTATAATTCAAACAGAGCGATAGGTTTCCAAATGAAAAATTAGAAAATTAGAAAAAACTTGTAATTTATAGGAATATTTTTAATTTTTTTTTAAATAAGCATCTAAAAATTTATCTCATCAATTAAAAGTGTCTATATATATATATATATATGTGCATATATATATATATATATATATATATATATATACATACTTTTCAACGCCAAGAAGGAATAGAGTTGCCAGAAAGTGACGAACAAAGATAGAAAACAGGGCAAACAGAGAGAAACAGAAAGACAGCAATGAACAATATTTCGAAAGGATATGCATCATATAACGAACAGAACAGGGTATGGTCAGTAGGGTGTAGGACCACCGTGGACGGCGATACACGAAGCAACAAGTCTAGGCACAAAGTCTATGAGAGTATGGATGGCGTCCTGAGGAATGACTCTCCATTCCTGTTAATCATTTGCAAAAGTGCGTCTTCTTAAGGAGGCAGAGTCTGCAAATGACGTCTAATCGTATCCCAAATATGTTCCGTTGGTGAGAGATCTTGCGATCACGGTGGCCAGGGAAGCAGCTGCACAGCTTCCAGTGTATATTGGATGATGCCAGCAATGTTCAATCGTACGTTATCCTGCTGATAAAGGGCATTGGGAACCCCCTGAAAAAAGAGAAGTGTCACCAGCCGAAGCACACCATCCACTTAACGTTGGTCCGTGAACACGAACTAAGTGACATTGAATCGTTTGCAGTGAGGCTCCAAATTATGATGCCGCATTGTCACTCTACCGCTTGTTCCACAATAACAGCAGGATTACACTTGTCTCCATTGTATGCGGTGACTATCACTAAATAAACAGAAGCGTTACTCATCTAAGAAGACGATCCTGTGCCACTCCGCCACTCACAACAATCTAATTGCTTACCATTCCAGACGTGAGCGTCTAAGCTGCGGGTTCAGAAGCAGTCTTCTTAACGGAAGCCATGAGCGCAGGTCCCTAGCAACCAGTGGACAGCAAATGGTTCTGCTCGATATGGGAGCATCCAGGGTGTCTTGCACATGCTACAGGAAGTTGGTAGACATACTTTGCAGGGCCACCACTGTAACCCGTCGGACGCACGTCTATCTACTCGTGCTGACGTCACAGGCACCCAGTAAACATTCTATAGTTCCTGGTTCCAACCATCTTTGCCATAGCTAGTGCACTGTGGACGCGTCTAGGTGCCTGTTAGTTGCGATTTGCCGTAAGGACTAATCTGCTCTTCTCACTCCTATCACCATTCACCTCGTAATGTCGTAGCTTGTCTATTTGCTGGAAGTGAGTATATCGACAATGACTTGGTATTCTTTGCATTTACAGGCATACTTTGTGAAAAGAGCAAGCTTTCCATGATAGTTTTCCCAGCAGGAGTAACGACGCGCGAATATTGCCCACTCTGCAGGCTCCTTACCTTATATCTTATTCTACGTGCGAGAAAGAGCTGCGCATTTCACATCTGTTTAGCATAACTAGGGAAGATGCGCACGTCTAAATCGTCAAATATCTAAAACAAATAATGTAAGAGATCTAAGGTGTTTATTGTTTGATCGTGGTACAAAATATTACCCCATTTGTAAATAATGCTGAGACCATCCATCCTCACCGAAACATGTTCTGGATTGCGTCTTGTTTTCCTGGAAGGATTTATCTCAGAAACCCTGCTAGTCATCGACTTTCTGACTGTCGATGATATCTGACATACAGTTAATATCTTATAACAGACTTTATAGCAGTTGATATCTGACAAATGTCTGATCTTTAACGAGGATAAGCCACAACACAGCAGATCCGTCTACCCTGAAATTCGCAAACTTTTCTGATCACTCCTTCTTGTCTTGGTGTTGTTGCAATTTCAATTTCGGGCGGTATATATATATATATATATATATATATATATATATATATATATATATATATTCGCAAGGAGCGCACGTGAGTAGACATAATTATTACATTATAACACAAAAAATTTGAAGTTTCTTTATACTGTATTAGAACTAAAAGAAAACAGTAGAATTTCTATTTCACTGTGAAATAAGCTGTAAAAATGATAATTCAGGTATATGGAGACAGTAATATGATTTAGAAATTTGGTTTTGGAGTAGAATATTCGGGCTAAGTTATCTAAAAGATCCTAAATCATTAATTGAGCTGAAGGAATAAATGCGGTGTAGTGAGTAAAATTCTCAATCATCAGTGCAAATTTCATAGAGGGATATATTAATCAAAATCTAAAAACACAGTTTCTTAAAGCATTATTGGCAATATGATCGTACATTGTTATTGTTGATGATGATGCACAGGCAATAGCAATTACTTAGAATAGAATGGAAGGATTGATAAAAATTGGATCCGAAAATGTGCATCCATCGTTTGGAGTGATCAATGGAAGCACAAAGTAATGTATCGACTATAATACATTTCAAATTACCATATAATAAAAAGTCTTCTAAAAATATCTCACACATAATAAAAGCCAATGCTACTAAACCTGAAATTAAAAAGGACATTCAATTTTTCATTACTACACTCTGAACATAACCTGATTTATCAGCCATTTTTACACGGCTAAAGTAATTTCTATTCCACTTGTTAATGCAATCATGTGTTAACATTAATACATAATAATAATAATGCATGATACGTAAGAAATCCACATTTATGCATAAAAATTTCACAGGGGATGCAACTGTTAAGCAATTTTGATTTATTGTTACAATTGAGACTTTTCATGCGCATGTGAATGCACTTCATCTAGAATGTGCAGATTAATGCGGAAAAGTTGGAAAGTGCAATTCAATAAATATGGAAAATATTTTATGAGAGCTCTTAATGCATGATTTGCTTTAAACATATTTCCGAGCTTCCTAATGGCAATGAATAATTGCGATACTGAACTTTCTTTCAGAAAAAAAACAAAAATAAGAATTTAATTACAATTTAACATAAGCTAATACTTCACAGTTGTCATATAATCCAGTATGCCAAATTCGGAGTTTAGTGAATTTTTTGGCAGATTTTTTTATTTATCTGGCAACTTGGTTTTTACTATGTCTAGTTACAGAGATGGAGACATATAAGAATTACGCAGAAAATTTTATTCTGAAAACCCTAATACTTACGTCATAATAAGACGTCACAATACGATTTGGCAACATTTCTCCGTCGCCAAAAAATCAGAATATGATATGCTGGATTACACGGCAGCTGTGCCACTAATCAAATAATGCTTTACTTACTCTGTCTCGAACAGCATTGTAATCATATTCATCTAAGTCTGCCAAATAATGCTCTACAACAGCATCAGGATCTGGAAACATCTTGAAATTTTCCCTGATTAGAATTTCACCAAAAGTTTTGTTGATGTGCGGATATTTTTCTCCAAAGTATCCGAAAACATCAGGTCGAGCATTAGTGATTGAATTGGAGCCTTCATTGTTATTGACACCTATGAGAATGTCAATGCCTTCAAAATTGTCTGCGATCAATGAGATCCGAGGATTGTGAGGTAAGATCTTATCTCCATATCTAGGATATACAGGACGCTGAGAACCGTCATTCACTTCCCTCAGGGTTTTACTCAGTGTGAAAGCATCCACATCTTCAATGAATTGAAACAAATAAATGAAATAAATAGCGTATCAAATGATACTCATACTTAGACTGATTTTACTAAATGATGCTAAATAATACCCAGAATGATGCTAGACTGATGTCGTTAAAAATAGATATAATTGGAACAGAACGTTTTTATGAGTTAATATTGAAATTAATACACTGCTATCCACATGAATTGCAACACCAAGAAAGATAAGAGATATCAAAACAAAATTTATTTTGTAGATAACATGTTGACCAAATAATTAAATTTACAGACATCTATGAAGTGTGGTTCCTGCCGAAATCAGTAGCCGCATTCGTTGGAGATCACCACTGCCACACGCCTCGGCATTGATTTAAAGAGACTTTGGATGTGTTCTTGAGGTACAACAGAACAGTAGCTTCCATACGTTACAAAATTTGATCTAGTGTGACAGTTGAGGATGTAACCTGGGTCAATCATTGAGCAACCATGGATAACATGCTTTCTATCAGCGAAAGATCTGGAGAGCAAGCCGTCTAGGAACGCAATTCAATCTGAAGATTGACGAATAACTCTTGGACAATGCGTGCCATAAGTCGACGTGTATTATCCTGTTGAAAGATGGCTGTGGACAAGCCCTGAAGGTAAGGAAGGACAACTGGCTCCAACAACTCAAAAATGTAGCGCTGGCTGTTTAAAGTACTGGCACTACGTATTAGAGGAGTGCTAAAGATATGCCCAATACCGCCCCATACCATAATACCCGATGCAGGACCGGTGTGGAAGTGCATAACGCAGCTACTCAGCAACTTCTCTCCCCTTTGTCTCCAGACTCGGATGCGGCCATCGTAGTGTTGCATACAGAATAGTGACTCGTCAGTAAAGACAATTTTATTCCATTCTGCCATCCACATTCTTCTTTCATAGCACTATTGGCGCCGGAGACGTTTGTGGTTCAGCGTCAAGGGTAGATGAAGCAATGGACGTCTTGCGGATAGACCTCTCTGCTGCAAATGGTGTCGAATGATACGCGCAGGCACTGAGTGGTGCGTTACAGACTAAAAGTACTGTGCTATGATTTGTGATGTGGCTGAGCGATCCAACATTGCCATGCGCACAATTTCTCTGTCATCACGTGAAGTGGTGCACTGGTACATGCGATCAAACTCTTCGGTCCGTTGTACCCTCCTGCATCCAACAATCACACAGCCGAATTACATTTGTTTCGTTTCGTCCAGCACTACTACCGATTTCCCTGAAAGATAAACCACAATCCACGTATCCTATTCTTCTTCTGTTGAAGTCGGATACTTAATCAAAAAAGTAATCTCTGTTTTCTACGAAGCACAATTGATCGTATTTTTTTTTTTAAATACAATTGCCGAACTTGAAATCGTCGAAATCTCCAAGTCTTAAATAACGTTTTGAAGTGGCGCCACAAGCGCGCGGTATGTGCGCCTGTGCTAAAATTCTAATCATTTACATATCTTACCTCCGATATTGCATGCTGTAAAATTCCTGTTATTTGCCTGCTTCTTTCAGGGTGTTGCATTTATTGTGGTCAGTAATATAATAAGAATTATATTATAATATTTTGATTTTCTTACGAAACATTTACAGGTCTGGTAAGAAGGAATTTTATACCTCTTAAGCACTCAACAACCGCATCAGGTGCATCGGCTAATGACACAGAATCGCTTGCACAACCCACTGCTTCTGCTATCTTTTGGCTGTTTCTGAAGTCCTTTTCGTTATCCTCTCCGTCAAGGTTGGCGGTCGTTCCGCTTTCCAAGATAGCGCGGTGGAAATAACCCTGTGCCAGCGGAGAAGTCATCAGCATGTTGATGGCAATGGCTCCTGAGCTCTGTCCAAAGACCGTTACATTGTCCTCATCTCCACCGAAGTACTTTATGTTTGATTTCACCCATTTTAAGGCTTCTAGCATATCGTAGAGTCCTGTAAAAGTATGTTGAGTAGAAACTGTTTTTAACGAATTGTTAAATTATAAAAAATGTATTTACGTTATAGTATCTAGTTATCTAATTGGATGGTTATTGCATGTTTTAAAATGAGGGGGATCTTTCTGCCACTATTAAAAGAGAAGCACTTAAGTTGACCACTTGTTAGTCTATCCATAGCTGCTTGGGAGCAACGGTCATATTTGATTTCCAAAAGAGTATCAAGAGAGTAGATTCAGTGCATATTTTATTGTAATTAATAAAGACTAGCTAATAAAAATGTAATTCATTTGAATAATTTGATTCAAATTTCACTTTATTCATAGGCGTTAAATATTATAAACAATTATAAGACATGGTGTAAAATTGATAAATGTGCTACAAGTTTTATAAAATAAGTGATAAAGAGTGACAAAAAATTTAATTTTTTTCAGAACAGCATTGACATAAATAAATTTCTGCTAACTGTATTGAGCAGATTTAAAAGCGTTTACCAGTAAAAAAAAATAATGTATCCAACAATAGGAGCATTTTTTAAATTAGCAATAAGTCGGTTCAAGTGATTTATGTTCAATGGCCAAGAAAGACTTAGTCTCATTATTTTAAATTAAAAAAAGTTACGATTATTGCAATACAATACTGTAAAGCTATCAGAAAAAAGGTTTAAATCTGTTAAGACTTGCAATAAAGACCGGAGGCCGTGGTAGCCTAATGTTTAGATCATCGGCCTTCCGTCCGAAAGGGTGGGGTTTGATTCCCAATACCGCCAAAGACCCACCGAGTACATGTGATATACGTGCTCGTTAAATCTGTGGAATCGAAAAGTCCTGTGCTCGCTCTTTGAGCAGTTATCATGAGTGTAAAATTTCCTTCCCCTCCAGATCAATATCAAAATACAGGAAGTGTATCCTCTAGTGGTGCCATTTATTCTAGAAGTTTAGTAGACCAAGTCGTATTTTCACCTTCGTAGTGCTCTAGTTAAATGAAAGACGCACTTTACTGATTTCAGTTCGCCCAGCTAATGACATAGAGAGCTTGGATTGCCCAAATGTCATAAGTAACAACATAAAGTCTGGAAATCAGTCTTTTATGCAGTAAAATAAACTGAAGTGACAAAATGTTAATTACAAAATTGTACAGCAGTAGTGATTTAATAGCAAAATATTCATTGCACACAATTACTTACCTAAAGGGTGCGATTTGCGCTTGCTTTGAAACAGAATACTGTCATAACGAGATTAAAGGTAACAATTTTCGCCTACAACACAAGAGCACTCGTGCAACTAATTCCCTAATGTTGGTTTGGGGGTAATATGCCCATCAATAATTCGCATAAAGATAACGAGTTGCCTTTTTTCTCCTTATTTCATGTTGTAATCATGCTGGAATTATTTCATCAACCAAATACTTTCTACGCGTTGTTTTATTCACATTTCTGTAAGGAAAAAAAAATTGGTCAAACTGGTTGCTTCAACAATCTTCCCTCTTTTATTTGTATCTCATCTAGTTTTTTAACTGAACCCATGACTTTGGAATTTTCCTCGACTAAGAGCACTGCAAATACACTCTTATACGGTTCTTTTATGCCTCTATGCTATCATTTTTTACACTCAAATCTTATCCCGGGCGTTGGAATTCCCAAGTTTTATTCTTCTGCCAACAACTCTTTGAGTCAGAGTCACCGGAAGACAATTAGGGAAATATTTAGACAAAAAAACATAAAAAAAGCCAATACAAAATGTAAAATATTCTTTCTGAAGGAATTTTTTCACAGCTTCTGATCCTTTTCACGTCACTGTTTCAATTCAAGAACTTGAGAATCATTTCGGAAGTTATGTTTTCAACAGTCTGAATTTTGCTTCCTGCAATTTACATCTGAAAGAGTAAATCTGGATGATATGTGTTTTAAGAAGGATGAAAAACTGGAGAATGTAATGGCAACTTGGGTACAAATTTTGACGGAAATGTTGAAGAAATCAATGAAAACATGGCTCAGAATTTTATCTTCTGTTCAAGTTGGATAATACACATTTTGAAAGTGTTTAATTCTATAAATTGAGCTTAATGAAAGCTTGGCAAACAATTTTGATGAAATGCTGGAGGATGAAGCATTTTATGTTTTATTTAAGTTGAGAGAGTTTTTGGAACATACATATTTTTGAAGTGATTCTGTGTTGAAAAGTGCAATAGCAATTTGCCTTTCAACACAGAATCACTTCAAAAACAGTTTTGATGAAGTATTGAAGAATGCAATGAAAACTTACTTTGTAATTTTCATCTTCTACCTAAGCTGAAAGAATTTCTGAGAAATACTCATTTTAGTAGTGGTGAAGAATGACTTGGCTCGATGAACAGGTAGCAAAACAGGTATAATAATGCTGAAGTTTGTGAATAAATGAAGCAAATGTTTAAAAATAAGGGGTAATTTTGTATACAAGCTTCATATATTTCATAAAATTGTTGTTTCTCTGATAAACATAGATTTTACATTTTCATTTACCAAATCGTCTGTACCTTCTGTACGATCCTTGCTCAAAACTCTTAGTTATTCATTATGAAATTAATATTTTTATGAGGTAAGGGAAGATAACTTGAATAGCTATGAATCGGATTCTGGATCTAAAACTATATCATAATTTTAGTAATATTAAATTACTACATGTTGAAATGGGTACAGGAGGAATAATCGATGATAATTTTTTACTACTTTTTAAACTAGTCATTGTCTTCTTTCTATCGCCGCCTTAACGGCTAAGGTAACCAAAGAATCTCCTAGGCTTAGGAGACTGCTGGTATGTTAAAATTTTATGTCTACTTTGAAAAAATGCAACGCGAAAATCAAAGCTAAGTTGCAAATTCCATTCGCGCAGTTCAAATTTAAATAAAAAAATAACCAACTCAGGATAATTTATTTACAAATCAGTATCTAATAATATATATATTTTATATGCTTGATACCAATAAATATAGAGTATACGAAAAACTAACAGTTGTGCAATACCGTTTTTGGAAAAAGGTGTGATTCTTTATGTGTGTTTTTATTCTTACTTAATATGACACAATCTAGGGACCAATCTAATGGAGCAGAGTTGTTATAAGGCACTTCAATGTCTCTCGCGTAAATTGTATTCTGGCGAGGACTTTTCGCTTATAATGGGATAGATTCACGTGTCTCAAGGGAAGAAACATGGAAAACTCCCAAGCACGACAAACATATATATATATATATATATATATATATATATATATATATATATATATATATATAGAAGGCAGAAATGAAACAACTCTTTACCATTGTCCAACATGAAAGGATCGAACATTTGATTTTTCGCTCTGAAGACCAGAGTAATATTAGGCTATGATCATCCACAATTCCAGCCGAGATTGACAAATGAGAAGAGATATTTTCGTTGGCTATTCTACTTGGTTTAAGATTTCACAAATTTGAGATTAGTTTTCATGACCTTCGATGAGCTCATTTAAAAATACAAGAAGACGTTTCCTCACCCATGTTTCCAGGTGCCTCCTTCGTTCCTGCATACAGAAAGCCCAAAGGTCCAAGTCGATAGTTTACCGTCACAACAACCACACCCGTTGTCGCCAAAACCCTTCCATCGTAAGAGTCTAGCCCAGACGATCCAATTCTGAAAGCTCCACCATGTATGAAGAACATCACTGGTTTCTTACCGGATGAGGGAGATGTCCAGATGTTAAGGTACAGACAGTCCTCTGACTGTCTTGACAGGAAGTCCGCTAAAGGAGATGGATATTTTGAACACTGTATACAAGCCTGTCGTGAGTGAGTAGCGTTTAGAGGGCTGCTCCAACTGTCGACAGCAACAGGTTTTCTGAACCGGTAATACCCTACTGGAGGCTCTGCATACGGTATACCTTGAAATGCATGAACCGGAATGTACTTATAAAAAACTGTCTTCCCAATCACTTTTCCAAGAGGCGTATTAACTTCCGGTTCTTGGAAGTAAGAGATGATAACGTGGAATGAGTGGAAAAGGAGTAATATTATCAATTTCATTACCTAAAAAATGGGAAAAATTTGCATAAACTATATTGCAAAATAATTTATTTTGTTATAAGTTTAGTATAAAGTTTGATGTATGAAAGTTTTGGCTAAAAAATGTACAATAAAAATATATTACAAGTGCTATTTTAGTTACTCCAATTTTCAGTTTGGATTACGTTAAGTTTCCACATATTTTTGAGCAAATAAGTTTCTCCTGATATTTAATGTATGCATTTTTGATGGTCTCCCCACTTCTCTCTCCTGTCTTTGCCCTTTCCTTGCTTGAACGGGTCCCTATGGCATGTATGGGTACTGAGGAAGTTGGACTGCCCAACAAATTACGGTTCGATTGTGAAAGTGAAGTAGCGTAACCCATATTGCCAGCCTATAGCACAAGATAGCAACTAAATGCAATAGCTATGAATCGTAGTGAAGAGCTTTTAAAAATGACATACAATACATTTCTATTTACTTAGGTAGAAATAATATTTTCATTTGCATTTAAATTAAATAGAATTTTGTTGCCATCATTTTTGTCTTTTATTTTCGAACTGCATGCACTGTAATTTATACAAAAGTTATTTTACATTTTTATTTACTTAGGTAGCAATAATATTTTCATTTGCATTTAAATTAAATAGAATTTTGTTGCCATCATTTTTGTCTTTTATTTTCGAACTGCATGCACTGTAATTTATACAAAAGTTATTTTTAACACATATTTCAATAAAAGTGTATATTCAGGTAATAATCTTTGCAGAGTAGGATATTTTACAGTTTCTCAATAATTTTAGTTGTTTTTTTTAAAAAACTCTTTTGAGTATTTGATTATTACAAATACTCTTTTGAGTATTTGAATATTACAGGAGCAATATTAATGTGACTTCTTAAAAAAAAGAACAAATGATAAGAAAATCATTGTGACTACTGATTAAAAAAGAAATGTAGCACCCATTTATCAATATCCAATAAGTGCCCTTTACTGTCCGACGTGGAACTCTTCAGTGAAGGACGAGACTTCTTGAACTTCGGCAGTTAATCTCTACCTCTCCATTTGTAATTGTAATGTTTGTTTTAATTCTAATCTTTGCTATGGGTTGATGAAGCTATTTCTACCCTGAATCTTTTGTTTCAGAAGAAGTTAACTAGGCCCCGTTATAGAAAAATTTTAAATCCCCGCATTTATTATTAATTTTTACCTCTTTCAATAAGATTAAGTTACTAGGTGAAAACACTTTTATTCAAAACAATTTTGTATATTAGTAAGCATAAAGTGATTGTGTTTCCTTCGTTTTAGTTGAGATCATGATTACGCCTCTTTTTTGAAATCCTCATTGGTTAAAAATATCCATGACGTCAGATAAGGATTTTTACCAGTAATATAAAAATCTGAAGGGTACTAAAATTGTATAAAAACTATATAAATAAGCTATACCTGTAATTTAAATCTAAATCTTTACAACATCCTTGTAATGTATTCTGAATGCTTTCATTTTAAATTTTAAATCATCTTTCTTGCCCTTATTGAACACATTTTCGGTATTTAAAAGGTCTTTAGTTTTTGAATTTTAGATTCTGCCTTTATTTTTATTCACTATGTTTAAAAATTTATAAAAATAATTTATATCGTTAATTATTTACCCTGGCAATTACTTAATATATTTAGTCAAAGTTAAGATAAAATGACCTGCGAATATATTTTAGCATTCTAAATAAATGATTATTGAAGGAAATATAAAAGGTATGAAAGTATATTACACTTGACCAAAAAAAAAAAGAAAAAGTTTATGTGAATACTATTCCAGTTAATTTTCTTTGACTAAAAAAACAGGCGTAACTAACAGAACTCATTTTGGCAATTTCCGTTTGTTATTGCTTTGAATTAAAGAGGAAAATTTGATTGATTTCATCGCATTTTTCATAACAGTAAAATGATAAGATTTTTTTAAAGAAAATACTTGTGAATAAATTGACTAAAAATACAAGTGCTTCGTTATTGTTGTATAAATCAAGAAAGAATGTGTTACAACTGCACAAAAAGGACAGGAAAATGCAAGCAGGACATTATGGCATTTTTACATTGAACGCTAGTCCCTTTTTAATTGGTAATTAATAATTAGTAAATTTTTTTGGTTCGAACAATACAAAAGAAAGAAAAGTAAATATTCATTTTATAAATCGAAAATATTTCCTTAAAAGTATTTAGTTTAGAAATGTGTGCGTTTTAGTTAATCACAAAAAAAATATAAAAAAATATAATTGAAGTTTGATCGCAGCTTTATATAATAAAAAATATTTTTTGATTTAAAAATGTATTAAAAATACTTTAAAACTATCATTTATTCCATATGTAACATTATTTTCTATTTTTAAACTTATCTTACATAGTTCAGGCTTTGCACACAAGTAAACTCTCTCACACATATATATACTTAACACACATGCACACACACATATATACTTAACGCACATGCACACACACATATATACTTAACGCACATGCACACACACATATATACTTAACGCACATGCACACACACATATATACTTAACGCACATGCACACACACATATATACTTAACGCACATGCACACACACATATATACTTAACGCACATGCACACACATATATACTTAACGCACATGCACACACACATATATACTTAACGCACATGCACACACACATATATACTTAACGCACATGCACACACACATATATACTCACACGCACATGCACACATTTTAGCATTAGAATTATTAAAATAAATATTTTTAATTGTAGAAAAAAAAAGGGAAAAAAGGAATTTTTTTCATTCTTTCAAAAATAAAAAATATGACATAATAATATGAGGTGATGATAATTATGTCATTCGAAACTAAACTAAATGGAATTGGAAAACGACTCAATGAATAAAATTGAAATATAAAAGAATATATATATATATATTTGTTATTGTCTTCTTAGTCGCAAGATATTTCTGAAAAAGAACTATAGGCCTCTATGATTTAGTTAACTTATTTTTTGCCATTATAAAGATGAATATTTTTATCTTCAATAACTATAAAGATAAAATTGTTATCTACAAATACAGAGAAAAGATAAATAGAGGATCTTCGATGATTTACTTGTGCTAAAAGTTGGAAAACAAAATGTACCTGTCAGACGAGGAACAAATGTGAAGGGACTGAATGATTCAGTCCCTTCAGTTGCGCCTCACTATAACAAAATCACTGCGATAAACGATTGCTTCAATGCCGATGGTGTTTCGATTTTAATACGTTCAAAATGCATGCAATAACACGCCCCAATGTTATGTTTAAATCTGTTATTACTTTAAATATTCTACTGTTTATCACCTACAATAAATGTTCAATGGGATATCATTCATGCATAGTCAAACTTAACTATTAGCATATATTTGCTCTTTTTCTAATACACTTTTCATATGATACGTCATGTGATATAACACTTTCCTCTATCTAATCACTATACATGAAATTGGGGGTTTATATTCAAGTTTACTTTGAGTCGTCTGAAATACCCTATTTAGTAATTTTAGTGCAATATATTTTTATTATTATTTCTAGCTATGTTAGAGTACATGTAAAGTATTTTGCTATATATTTTATTCACTTTTTGAAACAGTTTTACTATTAATTGTATTGTATTTATATTCTTGTTCAATAATTTTCTTAATCGTGGTAATTAAACGACTGAGCTACTGCGAGATTTTAACTGAATCAGCAGATTGTTATCTGTTATACTTTAAATATTCTATTGTTTATCACCTACAACAAATGTTAAATGTTCAATAGGGTACCAGTCATGCATATGTAATCTTAACTACCTGCGTGTAGACAATGCAGTCCTTTGGTATTGCGAAAAATGCAATGTTACGTTAAAGGACACAGATAAAGCATGAGAGTGTTTAACTTGTACTGATTGAAAATCTGTCCCAGTTATTTGCTCTTCTACTTAAACTTATAAATATATTACTTGCATATTTGTGCTATAAACCACTTATATCGTCTGCTATGACCTTCATCAAGATAGATAATTTGTATTTTTTACCAAGGTTACATGGAGTGGTAGGATAATCTACTTTCACAATTTTATTGCAATATTTACCTCATGTCATCTCCCATAGTGAAAAGTTTGTAAATGTTTTGTTGTTGATGTTATATTTCTGTCAAATTCTTAATTTCAAATATTAGAGACCTATTGAAATTCAATTTTGTTTTCAAATTTCGTGACAATTCTGTTACACCAGATGTATTACGTGATGGAGCTATACCTGATAACCTAAGGTACAGACCAGGTGTTCCATTGCGTATATCTATGTCTTACAGTCTGTTCATATTTTTGTTTCTTTTATCCTACGAAATATCGTTATCGAATAGAAAATAATCTGTAATTTATACACAATAGAGACATATTAATTATTCATTGCTACATCAAAAATTGTTTCCAAGAAATAATGAGTTTTAAATATTTCTAACTTAGACTTCAACCATTCTATAAAAGTCTGTAACATAATTTATTAATTTATACGATACAGATTTTAATCATAAATGCGGCTCACTTAAAATTGTACAATGCTTGACAGAGACGGTCATCTCCACAAAGTACAATGGATTCCCCGCATGTTTGCATAACAAAGGATGGATCTTTAATGGTTTTAATATGAAATAAATAATTTTTTCAAGTGTTTTAATGAAAAAGATGATAAACAATATCACTGTAATTACAATAATTTGTAATTACAGTGATATTGTAAGGGTAATTCAAAGTGCTGTTCCTCTGATGATTCCAGCAGATGTTTGAATTACCAACAAATATGATTTTCGCATCAGCCAGCTCATGCTTCGGAAGGGCCTGATTTGTTCGTGCTCTTACCAGACGGAAAGTACAAAAAGTGTTAGGTATCCACAAGAACTCGAAACAATAAATAGAATTAAAAATCACTTTAAAAGGCTTTTTTATGAAATCGATGAAATTTGAATAAAATACTTAATATAAATGAGAAATGTTGGCATAACCAACTTGAGATGGAAGAAAAGCGTGAAGGGTAAGCTACTTTCTTTAAAAAAATTAAATTAATATTGATGTCACTTTCCGTTTAAAAAATGAATCATATGATCAAAATAACATGATGTTTTATGTAAGTCCCAATTTTATATTATTGGAGATTTAATATCTTTCAGTATAATAAAAATCAGTCATTTGATGGCTAAAGCACAAAATAAAATTAATCTGTACTTTCAAGAATGGATACTAACATTCTCGGAATCTGCTCCTTCTTTTGTTTGTAGTAAAGTTTGCAGCAAAGTGTTATAGTTAATAAAAGATTTTTTTAAATAACCAGTGAAAACTAGTACCACTTAAATCAGTGGCGTGACATCCCCGTGAAAAAGATCTACAGTGCCCATACGAGTATAGGTGAACGAGGACCCTGGAGTGCGTATTGTATTGTTGTTTGTCGTCGCTCAGCGTTCATTTTTTGCACACGAGGGCTAATTAGACCGGGACCTGCGGTGGCTTAAAATGGATTCCGAACCACTACAAACATCCATGCCCAAGGTGGGATTTGAACCCACGAACTGTTGAACCGAAGGCAAGAGCGCTAACCATTTGGCTGCCAGCTCGGCAAACCCTGGAGTGCGAAGCATATGGTATGATCAGCCTAACGCAAAACTCCCAGTGTAGCACTTATCTGGCTTAATGGAAACAACGAAATAAATTCCTTAAATAGCTGAAAATAATTTATTACAATTTAGGGTACAATTTGAGCACAACACAGATACATATACTACAAATAAAACAAAATTCAATCTAAACATATAAAGTTAAAGGGAACAGGGTAAACATGAGAGTCATATCAATATACGTCTCGGTTGCTGGAAAGGGACTCACTTCTTTTTCGATGACGTCATGGGTGGTGCTGTAGACAGGGAGCACTATAGACTCCCCCTCTAGCTAAGCGTCTGGATAGCGATTTAATACTCACAAGCCACTTCAAAGGTTGGTGATCTGATGCAATAATGATTTCTTGATTTTCCACAAAGCCACTGAACTTCTCAAGAGCCGATACTCTATTGAGCTAGTGCTTCTCTTTCGGTAGTGGAATAATTTCTTTCTTCAGAACTGAGTAATCGACTGGCATACTTCATCAAATGTTCTTCCAATCTTTCTCCTTGGATAAGGACTGCTCCTAGAGTGTAATTACTGGCATCAGTTCTTATGAGGAATGATTTAGATCTATCTGGCTGAGGTGACACAGGTGGTGAGATCAACCGTCTTTTTAACTCTTCAAATGCTTTATGCTCTGTGTCACCCCTTGTCCATTGTTTATTCTTTTTAGTTAAGTCACTAAGGGGATAGCAAACTTCAGAAAAATAGGGGACATATCTTCGGAACCAGGAACAAGTCTGTAGGAAAGACTGATCTTCTTTAGAACATTTTGGTGTTGGAATTTTTGGAATAGAAGATACTTTGTCAGCATCCACCTCTACACCTTTTTCAGTTATCCAATGACCTAAGTACTGCACTCTGTCACAAGAAAAATGTCATTTGCTTCTGTTAGCAACCAGTTTAAATATGGAAAGTCTTTCAAACACTTCTCGCAAATCTGATAAATGTTCATCAAAAGTTACTGATAATATAAAAACAAGCATTTCAACAAGCCAAAACAAAGCATTTCAAAATTCTACCATGAAGCTTTAGATTTCGTTTCATTTATAACTCTTTATTTTCGTTTTATAATTAACAATAATCACAAAGCGTACCTTTGTTTATAAATTATATTTTATCAATACTTCAATTTCAACATTCAATAAGTCAAAATATATTAACTAAGATAACTTAATTATATGCATTCAAAGAATATTTTATATATAAATAACAAAAAATGTTTTATTGAATTTTAATTTCTTTAACTTTAAAGTTCTTTAATTTTCTTAAATATCAATTCTGATTCCTTTTATCAAAATATTAATAATTATTCTGTTTTCTTAATATATAACCTTAAATATACATGGAAAAACAAGACATTTTCATTCTTTATTCAATGAAACCAATAACTAAAAGAATTAAACTCAAAGATTATAAGCAGAATGTGAATCACGCGAAAAAATAAAATTAAGTATTAATATATACTGAATTCATAGCACTCATAGATACTTAAAAGTCTAGACCATGGGTTCCCAAACTTTTTTTTCTCGTGGACCACTTTCAAAATTTTACTATTTTTGGTAGACCCCTGCTGCTACATTTCTACTATATTCCCAAAACTCCTAAAAATATCACCCTAAATTGGGGTTGTTATGATGAAAAAAATGTAGCAAATCTTTTTGTGTGCTATTTATTTAAATAATACTTGTACTTTTATCTATTGTTCTATTCAATTCTGTGTTTTAATTGAGTTTCGAATAGTTTTGAGTACTTACCTAGTGAATGATGCTACCTACCTACGTTGATAGGTAAATCCAAGCCAGAATTTTTGTTCTTTATTATGAAAACAACTAGAAAATATTTCATGGACAGCCACTTACAACTTGTGAACCCCTGTTTTCTTTTCACGTCTACGTGAACCCCCGTGTAATCTCCTATGGACCCCTGAGGGTCCACCTGAACCACTTTGGGAACTTATGAGTTAAAGGGAACAGGATAAACATGAGAGTCATATCAATATACGTCTAATTCCTACGGTTGCTGGAGTGGGATTCATTTCCTTGTTGATGACTCCTGGTCTAAAGCATCTCATGGTTGGTGATGTTAGACTAGGGGCACTATACCAGTGTTGACTACTCAGAAATAAAATAAGTTCGTCAGAAAATGCTTAATCATTTACTGAAGGTTAAGCTAAAATGACATTTGAAATGATATCCGCCAATCAATAAAAACCATTTGTGAAAGATATTATCAAATTTGGAATCTTTGGAAAAAAATTTGATATTATTTTTTCCGCTTCATGATATTTCTGAACCGCATCTTTAACTGCGGATGAATGGGCCTTCTTCATGCGATCTCAGTAAGAGTCGTGACTTGTCGTTGTATTGAAGCCACATTGACACATAGATTAAGCTATTTTCAAAAGTCTTAATCATTTTACAAATTGCAAAAAAATGTAATGAAGAAATGTGAAAGTAACTTTTCTATGACATTCTTTTGCTATTTTATGATGTATATATTAATAATTCATTTCCTATTCTTTTTACGAAACGAACAATAAAGCAACTAAAACTGAATGCCTTGACAAATATTTATTTGTATTTTCCTGTTGATCTTCTTAACAAATATTTTACTTTTTAAAGAGTGAGAAATATCTAAGGAAAAATGACAACCATACACAGGGTCAAGCTATTATATACAAATTACAGGAAGAGACCTGATGATGAGAGCGTAAGAGAGAGAAGTGGCAATGAAGGAAAGCTGCTCACATACAGCGCTCAGTGCCAAGGCCGCACAGGTACGACACAGAGCGTGCTGGAATCACATCAACCCCCTGAAATGTGCGTAGATGGCGGTAGCTGAGGAATCGCCCAAAGTATCATGTCTACGCTGTGGCATTGATTCCAAGATGATGAAAATGTCTGTAGCCGCTACGTACCCGTGAGACAACGCCGACTGATGATCAGCTTTCGTCAGTAACCACTAAAAAAACAGACGGAGCCAATGCAACAGTTCTCGTTTGAGTACGACCGCTTCAAAACAGGCGCTTAGGACAGTATGATCGACTTACTCGCAAATGTTTTCCGCTCATGACCACTCACTGTAACCAACAGTTATCCTGGAGTATAGAGCTTGGAATGTGGACATGATCACAATAAGCTTGTGATATGTTTTCAAATAAGTCACGGACATAATCTCTTCCTAACTCCAATGGAGTTTTACCATTCTAGTTGGAAACCGCTGCAATAATTAACATTACAGGAGGGGAAAATTATAAAAACAAATTCGCTACTGAAATCAACTAAGCACAAAATAATTGTAAACACAAACTGAAAAGATTAAAATACAACTGAAAGTTACATTACAGGAATGGAACATATAATAATAAGATTCACTAAATTGTGAGAGATAATGATAAATATTGCAGTTTCTATGAGATAGAGAGTTTAAAGGTGATACATATTTTCTGATCAGTCGTGATTTTTATGATTCGCCTAAGAGAAGGGCAAGTGCTTAGTGTGACCGCCGTCAACGTTAACGCAATGCAGCTTATATAGTGGAGCAGTTCTCGTTTGAGTAGACATTATTACACTGGGTTCTGTGCCACTCTCAAGGGAAGTTTATTCCAGGAAGAGTGTCAGTTTTCGTATGACGTTTAAAATACGCATCATTTCACTATGTTTAGAAAATAATTTGAGTAGGAATAGCGTCGTTAATTTGAAATCACTTGTTAAGTTGTTTATGGCGTGATGCAATTAATGTATGCTTTGTAAAACTGTTCACAAGAATTATGTTCACTTCAAGAATGGAGGCATGTATCTGCCGAGAGTAGCGAAAAATATAAAGAGACAATAGATCTCCCTTATGTCTATATTTACAGCATAATTTTTAAAATAACAACACATTTACTGTATGCTACAGTATATAAGTATTGTTGTTGTTTTCCCTCTACGTAACGCGCTACGCTGATTGGTAATGCATTGAAATGTGGGTAAAGATATTCCGGCCTGGAATTTATTGACACTAAAAGGAATTTTCTATCGTGGCCCGCCTCATTCTCTTCGCTTCAACAGTAGTGTACATTTGCCGGAGCTGCCTCACCGACTGTTAATAGCTCCCAAACCCACCATTAAATTTCCTCCCACTTTTAGAATTCAATAGCTCTTAAGTCTCCATAAAAATCGAATCTACTTTTAGAAATCAATGATATAAGAAAACGCCATTATTTTTTCCATCCCTTTTAAAAAACAATGGATCGCAAATACACCATTAAAACTCCACCCAATTTATAAAATTAATGGCTCTATTTCAACCATACCAATTTTATAAAACAATGGTTTAAAACTCGTTATTACCCACTTTTAAAAAGTAATGGTTCTATTTTTTTAACACATATTATCCGAGAAAAGTCGCTGAGACGGCAAGCACTCCTTTTTCTCAGATACCACGCCCCCATTTAAGAACAATGAACCCATTAAAATCTCTAAAAAGGCTAACATTTGCCAATATTAATTTTAAAATATAATAGTCTTCCAACCCACTTTTTAAAACCCCCTTAAAAATTGTACCCACTTTTAGAAAAGTCATCCGAAATGCCCTCTTCGGTGAGCACTCCCTTTTTCGCTGAGGCCACGTCCTCTTATAAAACAATGATTTTAAAACTTCTAAAAAGGAAATAAATATATATACTATTGAGGTATTTTTTGTATTTAAAGAAAAAAATATATAAATAAATAAATGCTTGAAAACACACCCGAGCATTTGATTAAGGTGATCACTCGTATCTCATTAATTTATAGTTTTCGAGCAGAATTTCAGAAGTTTCAATCAATGATACTTTCATCATCTGAAAGAGATGCATTAATCGAATGCTTAGGAAGTTAAGAAGAAAAGTTTCAAAATATAATTGAGAGTCTTGATGAGAGATGAAGAAAAATATTGTTTTATGAATACAAAATAGAAAACTTGAATGATATCTTATAAAAATTCTATTATCTTTTAAGAGTTCGCAAACTATTAAAAAATATATTTCCCTTTAGGGTTCATGGCTCTATTTTACCCATAATAATTTTCCGCTAAGAGGTAGTGAAAAGTCGCTGAAACGTTCCCCTTTCGGTGAGCCCCCCCTTCAGCACTATTATTTTAAAATATTTAAGCATGAACCAGTCCAGTTCGTGCTGCCATCCAGTGATAGAATAAAAATCTATTATGTCATTCAGAGTCTATCTACGAGACAGGAAAAAGAAAAACCCGTTTCTCTCACGAGCGCTTTTGCTCAAGGTCGCAGATTTTCGAACTGCTTCCTCATTTTATTCATTTAAAGAAATGTGAATAATAATAAACAGAAATGGATAATATTTACGACTTATTCGGTGATATGATAGCACTCTACGGGAATGTGAACTCTAGAATGACTAGTCTGGCAAAAGTGTATCCTTATGTATAGAAAAAAAACTGATAAATATCAAAAAATTTATTCCCTAATTTTAAAATATGTTATTCAAATGCATTAATATTGCATGAAGAGAAGAACAAAAATATTCGGAAAATGGGGTGTGATATTTTATCTAAACTGGACAAACTTATTTAAATCGATTTGATTTTAATGATTTTTTAAAATCATTAAAATCTAATATTGCGGTTCGAATTAAAACATTTGCGCTGGTTGAGACTTCTCGAAATCCTTACTCCCCAAACACACACACATAAAAAAAATTTAAAAAAAAAAATATAGGTTTCAAATCATTGAGTTTTAAATAATCTGACGCTATTTTATCACATCTTTGTGGTAGCGATACAAAACAATCAGGCAATTCTACAACTATATTCTATTTCCATATCTTGTGGTTATCTGTTTAATTTCAGTGACAGGATATTTTTCATGGGTGTTGAGTTCCCTCATTTTCTTGAAAGTTTTTGCTCCATCTTCTAATGAACTGAGTGCGCTTAATTTATTTAACAATTCCATTTTGTGTTTATTATATGAGAAAAAAATTTTCTTTCTAATAATTCTTTTCTTTCTAATTTTTTCTGACCTAATCAATATTAAATGCATTTAAGCATTTAATATTGATTAGATGAGAAAAAATTATATACTTATCTTCACGCATAACTTTAATTTGTTTCTTTTTTTAATGATTCTATCTCCTTTATATTTAGCATGTCAAGAGGCAAGTGAATAAGTGACCCATTTTCTAAGCGAATTAAAATTTTATCAATATGGACTGCAATATCAGAAATCAGATATGCTTGATCCAATAGGTTCTAATACGTAAAGAATTAAGTTTCTCCATTTATTTATGGAGTTAAAAAAATGTTAATTTCTCAATGTGTATATAGGGCTTCAACTTACATTGTCCTCCAGTCAATACTGATAAGGTTAAAATAGCATTTTGTTTCCCATACACAAATAAAACGATTGATTCTTCATTGATATGTTTTTCCGTATCGAGAAGGACCTCTTTACCTTTTTCTAATCGTATCTTTGGTTTCTCATTCATGTTATCACATGCTAAGAAAACTGTTACTTTCATATACATATCGTGTGGTAATTTTAAGTTGAGTCTAAGAGTTTTGAAGTAAATTTATTGAACGGGAAAGTCTTGAAATCATTGCCAGTGAGTTGTATTCCTCGATCTGTAGAGGCACAGAATGTCTTAGTATCAACATAATATTTATTAGCACACCTGAAGTTCTTTCATTGTGAGCATAATAATTTTTATTAATTTTATTCCATAGAATACAGTAATAATCAAGATAATTTTTAGTAACTACATCGTTTACCTTTACAGGTTCTTCCACATTTGACATTACTTTATTGTTAGCATCATAACAATCATCTTTTAAAATCAAAGCATTTTTTTCGAAATATTGTTTATTGACACCATCGTGACTAGCGCTCGGATCCGCAAGATGTGCGATTGATCTATTTTTAGCATTATAAGCCTCTCCATGGAGCGTCAGGCATTATTTTCAAAATATCGTCTTTCTCAGATTCCGGATCTTTCACATTATTATCGTTTTACCTTTCGCATCAAAATATCCTTGAAGTGTGTGTAGTAAACTTATGTTTCGCAACTGGTCAACCACTGTATCCATAATCCCTAGTAGTAGAATCAAACTTGTCAACTGGGTTTAAAAGATTGCTAATTCTTTTTCTTTTTGCATCATATTGTTGATCATTTTCTGAAAGAATTAAACTTTTCTCATACAAATCTCGAATGGATGATCTCAGATTCTTTCTACATCTGTCTACGTAAAAGTTTGTAGTTACGTCATTATTTTCCAAAGGTTCTCCAGCATTCCTTAATATCTTTTCCTCCATATCATAATTACCATAATGTGTCAGTTTAAACCCTATTCAGGTGACCCTTCTTTAAGTTTCTCCACAAAAAGTGGATAATATGCTGTCATTTCTTTATTTTAATATGAATAATTTCAATAGTCTTTCGACTATTAAAATTAAAATTTAGTACTATTTATATCTTTAATGTTTTGATCATGGTAATATCTTGATTCGTTATATTTAGCATTTCTTGCGTTCTCGTAAGATGAAATAGAAGACATAATTCTTGGTGGTGGTATTTCTCAATCTCCAGTTGAACTCTATAGTCAGGTTATTCGTGTCTGTATAATTTTCATGGTGAGATAGGTTAAAGCAAATAAATGATTGGATATAATTTACCGAAATTGGAATGATTGACCATGCACCCTGTTCCTGGCGTAATGGTGTTGAGTCCAGATTCCAAAAGAGCTGTGTATAGCCGATTGTAATTAACTTTCTCAAAATCCATCATATAACTAACAGTTGGAACCCTTACATTATTAACCATCAGCCAACATTCCCTCATATCTAAGTTGTCGAATAAAATGTTGTTCTGTTTTGCATTTGCATATCTTTCAGTGTATTGTGGTATAATGTACAAGAACAATACTTCATCTGAAGTAGCATTTATGGAATAAGATCCGCTTGAATTCTATAAGAAAATATTCGATTTTACAATTCTGTGTTGGTTCCAGTTTATTTCCACAAGCTTATCTGATAATCTTAACTCATTAAATTTTGGAGCTGCTGAATTCTTAAATCTAACATAAGGAAGCCAAAGGGATAAATCTTCCACAACAACTTTGTAGTCCCTGTTTTGCTCATCTGTGTACAGCATATTCTGACTAGGATTTCTCGGAAACTCAAACTTGACTTGGAACCCTGTGATGACCTTTTTGTATTCATTGTAGAAATCAAATACGTATTTTAATGGGATCCATATGGTGACAGTTTTGCTATTTTGAGTAAATTTACATCTCTCTTTGAATCCTTGATTATACTCGCCATTAGTTCCTAATTTTTCGAAAAATTCAGTTATATTATTTGCATCTACCAGAGTCCCATCATATTTCAATGGTTTTCTGTCCGCTGTGTTCGACGTATCTATGTAGAAGAGCATATTGGTAGCTTCCGAAGTAGAATAGTCAGGAGTGAAATGAATTAGACCTAACACATGTCGCATGAGAGCAGAATAATTAATGTTGGTTTCGATTTCAGTGTTGCCCAATGTAAATCTGTTGGCGTTTATTAAACCCCCTCCATTCACGAGAGCTACATTATCATCCGCTATTGTCGTTCCATTACTGTTAACAATTTCTAGCTTTTGTTGTAAATATCCATTAGAATATAAAATATTGGAGTTAGTGTCTTGTATAAAGAAATGGTAAGTGGCATTCTCAGTAGAACAATCGCTATTTTCATGCCTCACTTCTCTATACTCGAGACTTTCCATATCATCATAGTAATAATAATCAGTGTTGTTTAAATCAAATATTTTATTCATTTATTATAGAAATAATTTTTTTACTCTTCTTAATTTAATAGCTATATTGCTATTAAATCAAATCTAAAGAATTTTCAGTCCAGCTCCATGTTTTTTCTTCTTTGAAAATATCTCATTCAACTTATCATGGACAATCTGTTTGGCCTTACCTTCTAATGCAGAGTGATCATGTAAAAAAGTAAGAGCATCTGGAAAGAATTCTCTTTCTTGTATCTTCTTACTCTTTCTTTGAAGCCTATGTTTATTCATTTCTTTATTTAGAGGGCAATAACATTGTATTGTACTTCTTGCTTATTGAGAGGAATTAAATTACCTCTATGATTCGTTATTCTCACTCTGATTCTGTGAACACTCTCCATCCGAACAGGAAAGAATAGAAGTTTTTAAATGATTTTATGATTTGACTGCCAGGACGATTAACATTCATAAAGGAATAGATTACGTTTGAAGAATGAAAGCCGTTGATGTAGGCTCCCTCCGCGACATCGCAATGTATATAAATGTTATCATTCCCACAGGATAAGTCGGCAATATAATTACCTACCTGTTCAGACTTTTCATATGTTTCAGGTTCGAACCATAACATTTTATGCAGGTTTTTGCATTTTGTTAAATCGATCTTATATCCATCTTTAACTTGATAGCTATTCTTTGTCGTTCCTCGACTAAACCAAATAGAAGTGGCGGATCGTTCTCAAAACATTTCAGCGTGTAACGATTCAACCCCTTAACAGTATAACTTCCATCTGGTAGAGACAAATCTAACCATTGATGGCCATCATAGTATGAAAAGGTCTCATATTTGATATTATCCCAAGAAATGTACATTGGAAAAGACTGAAGGGCGATCTATTTAAACCTAAAAGGTTTGGAATATCCAATTGTAAAGTCTTCTGACTTTTCAGAGTTTTTCGAATCCAATATTAACAACACCATTTATTTATAGAGAACATTTTTTTCATTATAGTCACTAGGTTTTTGGATAAAGGAATACAAGACATCTTCAACAGATTTACCATTGTTTCTTTCACTATTATACTTCATACAAAAGTACCCACATTGACAGAGGCTGGGTATTGTAAAAAATTTGAGTTATACCCTATTTTTTTCCCACAACTTTGCAGATATTTCTTTACGCTGGTAGGAATTTTGTAAACATGTTCTCCAAAAGGATCAAAGTACTCGATGAAATCATTATTAGGATCGTTATAGTAACATAGCCAGTTGTACCAGGTCCCGTAGCTATGTCCAAATTAATAATACCGTTCTCAAATCGTCTCATCTTTTTAGGTAACAGATTCGAAGTGAGGACACCCCTAAACCATTTTTCTTGCTTCATATTGTCTTCAATTACTTCGTAGGAAATTCCCCGTTTTGATAGACTCTCTTTCCACGGGGCTTTTTTTGAGCACAACCTGATCCTGAAATTTTATCCAAAGATTTCTTTACTCCCAATCCAGCTGCCCCACTTGCGGCACCTAAAGCTGACGCTGTGTTCACAGCGTTAGCTTTTACGAGATGATGCAAACATTTTCACATTAAATAAAGATAATTCCAATTGAAGATTATACAGAACCAGAAGAATTAGCCTATGCAATCAGCACTATTTATTACCGAAGCACCCTTTCAGGCTTTTGATCGATGGAGCTTCAGGTACTGGTAAAACGAATTTATTGCTGAATTTTATTTATGATTATCTCGAGTTTGATAACTTGTTCATTTGCGCTAAAGATATATTTGAACCCAAGTACACTAAACTGAAAGAAAAGTATACTATATTTGATGGTGTGGATATTAAAGATATATTAGCAAAGTATCCCAAAAAGAAGAACATTTTGCTCGAGTTATTTGAAGAATACGGCAAGAAAGAAACTTTATTCTCTTTTGATACAAAATACTTTATAACAGTGGACGATCTGGACCCCTCTTGCCAAAAAGTTATAGTCTTTGATGATTGTGTGTGACAGATAAAGACCAGAAGAATATAGAAGATTTCTTCATCAGAGGTAGGAAGAAGAATGCCTCAATCATTTACCTCCCTCAATCCTATTACAGAACACCTATTGTTATTAAGAGAAACTGAAACTACTTAATATTTTTTAACCTCAAGCAGAGGGAGATTCAGCATATTATAAGTGAGGTAGATGGTAGTTTGACGAAAGAAGAATTCAATCGATTGTACAAAAAGTGCATGTAACAACCATATGATTTTTTATGATTGATTTAGAGAATTGGTCCTTGAGATATCGGGAAAAAGATTTTATCCCTATAAATAAAGATGGAAGAATACTTACGGAAGAAAATTTACGTGTATATAAAGAGCTATTACCATTATCATAAGATAAAGGTTTCGCTATCCATTACAATGTCCCTCTGCAGTTCATTGGGTTTATCCGCTTTTGAAATAGTACCCTAAGCCGCTCTGAGTTTAACTGACGGTATAGTTGAAGTTATCGAAAAGTCCATGAATATCATGGAAAGGAACGAAGAGTATAAGCACTCATACAAGTTTTATAAACAACTGTAGAATTCTTTCAAATCAAATGCATTATCAGAAGAAGGGGTGAACAGTAGAGAAGATGATTTCATCAACAATTCAATCTACTTACCAAGAGAAAAATACATGAAACAAACACAACTCAATGGCTATGAATAGGTGAGTAAATAATTTTTACATATAAATTAATGAAGGAAGAAAAAAGAGTTATTAATTTTGCAATTAATAATTTACTCTTTGAAATGCATCTGCCTGGTCACCAATTTACAGGGCCAGGTACTCAATTGCTCAGAGGTAAAATTAGATTAAATCCCGATTTGACATACAAAGAATGGAGTAAGCCCATTAATAGAGTCGATGAAGCGGCATTTAAACATGATGTGCGTTACCTAAAAAACAAAGATACCGAAACAAGAAATAATGTGTACAACTCAGACATGATAAAAGAACTTGAGGATATTCGTAATCCAACTCTTCGCGAAAGGTTAGATAGAGCTGTTGTGAAACCAATTATCAAAGCAAAGGAGACATTTGGAATGGGCTCAAAAATACACTACCTAAAATGTAAAACCCACACTGAGACTAAAGACGTACAGCACGCTACCTCTAAAAACGGCAGACCTATGATGAAAGGAATCTGCATGGATTGCGGTTCTAAAAAGAGTAGTTTTTTACCGCTAAAGGGGTAACTGAGGACCCCAAAACAGTTTATTACGATCCAGAGACTGGATATTGCGGTATAAACGAACTCAGTAGAAAAACAGATTTAAGTCGAAAAAATGTCTCAGATTTCTTACATCAGCAAGATGTTTACACAAAACATAAACTACTCATTAGTAAGTTTAAAAGAAGGAGAACTTATGTGTGATACATTAATGATCAATGGCAAACAGATTTGTTATTTTTAAAGCCATTTTCAAAATCTAATGATGGCTACAGCTACTTGTTAAAAGTCATAGACATTTTCAGCAAATATGGTTGGGCTGTACCTATTCGTAGAAAAACGGGAGAAGGTACTAAGGCATTTAAGAAGATATTTAAAGCGAGAGTTCCTCTTAAAACCCAGACTGACAAGGAGACCAAGTTCATTAACAATGAGACACAGCTTCTGTTTAAGGAGAACAATATCCACTGGTTCACTACTGAAAACGTTGAAATCAAATGCTCCGTGGTGGAACGATTCAACAGAGCTCTAAACGATAAAATTCGGAAATATTTAGCGGCTAACAATACCAATAGATATATAAATGTATTGGATCAGTTAATGAAAAATTATAACAACTCTTACCACAGAAATATAAAGATGACGCGAGTCTAAAGGAAAACAGTAGTGAAGTCTACTGCAATTTGTTCAAAGAAAAGGTAAACCCAAGTAACAAGTAGAAGATAAAGTTCGAATATCAATATATAAAACGACTTTTAGAAGAGGTTATCAAGCAACCTTTACAGAAGAAACATTCGTCATCTCTGAATTATTAGAAACCGATACAGTCACTTAGAGAATAAAGGATTTAAACAATAAATATGTAAAAGGAACCTTTTATGAAAATGAGCTGGTAAGGTATGATAAGAAGGACAATGTGTACAAAATCGAAACAATTCTCAAAAAGGTGGGGAATAAATATCTGGTGAAGTGATTAGGTTATCCAGAGAGTAGCTGGATAGATAAGAAAGATTTAGTTAATTTTTAAAAGCTAACAAAAGCTATTAAAAATTCCAGTTTAAAGAATTGAAGATGGTTCAACAGATTTCATCATTCTGATCAAGCGTTTTCTTTATTTTAGGTAACTTAAGTGATACCTGAAAATCTCTTTTCCGCAACAGATGAAATAAAATGTATTCTTTGTTGATTACGTTTTTCCGCTCTGGAAACAATTCTTCATATTTATTGATAAATTTAAAAAATTCAATCAAAATCACATCTTCTAAGGGGATATTAACCCCATTTAACCATTTAGTAAGATTTTCCACTCTGATTTGACTCCTCTGTTGCATCTTCATCATCAAATATAATTGCTTTCTATCTAGAGGACGTTTATTAGGATTTTATCTCAGCTCTTCATGACATGTCATACAAATGTAAAACTCATAATCGTTTTTTGTTACATATTTATGCTCACACTCTTGTGTCAAGCTGTTTGAAGACACTTTTTTATCTAGACCAAAGCGTCTTAATATTTCCATCACTTCCTTCATTTCATCTGACATTTATTATTAAAAGTCTTTCTTTTAACTTCTTGTAAATTTAACTCTTTAATATTTTGAGCACTTAAAGAAATATATTTAGTATATAAATGAGATGATGAGTGAAAATAAATCTTTAATCGACGTATGTTATGAGCAAATCAAGGGTAACTTTTACTATAGGTTATTTGGCGACTTTAAGTTGGTTATTGATGAGAATACAGGATGCTTTAATGCAACAAAACCCTGTCAACTTGGAGGTAAAAAGTTTTATTCACTGGAAACAAATTGAACGTTCGAAATATTTAATACAATACTATGAAAGTAAAAGATGCCGACGTGATCCCGTGGGCATCTTTTACGAAGTTAAGCTAACAAACAACGATCCTCTGAACAGACAGATCACAGGTCAATATGTCCGACAAGAACTAATACTCGATATCGCCTCCTGGATCTCGGTCAAGTTCTACGACTAGTGTAATAGAATTATCCTCAACTACTTTGTAAAGGAGTTTAAGATGATGGACAAAAATAAATTTGAGCTAAAGCTGAAAGGCATCGAAGATAAAATGAAACATCTAATGCTTGAAAAGGACATGATCCAACAGAACCTTGCAATTTCAATCGAAGACTGTGCACCCCAGCCTGTAGAAAAGGATAAGCAAGAACGATTTATTTTTATTTAGCGCAACGATGGAACCTACCTCTACTACTCAACAAGAGCTCAAGACGTTCATGCTAGAGGTGTGTTGAAACACCAACCCTCTTTGTATACAGAAGTCTTTCTCCTACTGGATCTCCCCTATCACCCCAACTCAAAATCTCTCTTTGTTAGAGTTAGAGATGAAATGAAGAAAAAAGGGGTCGTCTTTAAGTCATGCGAGATTTCATTAGATGGCTCGAACATTGATGAAGAAGAGTTGATAAGAGTAATGAATACCATAAACAATGAAAAGCGGGTAATTTAATTTATTCAGTTTGGAAGCGGAAGGTTGCATTTTAATGGTACCATTAAAATGTCTTTTAAAATTGGATGAACCCCCTCAATATTTTAAGAATTTAAAGACGATATATATATATATATATAAAGATACAATAAAGATGGAAACCGTTCGGCAGTTGCAAGACTACTTTCGGAAAAATAATATTCGAGGATACTCGGAACTTAAAAAGTCAGAACTGATTGAGCTCATTCAATATCATAACGGCTTTTCCAGTTTCCATAATGACTTGTTCAGCAAGTCCAAGAAGAAAAGAGAACTTAAAATCAGGTGTTGTGGTAAGTTATATAAGGAATCTAGCATAAATAAGCACTTGCAAACTAAAGCTCATCAAAACTATAATCCTAAGAAAGCCTGTCCGGAGGATGATTTTAACAATATGCTGAGCCTACATCAAATGACTATTAACCAACTACGTGAATTTTGTCAGACGCGTAGTATTAGAGTCTATTCCAAATAAGGAAGGAAGGTAGACATCGTAGCATGCATTGAGAACGCATTGTTCAAGCGTCACTTCGAATTTGGTTCTGACCTGTTTTCAGATACGCGGGAGAGAAGGCTGTATACCCCCCATGAAGTTGGGACGACCTATAAATTTCGTTTAAAGATTTATGACACCCAAAACGAGCACAATCTGGTGCTTCCCAAAGACTTTTTGAACGATGTTTCATCAGTAGTCCGGGGATTCATCACTAAACACCTGAAGAGGCTGCATGGTCTGTAGGTTAATTTTCAATTTCTCTGTGATTATCAAAAAGGGAAAGAGGGAAGAAATGGAGAAAAACTACAAATCGGAAAATGTGGTCATCTTAGAATCAACTGATTTGATTGCCTATTGCAGATCAGTTATCCAAAAGCTACTGACAGAGATGGAGGAGTTTGTTGCAAGAGATTCAGGCTGGACGCTTGCCTGAATTAAAAGCATTGAGGTGAGAATCAATAAATTTAACCCGCTGAGAGAGGCATCCTACATTGATCTACCTAAAAGAATTAAAGTTAAAAAAAGTAGTCATTAACGTACAAAAGGAGGATAATAAGTGTTTCATGTGGGCAATACTCTCTGCACTACATCCAGTGGATAAAAATGCTAAGAGTCACGAAGTATAAACCATATGAAAATGAGCTAAATTTTGAAGGCATCGAATTTCCAGTAAAAGTTGAAGATAGGGTTCCCGAAAGATTTGAAAAGATTAATAATGTATCAGTGAATGTATATTCATACGAAACTAAAAGCAAGGACATATACCCCTTGAGGTTAACTAAAAATAAGGTTGAAAGACATGTTAATTTTTTTAATTAAAAAACGAAGAAGGCGGCAGCCATTACTGATGGATAAAGGACTTGTCAAAATTAATAAATGCTTAATTAAGTAAGCATGACAAAAGTGTATATACGGTTGGGCAATGAGCCAATTTCTGCCATATGATGGTTTCAAGTGGGGAAGTACCGACATTGATGTAGCCAAAATAGAAGGTGATGCTGATAAGGTCTACATTCTAGAGTATGACCTCCAGAATCCTGAATATTTACATGATCTCCATTCAGACTTACCATTAGCACCTGAAAATAGAGTTTCTGATGGCTCAAAACAATCCAAATCATTGACAACTCTGTATGATAAAGAGCATTATGTTGTTCATTATAAGGTTTTGAAGCAATATGGGATAAAACTGAAAAAAGTCCATAGAGTTTTAGAATTCAAGCAAGCACCCTGGCTGAAGAAATACATTGACTTAAACACAGAGATGTGGACCAAGGCAGCCAATGACTTCGAAAAGGACTTTTACAAGCTCATGAACAATTCAGGATTTGGTAACACGATGGAGAACATCCGGAAAAGGCTTGATATCAGACTCATGCGACCCCGATAAGGCTGAGAAACTTATAGCAAAACCAAATTTCAAGGGCAGAACTATATTTGATGAAAATTTGGTCGCTATACATATGAACAAAACTAAAGTACTCTTTGATAAACCCATATATGTTGGGATGAGTATATTGGATCTATCCAAGCATTTAATGTACGACTTTCACTATAATGTGATGAAGCCCAAGTATGGGAGAAACATTAAATTATTGTACACGGATACGGATAGTTTCATCTATGATATAAAAACTGATGATTTCTATGAAAATATGAAAGAGGTGATTGATTATTTCGACACCTCAGATTATCAGGAAAACAATAGATATGGAATACCTCGATTAAACAAAAAGGTATTGGGAAAAATGAAAGATGAAAATGCACGAAAAATTCTGGAGGAATTTGTCGGATTAAGATCAAAAATGCATGCCTGAAAGACTGAGACAGACTTGGTGAAAAAATCCAAAGGGGTCAAGAAGTGTGTTGTCAAAAATAGGATCTCCTTCGAGGACTACAAGAACTGCTTTTTTAAGAAAGAAGTACAGTACAGAACCATGAATCTGATCAGAAGCACAAACCATGAACTTCACTCTATACAAATAAATAAGATTGCCCTATCCGGGGAGGATGACAAGCGACACATATTGGAAGATGGCATTAACACATTGGCTCTGGGGCACAAAAGTAAATGTTTTAAATATTTTTCGAACTATTAAAATATATTTTAGAATTCACGATTAAGTATCAAGCTGCTTTCAACCAGATATTTTTCAACTTGACTGTTGATATGAAAACAAGAGCAATTCGATATATTGCATGCAAAATAGTGCTTGCATAACCTCCCATTTTCGTGAATACAACTTTTTCTGTTCGAATATAACTTTAAGCATTGGCTTAGTTTAAGCAGAATTTTAACTATCGAAAGTTCAAAATTCTCTATATTTTCCTCTATTTTTTGTATCCTCTGTCTGATGGCAACTGCATTAGTAACAGCTCCCCTTATCATTGTGTTTCCTCATTCTAGACCACTTTTCTTTAACTTCCTTTAATCCCATGCAGCAGAGAAGGTACGTTGAAAAGAGAAAAAGGGGGTGGGCGCCGAAGGGGGTACCCTTCCGACTCAGCGACTTTTCGCGGATAACATGTGTTAATAAAATAGAACCATTACTTTTTAAAAGTGGGTAATAGCGAGTTTTAAACCATTGTTTTATAAAATTGGTATGGTTGAAATAGAGCCATTACTTTTATAAAGTGGGTGGAGTTTCAATGGGGTATTTGCTATCCATTGTTTTTTAAAAGGGGGTGAGAAAATTACGGCGTTTTCTTATACCATTAATTTCTAAAAGTGGGTTCGATTTTTATGGAGACTTAAGAGCTATTGAATTCTAAAAGTGGGAGGAAATTTAATAGTGGGTTTGGGAGCAGTTGTTGAGCCAGCTCTGGCAAATGCACACTTCTTTCAACTTCAAAAAACTTCATTTTGCTGTAAAAAACAGATTTTTGAGCAATTCTGATTAAATGTTAAAAACAATAAATATCATGTTACTTTCTTATTATCTTTATAATCATTATTTTTAATACAATTATAGTTATTCCTTTAATTTTCACTGCGAAATCTTGGTAAACATTTTTCCTTTTATTATTCGGGAAATACAATTAATAGTATCCGGTAAAAGTTTTATTAGCCTGCTTAGATACATTCATAAAAATTTAGAAAAGTAAATATACATATTTTTGGCAAATGTGTTTGGAGGCATTTACCTCTAAATACCTTCCATCCGGACATTTTAGTGCGGACAGTGGGTCGCATTCACGTGTCAGAGGGGTGGAAAATTGGAAAACTTTCAAGTACCCTCCCTGAGAGATGTTCATTTGCAGAAATTAGAAGTAAAACGTACATCTCCCATTATTCAGCAGTGATTGTTATCAAACCAGAAACCATGAGTAAATATGCATTTTTGACATCGCTTCATAAACTGTCTGAAGTGGTTTTAACGTCTACCAGGAAACTGCCATGGGGAAGAGCTTTTCTTAAATTATAATGGGCAATATTATTCATGTACTATAAAAGAAGAAACCGGAAGAAGTCGTATGTGCGCTTTTTGGTGATACACCCACACCACAGAGAACACATAATGAAGGCATAAATGCAACCCGTTGTTTAACAGTGGCTGAAATCAAACCTGGGATCTTTCGTTCTGAAAATCCACAAAGAAACAGCGAGCCCAAGTAAATATTTACTGAAAAGAATTATATTTGCAGCGAGAGTAAGTGTATGCATGTAGTTGATTCGAACTCTATTTATCCACAAAAGCTTTCTAGAATATATCTCTTCAAAAAAAATAATATATGAGCTTTACAATTTGAAAATCTATCCACAAGTTATTAATATGCTGAGAGAAAATTTCATATCTAACATTACAAAATGAGCCATCCGATTGCGGAGTGCCTAGCGTCCCTTTCATCGAAGCAATAGGTCGCGGGTTAGAGTCCTGATTCGGGCATGGATGTTCCTGTGTGTTTCTTTATCCCTTCATTATCGGGGTGACTATGCACACCCGAGGGGTACTCCACTGTATAATATGCCATCACATTATAGAATTGAATAGGTGCAGCCGGGCATTAAAAAAACATTTCAAAATGAAGTAATTTATAGAAATTTTTACAACTACCCACAATTACACTTTTCCCTCTTTATTCCGGTTATTTAGTGCTCTAGACATTTTGAAACACATCACTTTCTTTCTTCACTTTCAATTTCAATAACATTTGAATAAAACTAAATACCGCGTGTGAACATTTTACATTAATTTCTTTCAAACTGCTGTAGCTTT
Organism: Latrodectus elegans; assembly: GCA_030067965.1. Lineage (NCBI taxonomy): Eukaryota > Metazoa > Arthropoda > Arachnida > Araneae > Theridiidae > Latrodectus > Latrodectus elegans. Next base: position 108,271,430 of record CM057822.1, read on the forward strand.
CAAAGGGAAAGCTATTTTTTACTTTTAAATCATTGCAGCATTATAAAAAAATATATTTGAAAAAACGTTTCCAGTTTTTGAGGCAGTTTTGAAACATTTTCAAGGAAGTGCAGTGGAAATGAATCGCATGAAGCATTTTCCACACTTGAAAGGACTTCTTAAACTAAAAATTACAATTAAAAGAAATTCTTTAAAATTATATTATAAATATACAAAATATTATATCATTTAAAATTATATAAACATAAAGTTATCCAAAAATATTTTTTTTAATAATGGAGGGCACTGGGTGATTAAAACTGCGCCACATCGAGGCCGGAAACTGCTCCTCATTTATCGTAAGCCAGTGTGACCAAGCCGTGGAGGCGAGTAGCTTTTGACCACATTATACCGCCACAAACTCGTTTATAGGGTGGGCCACATTCGCACATCATCTCAGAAGAAAGGACAGAGAAACGCAGAGAGAAAGGAACATCTATGCCCGAACCGGGATTCGAACCCGTGACCCACAGAGCAATAACGATAACCACTCAGCTATCGGTCGGCTCAGCAAAAATACAGAGTATCAGACTTTCATGAAGACGAAATCTTAAAATTATTTCTTAACTAAACATATTTGTAAAGGGATTAATTTGGAACATTCTTTTGATAGGTAATCGTTAAGAATATCGACTTACAGATCTCTGAAAAGTCTTTTCACTCAGTCTTCAGCCTTTTTTTCTAGCTCAAAACTGAAAATTAATAAATTTGTAAGATTAGTGCCATCGCTTCAAACATCGATATTCAATTTTCATATAAATACCACAATATTAATACATTAAATCAATACATTAATACATTTCATTTGCCCACCAAACTTTTTCTGAGGTGATTTGAAAATGGTTGCACAAAATAGACTGAAATTTATATGAGGATGTTGCTGTCTCGACTCAATTAAATGATAGGCAACGTTTCATATGTTCTTCTTACGCCACGACGCATGGTTCTTTTCCCACCGTTTCAGAATGGGCACTTATGCGTTACTACCTTTCCAAATCGCTTTTTTTGTCAAATATTTAGAATGTTTTCCATAGGAAATCATAGCCAGATAAAGTTTGGTTTCTAGTAATACAGATTCACCTACTAGTTTTAAAATATATTGACTTTATAAGAAAAATATTTCTACATAAGTATAAGCAAGAAAAATATATTCATTCTAAAAATGCGTGCAGAGGTTTATCTCACAAATAAATTATTTATTGCCCTAAGTCCTTGAAAAATCCCTAGCCCTAAAGTTCCTTCAACTGATAGAACTATAATAAAATTCATAGATAATTTTTGTTATATAAAAAAAAATCAAAAATACGTCTTATTTTCCTCGGTTAAAAACAGAATAAACAAATTGTCAGACATTAGTTACCAATATTTATTTCCAATAATTAGCTTTTAAAATTTATTCGACTTGAAATGGTTCTTTAATCTGTGAATGTCTTGTGTTGTTAAAAATTACGCTGCATAAGCCGAGGGTTGCAATATTTTAAATTTACATCAACATGCACATCAAATATGATGATAGGTATTAAATCATACACGTAATGGGTGCATTATTGATAGACAATCAAAGGAATAAAGATAACATAAAGAATCAAAAGCTGTATTAAGTACTTACAAAGCTTTCAAAACATTCAGTTTTATATTTTGCAGAATGATGAATTTTAATTTTCATTATGAAACTTTCTCATTCATTTCATTTTCAAGACGCCATTTCTGTCCATTTAAGCCTTTTTAAAGTGTAGAAATAAAATGTTCCAAGATTTTGAAGAATAAATTAAAAAAGTTTAAAGTCAATATTTTCTCTCGGCAATATATTTTTCATTTTAGGAAATGAGTTAATGCAAACGCAGTTGAAGCATTTTTCCAGTTCTGGTTATCAGGTGCATTTGCTGATTTGTATAAAATGTGAACAAACAAAAGTGAACGCCGTTTGCTTTCTTTTTGAAACAACGCCAAATCTGCTGTGATTGGAATCTAATTCGCCAAGAGCAGCTGAATAATTGGTGCCTCGTTGTTTCTGAAGGGATGTTTTTGAGAATCTTCTATCGAATCGTCCACTTTGCGATCCCAAAGTGCAATCAGCTTTACGGAAGCGGTGAAGAGCTGGAACAATCCAGAGACAATCGCTTCATGAACTGACATGGGAATTCTGAGAGTCATAACAAGATACTATAAAAAATGTTTAAATGAACTGGATAATTATGTCGAAAAAAAAAGAAAGCTTCGTATATAACAAAAATGTTTTTAATCCAAAAATACCGATATTTTTTTCATTTCTTATAAATACACGGTTTGTATTTCTTGTTTTTTACATATCAATTAAATTTATAAATTTATTTCATAGTTTTATTATAATATAGCCCCTTTGATGAAATTATGGCAATAAAATTAATTGCAAAAATAACTAAACCTTATGGTTACATTCTCATAAGACATTAAAATTTCTTTCAAACAAAATTTTCATTTACTTTTCCTTTTAATATCAGAATACTAATTATTTAGAACTTATTGATAATAAATTTCAAAAATTAAAGCAGCCTTCCTGATTTATATTCTACTTTTGTATTAGTTAAACGTTTTTTAAGTAAATTTAAGCATAACAGCAATGTTATTTGTCTATATGTAAACACATATAATGAAAGAACTGAAGCAAAAGAAGCCGAAATGAGATTAAATTTGAGTTTTGTTTGAAAAAGATACCGTAATAAACATGCCTGCAAAATTTAGCTGATACAATTTGTTCTTTAAAAAAAGTTAAATACGAACACGTGATAAAATGAGCGGTAAAATTAATTTAGTTTTCCAGAATGGAATGGCTCCTTTTCTTCTTACATAAAATAAAAGATAATATCTGCGGCAAACATTGAACGCATGAATGAAATACAAGTGAACTTCTATACTAAATGAAATGTTAAAAACTCCCAAGCAAACAAAATTGACAAATGCGAATACATAAATCAAACCCTCTCGAACCATTTTCCATCGTTTTACAGGGTCTGGGATCTTCTACTTTGAATTTTGAAGATCCCTACGTTGTGCAATAATTTTAGCAATGACAGGCTTTGCTAGGATTTTTACATTTCAGTACCACAATTGATGGCACCTAATGGGTGAGCCATTGTGGCCCCGGATGTGGAAGCAGAATTGCCCTTCCACTCCCATTAGTATCATTTCACATAGAGGACATCGTCTTCATGCCTCTGCTACCATTAATGAACACGATGGACCTTCAGTTGAGTCAGTATTCATTACCTTTCATTACTATGCTACAGTGGCCAACTGCACTGTGAAGAACACATCTTCTAGAGGCTAAGACAATAACACTTGCATTTTCATGAGCAAGTAAGTTTATGAATATGAGCTCAGAAATAAATAGAATTCTAATAGCTCATCCACGTTAAACTGCTGTATGCCGATTGACAATAATTAATAAAGCAAATTGCTCCTATCAGTTTGGAATGGGAAAAAACGTCCACATACGGATTCGTATTTAGCTACATAATGTCCATTAGAAAATACATATTAATTGCTTCTATTCCTTTTACATAATTCTTTTGAAAATAAATCGATAGTATGAGAGTTCTAAAGTAAAGTCTTTTGAACGTAAGATGATTCTCTAGATCACAACAAATATTGCATATTAATAATGATGGTGGCACATGAATTGAATTTTCACTTTGTTGAGATTGTAATTCTTTGAAACCAAGAAAAATTGTTGTTACGTTGTTGAAGACCTTAGAACGAACTTGATGTTAAAAAGAAGTTAGTATGGTTAGAATACAAGAAAGTAATCAATTACATATTGAACAATAAGTAACCACCTGATCCGTAAAGTCGATATAGAAAACAGCATTAAATATTGCAATAGTGGCATGAACGTTCTGAATGGTAAATCAAGATGAGGTAAAATCGGTTAAATGTACAATAGACCTGAACAACGTAACACATTCTTATATCCATGATTTTTTATCTATATCAAGTCGCTTGCGTGAAGCAATAAAGTTACGCTCACCAGTTTTCTGTGTTCTTAAGACAAAATGTCATCATACCAGTCAAATATGATGATCAATATATTGATCATCGGCTGCGACTGATTGACATTCCATGACTTCAAACAATTATTTTACTGATTTTTTTCTTACGACATTCAATGACTGCAGTCATTAATATTTCTTAATATCAGAAAATCCTTATTTGTGTATTTATATGCAACATACAAATACTCAAAGATTTTGTTTTTTTAATTTCAATGAGAAAATAAAGATATGAAAAAGCAAATCATCGAAAGGAAAGTGATGGGAATCATTTCCCCAAAAAAATCTCTTGATAGACATTACAGAGCAACGTCACAGGTACCATAAAGAAACGGAAGTTGTCTCCAGTCATTTGGTCCGCCTAGATACAAGGGTTGCAATCAGGACTCGCAAAGATTCCAGTACAAAGAGATCCTAGACTGTCATAACTCATCAAAAAATAGAGCTGAACAAAAAGCATTACGACTTGGGTTGGTGAGGATTATTATGAGAACTTTCCAACATTTTTTTAATTTATTCGTATCTTGAGTTTATAAATTTTTTTGTTGTTCTTGGAGCTTTGAAGGTTGGCTAATTTTTCCTCACGCCAAATGTACCAATATCCCCAAAGGTCGTGGAATAAAAACCTCGCTTCAGTTGTAGTTCGTACGTCCACTCATACATCTTTGTTAGCTTGTTTGAATGCGGGCTTAACTCCAATTGTTATATGCTAAATAAAACTTTATTTGAATGGCAATATGGAATTATTCTAAAAATATTACACTACATTAGTTATTCAGTTGATATGCAATTTTGCAAACGCTGAAAATCTTGTTTGAAATTGTCACGAGATTTTATTTGTGAGAATTTCATCCTACTTAATCCTAAGAGTCCTACAATGTCCAGATATTCATTAAACATCCTTGAACCACACGTTTTGAAAAGAAACACACACAAAATTCTGGCGACTCGAGAAGTTTTCATCTAATAAAGATGGGCTTGCTGATAAAATAGCTTGTAGCCTCGAATAAGGATCAGAAAAAAGACTATCAAATCTATCCTATAAAATTTTTATAATGTACATTTAATAAGTATTTCAGAGAACTTACCCTTCTCAATCGAAATCTGTTTAACAGTTCCTTGCAAAAGCATAAAAAGAAAATGAATTCAAAAATGGCTGCTGTAATGAGAGATCATTATGAGAAGAATCATTCATGTATATAAACAAAGACTGAAATACTAGATAACTGGTGTCTGTTTGCAGTTATTCCTCTTAAATAACAGTCTAACAGAGCAATAAAATCATTCCACTTTTTATTAAATTTGTTTTCTATATCTAATTCAGTATGTACTACTAATGGATTATAATGCTTTATAATGTTTTGAATATCCTCCAACAATACCAAATTTTATCTTATTCCATGCGTGTGGATGAACATAACGAACCTTATTAACTTCTTAAATGTTTTGTATTTCTTGGATAATCATTATTCTTATAAGAATTTCCAATCCTGTTCAAATTCTCATGAAGAGTAAGAGCCTTTTATTCAATGATAATTTAATAGCCAATAATTGTATACGGCCAATCAATGTTGATATGATGACCTCGCTAACTAATTTTGTAAGAATTCCAATTTTCTTAAAATTTTGATAATTCTTGAAGTAATAAGTTTTATACAAAAGTTAACAATAAGATAAAAAAATTCTTAAGGTTAAAGGCTTAGTGTTTTAGAATATTTAAAATTATTAATCAGTTAGGCTGCTTAAGACAGTCACTATACTCAAAAAAGAACTCATATTGATTTCATTTCAGTTAGATGTCAACACTCACTCCCAAACTGTTCACTCAGTGTGAGTATTACTGAATTTTAATTATTACCGGTGGATCAGTGAAAAGGTTTAGACTGGACTTTTCTATAAATTTAAATCAGCTCATTTTTCAATATCCCAGTATATCGATTAATTTTATTTATTATTAGTGATTTCTTATTTGAATCTGGTACTCGTGTTCTAAATAACAGAACTATCAGAAAAGAAAAGTAAATAAGAACATTTATAAACTTTAAAGCAAGATAGTCATCGCTGTATATGATGGATAATGTACGGGTTACAGACATGTTTGGAGATTACTATTTTTAAAGCCAGGAAAAAATCAAAGTTATGCAAACTGAATAATCAGCAGCTTTCAAAACCGTTTGAAGCTAAAGTATGTAGGGAAGTCCTTACTATATGTGATATGTTCAATAAAAAAAAAACTTACCTAAAAAATAATGTTCCTATAACTTCTAACAATTTCTAATATTGTTTTGCTCCCTATAGGATATTACATATTTCTTCAATGTCAATAAAATCTACCCTTTTAATATAATTTGACTGTCCAAAAAAACCCCTAATAATTTTGTGGAGGTAATGCCCTTGAGATTTTTGTTGTTGAATAATGTTTTTTGTAAACTAAAATGTTATTGACTATTATATTTCTTCTATAGATGCCAAATAAATTTGTACCGACTTTTTTTCCCAAAATCTTTTCAAGAATAACAGTCAGGGAAAATGGGCTCAAAGTCATTTTTTATTTTTAAAATAGGTGTTCTTCCATCTGCAATATCCGATACCCCACATTAATTGTGTATCCCAGGCTATTCCGTTCATATAGATAAGCTTTAGATATTTGACAAATGGCTCGCTTAGAAATTCTGCAACGACCCAATCTCAGTTTTTCCATTGTAAAAGAAGCTACTAAGAGCATCACTGGAGTTGCTTAATTTTTGCTCATTTTATAAATTTATTTTGTGTCGAAAAGTCCTTTCTGGTTCTTTGTCAACTTTGACAGAAATCATTAATCACAGCTTTACTTGAAATTAAACTCATTTAATTAAAGGAAATTTGCTCTTTTTCAGAAGTCAGGGTATTATTTCCAAAGATTGGCGGTAGTTTATTGTGTTTATAATCAAATACAATATGAAATTTTAAAAAAATAACAATGAATGAAATAAATAATAATGAACAATTTAGATAGCTAGTCGGCGATTCTAGATGAAACAAAAAGAAAGAAAAATCTTACTTGAGAATGCCTATCCAACATTCTTTTTGAAAGATCCTTATCTCCAAGAAATTGAAAGAACATTACCGAAGAAGCAAAGATTTTAATTTGTAGGTATCAAAGCTTCTTGATATTAGCAACTAATGTTTTTTTGTTCTCCTTTAAGTTATGCAAATAAAATATATGGCAAATTGTATTCTTAATTTTCTTCGATTTCCAAGGAGTTTAATTCCAAAACTATATGCGGGCTATTTCTCCTATGGTGCTGATAATTTTATTGCTGCCTGAAAGCTATACCACAAAATCGGTAAATTGGATAAAAATGTATTTGTTTATAAACTAATAACATCATTGTTACATGAAAAAAAATATTTTGTGATTTTTTTCTTAACATACTATTGAGGGAGGTCCAATCCTGCAACAATTGTGGAACGCCCTAGCGTGCGACAAGAAGTCATCATGGTTTGAGGCGCCATTGCCTATGATTCCAGATCCCTTCTAGTTGGTATTCACGGCACTGTGGCAGCCCGACGATACGTGGTTGGCGCGCTGCTTCCGCTGACACTGAATTATACTGCTTTCAAATGAAGTAGAATATAAATCTCAATTATCGATTAACATTTACACACAGCAAGCTTCAATTACACACTGATTTCTTAAAAATATTTTTTTAAAATACAGTAGAAACTCGTCTTAAGAAACTCAAAGAGACCTGTTAAACAATTTTTTCTTTACATATTTTTTACATATTTTTACTGCAGACATGCTGCAGAAGAAGTAAAGTTTTTCATATATAGTCAAATCATGTATAAATATATTTCCTAAAAATTATTGCAAAAAAAAAAAAAAAAAAAAAACACACTACAGTGACTAACACTTAATCTAAAAAAAGAAAAATTTAAACTTTTCCTTTTTCTGAAAAAAATTATATTTTAATGTAATTTGTATCAGAAATTGTATCCAATATATTTATTTCCTTTTAAAATTAAAGTAATTTTGAAAATAAGTTTAAGTATATTCAAATAGTTCATTTTTATCCATTGTTAGGAATGCATAAAAAATGAATAAAAATGCAATAATTATGTGTGTTAATAATTTAATTTTGTTCTAATACACATATTAATAATATACTTGTGTTTTAATATGCAAAATAAAGTTTATGTTTGTTTTTCAAATTAATTTTTTTATTGTTTTTAGAGAAGAAATATAAAAAAGTGTGATTATAATAAATTATTTTCTACTTTGTTATTTGTCTTTTCTACTTCAATTATACAAAATTGTGATCACCCATTAAATGCTGCATATCTACCATACACATGGAATATATTTTGTTAATAAATTAATCAGGTGTTTGCATTTAAAAAATTTTAAAGAAATTTTAAATTCATAATAAATTATGTTGCTAATAATTATTTTAGAATAAAATATTGCACCCGGATTTTTTTAAAAAAAACGCACAAGAATTATTAATCAATTATGTGTGTATATATATGTTGATTTGGTATATTAATAATTAACGCAAAAATACATTTCCTTTATAAAAATACACCAACGAAAATATAAAAAATTCCAATATTGAATAAAATTTCATAGACTTGATCTTAATATAAGTAGAAATTATACACAATACACAATTGTGAGTTATAATTGTTACTACAAGTTATACTTGAATAAATTTTTCATATAGATTCTATTAATTTTTTAATATTCTTCGTGGAAATAATATCAGAATTCATTTAAAAGGATAGAATTGTGATTGCTAGGGACTTTTAAATAACATGAAGTCAGTTCTTTCTTCAGTTCTTCTTCAGTTACTTTTCAATAACATGAAGTCAGTCTTTAGAAGTACATTCTTCTTTCGGAATAGTTGATTTCAGCCTCCGCCTCATGACGTCACATGAGAGTGGTCTGGTTTTCTTATCTACAGAGGGTGATGATTCTTCGCGTTATCATTTGTTTCCAATCTTCTTTTGGATCTGCATTCCATTTTATTTGAAACAATGGGCCTTATTTCAATGCTTACTATTAATTCACACAATCTTTTACATATATCAGTCAGTAAGAAAATCATTTTTATTCATCTATTTAGATTCAAATACACTTTTTTTTTAATTTATAGAAGATGACACTTGATTTTAACAGAGTTTTTTCAAACATGAATTCATTAAAAACTTAATCAATTAATTTTATGAAAAAATTTATTTTTCTTTGTTGATCTACGTAGTAATTGATTTTAAAAAATATTTTTTATATTACATGTTTAACATCCATTAAAATTAAAAAATGTGTGTGATATATAATAAATTGCAATTTTAGAATTCTTTTATTTAGGGTATTAATATTTCATTTTAGAGTGTGAATAGTATACAATTAATTTAAATATATTAATTTCTTTTCCTACGATTATTTCATTTCAAATATTATTATTCCATTATAATTAAATAGGAAAATAGTGTGAACTTATGAACAAACTCTGTTGAATTAATTTATTTTTTTTAACAATGTATTAATTTGAATATTAGTTACTTTGGTATTTTATAACATTAATGAATTTTACATTTTGTGCCTCGGTTTTTCTTCTGTACTTTGTTACCATAGAACTTTAATATTAGTATTTGGAAAAGAAGTTTCCTCTTTGTTACTTTCACATTTTTTAATAGATTTTTGATTTTTAAATTTTTTATGCCTTAGTTTTCAAGCAAATTTGAAATAATTTACGTTGTTAACTAATCGAATCATTTACCCTTTCTATATACTTCATATATATAATTTTGATAGAACTGTCAATCATGCTTCAGCTTAATTTATGAAGTGCACCCCTTGATATTTCACCCAAGTGGGAATCTTCGTAATTTAGATGTAGGGACCGAGCAGAAGACCTTCCTATGCTTGATCTCCAGAACATTATGTCACTTCGAGCCAAACTGCGACGACCATCTGTTGAACGCTTGCCAGCCGCTTTTTGTCAGTATAAACCCTCAGGACTCTTATCTCCCGATAACAAGAGCGACGCCTTTACGAAAAATGGCCTGTTGTAAACTACAACATTTTGCAATATCAGTGCCTTCTGGGAGGGCTACCAATAACATGCATTCATCCGACACAATTGAGAATGTATGGAGAAAATCGCCAAGTAATCACAGTGGCAAATGCATGCGCAGAAAGCAGGGACGTATGCTGTTGGTAAAGAGTGGCTTCTATATGAATGAGGTGATTTATTTTTTGACACCCCTAAGTGATGAGTCTGAAGCCCGAACACTATTATAAGGCTTTTTTTTTATCCATTCTGTGTTATAGTATTTCGGGAAGATATTATTGGTCCAAAGCCCCAAAAAAAAGATTCGGAAAATTAACAGGCACTCACTTCAACAGATGCAGAACGATAGTTCGGATCGATGTCGAAGCTTCTGTTCCGAAGAGTGTTTATAAGTTTTACACCACATCTTATACGCCAAATATATTCATGTGACCAGAAAAATATAAGAAATGTGGATTGTCCTGAAAGAAATGCTAGACGGAACTAAGCTATTGTGATGCAGATCTGTAATCACTTGCTAGTTGTGGGAATGGCGAACCGCGAAAAGAACACCCATCTTTTTGCATCACTGAAGCTATGGCAAACATGCTGTCTCACTGGTAATGATGGGTCACACGCTACTAATCACAACATAACTGACTCAGTTCGTCTCTTTCATTTGGTGACCGCTCGTACCACTTATCCGCAAAGCATCCATTACTCTTGACCTGAACCAAGGCATTTGAGTCTTACTGTTTGTGATGAGCAACATACATGGACAAGGGAGAAGAACGAATTGACCTTTTCTGCGAGCAACACCACAAAAGATTCGAGTCTAAAGACACTCTGTTGAGAGACATATGTTATGCATCTCCACACTGGTCAACATATGTTTTCATGGGTGGTATTGAATTTCACTACCACGTTCTTTTATTACGCAATGCCAGTAGTACACAGAACAGCCAGCAATATATCCCTGAGTTGTTGAACCTCCTGTCGCCCCCATATCTTCAGCACTTGATATCAAATGCTTGACAGAAGGACAATGTGCGACCACATGTGGCACGCAATGATAAAATAGACAACAATGGCTTCTACATGAGCTGCTGATTTTGTCATCATTCACATTTTTCAAGAAGCTTTAGTTCAAATCACTTAATCTTTGTATGAAGTGTCAAATTTGTATTTTTGGTAGGTTATGATGATTCTGTGGTCTTTGTTGGTTTTGCAATATAATTAGATTTCAGTTAGGCGTGATGAGCAGTGTGATGAAACTTTTGCTATGGTGTGATTCTGCACAATGCCAGTTAGGATTTCGACATTCTTTCTATTTAATATGGATCTGAATACTCACAAAGATATTGTGGAGTCACTTCATACTTCAGCCGTCAATCAGAACTCTTTTCCAACAAAGAATTATTTCAGCAATTCTTTCGTCTGTAATTCATCCGCCACAGAAATATGCTGCCATATGAACACTCTCTATATTAGCCAGCAAACATTACGAAAAGTGTTTCTTAGTTAAGAAAATAAAACTATAGATTGTAACCAAATTATGAAAGTCTTATTAATAAATCATAATAAACAAAAATTGTAAAAACAAAATAATTAAAATGTGATTTGAGTAAAACAAATTTTTAGCATAATACATTCCGAATTTGATGGATGTTCCTTCTTATTTGAACACTAATTCCAATAAATATCATCAGTATTATCCCAGTAAATATAAAATAAAAGCAAATATGAACATGGTTAAGATTTAAGATCATGCCAGTTCAAAAAATGAATACAACAATTTACGAAAAAAATCTTCCTTAATAACTAATATATTAAATATATTTTACATTGAATTCAGTACATCGTATTAAGATATTTAAAGTGGGCCACTGTGAAAGGGGTATGCCCACCACCCTTAAATGCATCAACTGATACGCGACCTTCAGGAGATCAGAAGAGTGTGAAACGAGAGGAGGAAAAACACGTAATCAAAACAGTGCAACTCATTTACTGTGACCTCATTCTATGAAATGGCCTTATTACAGACAATAGCGCGATTTTATAACTTTACACGTATTCTTATGAATTGAATTATGTATCTATGCCTCTCAAAACATAACGTGATAAGTAAGTATATTCCACTTTTTCTTTGGACCCTCGAAATTTGCTTGTGGACCTCCACTTTGGCGACCGCTGCTTCAGAAGTTTTGCTGTAACAAATGCTTTAGAAGCTCGTTCTTACGACTTCGTATGAATAGGTTTAATTGTACTTAAAATTGAAAGTTCGTAAAATAGAAAATAAGAGCTACATATTAAGAATAATTTTTTCTATTAAATTGCTCTCTCTCATTATGAATAAAGAACCACGGCAGACGCTCGTTTTTCGAAATTATAGGGACTGATAAAATAGTTCTTAAAATCAGAAGTTTGTTAAATGTAAATATAACTGACAGTTTTTAAAGCAATTTTTTTTTTACTTCGTTACTCTCTCTAGAGAAATAAAATACATCTAGAATAAATTATTTAGTATAAATTTTGTAATCAATTATTTATATATATATATAATATATGACAAAATTCATAATTGATAAATAATTCTTACTCTTTCATTTTATTGAGGAAAATTCAAATCCAGAGGTAATAATTTCTTTTCTCTATTTCAAAAACAAGTTTATTTTTTTAAAAAAAAAAAAAAACATATTTTGGCTGATATAAAAGAAAAATGCATTTCACTGTTGTTTCTCTTAAGATGTTCCTTGATCTTGTTAGCCATTCATCTGCTTGTGTTAGAATGGTCGTGGCATTATGCCTTTTCTTCTTGTTCGATATCTGAAATTCTTTTTCGTTCTCAGTCATTTAACCATCCGACGTTTCTTATCTCTACACAAATCGCATAAGTACACAAAGCACTGAAATAAAGTCTTGGGTAGCTTAATCGGCGTTCTTGGATTCCTAACCCACCTTTGCTCATGCCGTCTAAAATTTTTAATAATCTATAAAAATATTTTTCATTCAGTAAATACAGTGATTTATTTAATAACGTATGACGGTCAAAATGATTTAGATACCGTTTTTAAATAGTTTCAAGCATGTATTCACTAGATATTAGTACTTAGAATGTCCATTTTATGAGGCGATTATAAGACAGTAACACTCATTCCATAAGTATCCTATAATATTTCCACTTGAAGCTATTGATTACAGTGAAATGCCAGCAAAATCAGAAGTTATATCTGGGATTTAAACCGGAAATACACTGAAAACCGGAGAAAGGCATTATTTTGATCGGAATGAAATCGGAAACGAAAAAATATATATATATATATCGGTATTTTAGGTTTGATATATCTTTAGTCACTTATTTATACTGCTGTTTAATCTCGGGACTAACTATCAGAAGCTAGACAATCCCCCCCCCAAAAAAAAGATGAGGATCGTCCTGCAGAACCTCGTCCTTGCTAAAATTTAAACACACCAAAGTATATGCATGGGAAGTCATGCCAGCTGTGAACCAATGGTACTCCGGATACTTTTTTTTTCTGAACCTTCTTAAAAATGAGGACTTTTATGTGGCCATTCAAGAAGCGCGAAAAAGCAGTTTGATGGGATCTCAGTCTAAGTTGAAAAGATACTCCTGGGTATATTGCAAAATACCAAGATTGGGATGGGAGGGGTTTTTGAAAGCAATTTCGTTTTAGCCAGCGAAGAAATCTCGCAGAAGTTTAGCTTCCACAGTGACTGACATGCTCTTTAGGAGAGGGCGGGAGCTTTTTCATTCCCTTCAACCACAATATGTGAAGGAATCCTTCACATTGCATATTTTAGCTTGTGAATGGAGGAGGGTATCAGTTGACAAGAGTTTGTTATCGCTGAATGACTTGTGCTTTAATTGGCTTGCTTAGTATTAATTTTTCATGTTTCTTAATACTCATCGTGATCTGTCTGATTGTGGAGATCCTGATATGTATAAGCGTTTCTTAAAGTGTAATGAATACCGGGTACAGTAAAAATTTCTATTTATTTTTCATCACTCAGTCTTCAAATCTCGGAAGAAAACTTTTTAGACGTCTGCAATATTTCAGACTTCGTCCTGCAACACACTTGGTGCTTCTCTGGTTCTGTTGGAGCATAAAAACGTGAAGTATAACCAACATTATAAAGAATATTCCTTTTCCCACACATCTAAAAAAATAATTGGACGAATTACAATCTTGGAAAAATCCATTTCAATCGTAAATGAAGAAGTGTATTTTTCTTCTGAAAGCTTTGGAAATGAAGAAGATTTAAAAACTTCTTTAAAATTAAAGATTTGGCAATAAAACACATGAATCCTTACTACTGAGATTGACTTTGAATTCATTTTAAATTATTTTGACAATGGATGAAGACAAGATAGAAAAGTAATTTTTTAGATTTCTGAGAAGAGAATAAAATTTTTATTTTCACACTTTCATAATATTGTAAAGTTGATTTTGGCATCTCCAGCTATATATACAGAAGTTAACTTTAAAAGAGCATTTTCAGATTTGAAATTTACTCTTCAAGACAACAGAAGATATCTCAGAGAAACCAAGTTATAAAGATATATTAATAATTAAAATCAATTTTTTCACGCTGTTCCATACCCATGAAGCGCTGTTACAGCAGCGCCATCTTTGTATGTGAGAAAAACAAAACAATAAACTGTGAGAGAGGAGGGAGTCAAGTTACTGTCTTTGAGAAGAACAGTTGTAAAATGAGTGAGGTGAATCAGCTAAGAAAAATAAAGTTTTTATTTATCTTAAATTATACAGTAAACTTCTTTATATATACCACAACCATATTGGTTCAGCTCACCGGTGGTTTGATGAGATATTGCCTACAACGAGTGCGAGAATGAGTAAACATCAACAACCCAACTGTCTTTGAAAGCGGTATCAGTTGCTATGAGGTATGTGCTTGAGTTTTTCAGGTCATTCACTGCCATGAGATAATTTATATTACCAATTTGAATTAATTGTGTTGAGCTTAATAGCCATTTTTGTAGTTTGTGTTGTTGATTAACTTAATTACATATATTTAAAATTGAATTTTGAGCTCCCTTTTTAAAATGTTTAAAAGCGTGAATAAAATTGATTTGCAAGTTGTGACTACAGAATTAGAAGATGTCATTACTGATAAAATGAAAATTATAGAGTTAACGAACATTATAAAGAATAATGTCACGTTTAAAAATGAGCCCAAATATGTTACTGAGTTCCTAAAATCTATAAAAGAGAATCGTCTACTAGAGTCAGAGATAATAGAAAAAATAAGCAAACAGAGTTGCAATTAGAGCAAATACTAAAGTTAGAGAGAATGAAAGCTGAATTAGAACTAACACGCTTGGGAGTAGATTCAAAAATTGTAGAAACTAATTCAGAAAATAAAACTGAGGACTGCAAATCTTTAGATTCCTTAATAAAAAGTATTAAAACATTAACGATTAAAATACCGAGTAAACCAGAAAGGTGGAATCTATTTTTTACTTCTTTGGAGAGAGCATTTGTAACAAAAAATGTTTTAAGTAAATTTAAATCAGAGATTCTTTTAAATTTGCTTGGTAAAAAAGTATCAAATGTAATTTACATAGGCTACGATGAACTAAATGATTATGAAAAAGTTAAGAAAATTATTCTCAGAGAATTTGAGCCCACACCACTATTATGTTTAGAACAATTCAAAAAAACAAGACACCCAAATGAAACACATATTCAGGTGCTCTGATTAAACGAAAGTTGCTCCTAGTTGACGCACGGCCAAAGCACAGCGAGTTTGGTTTGTCCAAGTGTCATTAGTAACAACACAGCAACAACATATTCAGTTCGCTTAACAATAAGTTTTGATTACTGCTTAAAATTGAGAAAAATGTCTGATTTTGCGAAATTAAAATAATTAATTGTATCTGATAAATTATTTCAAACATTAAACCACTGCACAAATCAGCATTAAACAGTCCGATATTTCGTTCGAACCCATAAAATTAGCAAAAGAAATGGATTTATTTTATGTATCCCGAGAGAAACCGTTAATGATAGGGTCCTTCCGTGGTATTTTGAAAAAGTTGTACGTGTGTGGGTGGGGGAAGTTCGACAAGAAAATTCAAACAAGCTCTGATTTTTCTTCCAACAGGAAGTAAGCAATTGCTTCCCGTTGTCACGTGTCTATCCCACAGGGTTGAAAATTATTTCTTGGCGACATTTGAGAAAAATTAATACTTGAAATTTCTCATTTACTGAAACTTAGAATCACGTTTTACAACACGTCACGAACATTAGATCGCTTTTTTTAAAAATATCCATGAAGCTAATATTGCAGGAATTTATTGAAGTCTATAAAGAAGAGCCTTGTTTGTTGCAAATAATGAGTGTCGATTACACAAATAAAATAAAAAGAAAGTTAGCTTACGAAAAATTATTAGAAATATATAAAAAGATGGATGAAAAGGCTTCAATTAACGAACTAAAGGAAAAAATTAATGTCCTCCGTAGTACCTATAAAAGAGAAAAATCAATGAATCGAAAAAAAGTGGTGTAATCACGGAGGATGCATATGTGTGCCGACATATGGTACTTTGAATGTTTATCATTTCTGGACGAAACTGCAATTCCATGTTCTGAAGTATCTTCCACGAATTTGGACAAAAGTTTTGTTGAGAATGGTAATGAAATAAGTTAAATAATTTATTTTGTCAAATTATTTTCTATCTTAATGAATATATATAATTATATACATTTAACGTAAAGTATAACTAATAAATTTTATAATAAGCTTTATTAGAAAACAATATATTTTTTATTTCAGAATGCTTACAAATCTTCAAAATGAACATTTTAAAATTTTTATTTTCTGTATTTATAAATATGATTTAGTTTTGAACAATAATATAAGGGTATTAGCTTAGATTATTCTGTTGTTTTCTTTAAATATTCTTTAAACAATAATAAAATTAAATAATTAAAAATAATAAATTGATTAGGAATAACAAAAGAAAATTATTTACCTTTAAGCGAAATCGAAATTAAATGCACTTTCAGTTATGATTTATTTTTTGGTAAATGTTAATTTGTTTCCATTTTATTTAAAGATCATTTTAGAAAATATACAACATATGACTTTAAGAATTTCTTTACTCGATAGATAAACTTTTTGATGTACTAATGTGACTCTTTAATTCATACCGCTTGTCAGAAAGCGCTAAGTCGAACTTAATGGTTCACGAGAACTTAAAGATGAGCGCATGGATGTATCTTCTCTTATAATGAAAGGGGTTACCTTATCCAACAACGTTGCATACAATTTTTCATTCATATCCTCATGTAATTAAAGAAATCTTTATCTTCCGATTGTATTTCTGTAATCAAATTTATATGTGAAAGAGTTTCACGTTGGAGCAACCAATTTTTTGCCCATTCTTTTTTTTTATTGTTTGTTTTCTTTTCACCATCATCACAGTCCAAAGCAACAGTCAATAATACTTCTGTGCCTAATTTACTCATCTTACTTAACTTACTATGATAACATTTAATGGCAGACGTTACAAGTAGATAAATCAGTACAACAATAAAAACTAAAAAGACACATAAATACGTCAAGTCATAGAAGTGACTGAAAAACTCTTTTAAATAATTGAAATTTTTGGCTATTTTCGATTTCCATTTACAAGGCACACATTTTAAGCCAAAAGCCATGTTAAAAAATGGCACCCTTAAAAATAACTTCCCACTCCAGATGTGCCTCCCCTACTGTGGTCAGCAGAATTTGAAGGAAATGTCAAACCTCTTTTTAGGAGGATTTGGAAGTGTGTGCTTAATTACTTTCTACCCCTTTCAAATCCAAGCAGAAAAATCCTATCGTGTGTGGCGGGCTTAACGGTAGAGAATAAACTAGTGAATTCGAAAACACACCCCGGAATTCAAGGAAGTGTTTTTATCCGATTCTAAAAATTCTCAACGTTTTCTTTGTTCGGAAAATCATCCTTTATATAAATGCAAAAATTGCCTGTTTCTAATAGAGTAGAGATGTTAAGAAAATGCTTTAATCGCCTTCACCAAGTAAGCAACTGCAAATCGCGAACACAAATTTTTCAGAAGTTTTAATAAATTCCTCCGTCTATAGTAATATAATGAATATATTTTGATCTTAAGGCTATGTATATCTGTAATTATGTGTAATATTTTTCAATCACATCAGTAAATAATATTTTCAAATATTATTATTAAAAACTAGGCTTGACTATGAAACAGTTAAAGCAAATTAACTACTTCCATTAAGTAGCATTATTGTCTAATGGATAATAAGTTTGCAGTATAAAAGAATCAACACAGTAATCATTTATCGAACTAAAACAAATTTTAATACCATTTCTTAATCATACAGTTAATTTGAATATTTTCAACACTTCTATAAAGATAAGAAATTCTTTTTTGAGCAGAATTGATTTGTAAATTTAATATGCCAGTTAATAAATTAATTTTAGACTCAGGTTACAGAATGTAATGCTTTTGATTGACTGCTTTAATGTACTAAATACAATTTATTAACTTAGAACTGCGGAAAAAATTTACTAACATTAGTATTGCAGTAATTGTCAATATTTGGAAAATTTTCCTTCTCAAATTGCTGATTTGGAGATAGGAAATTAGTCGACAACCCTAATTTGTGTTGATAAAAGGTTACATCTGGTACCCCTTAATATTTTGATGCCAAGATGTGACGAGTAATATGGCCGCTACAAAAAAGCTAATCTAAAATGAATTAAATTTCATCGTCAAATCAAGGGGTACCTTATTCTACACTGAACCGGTGTAAATTGGTTTTTTCTGAATGATAACAAACATGAAAAATGGGTACTTACATATTATCCTGTAGATTTTTTTTTCCTTCATAAAAGTATGTCAAAGAATTTTGCAAATTTTAATATATTTTTTTTTCAAAATATGAAGAAAATGCCTAACAGCTGTTTACTAATATTTTCATTTTAACAAATAGATAGAAACTTTATTTGCAATTTATATGGTGCTAAATTGCATCATTAAATGACGTATATTTTTTCATAGATATGTTCAGCAGAATGATATATAAATGCTGAAAAATATAGCAATGTTTTTACAAGAGCAGTTGTAACAAAATATAAACGAATAATATTACTAACCATATTTTTTTTATTTTATCACAATTCCAATGTGTAATAATGTACCATGAAATCAAATATTACAAAATAAATTTCATACACTAACCACAAATTTAAAGCTGTAAATTAGAAATCTAAGATATTCTAAATCTTACTCTGAATTGTAGTATTCTATTGTTTCAAACATGATTCACATTAAATTATAATTTTTTTTTCCTTTGAAACATTTGTCGTGAACTACTCATGAGAGCCAGTTTCATATCAGAGCAGTATTTTTTTTCTAATCTCAGACATTT
Organism: Latrodectus elegans; assembly: GCA_030067965.1. Taxonomy (NCBI): domain Eukaryota; kingdom Metazoa; phylum Arthropoda; class Arachnida; order Araneae; family Theridiidae; genus Latrodectus; species Latrodectus elegans. The sequence continues at coordinate 108,290,976 of CM057822.1, forward strand.
CTAATACAGTGGTGGCCAAAATTGTGAACACTTTTGGAAATTATTATGTTTTTGAAATTTTGTATGCTTATAGAAAGCGTTACGTTTCACAAAATGCAAACTTGTATACATCATTTTAAAGAGAATTTATTACTGAATTCAATACAAAACACAAAATTCAATTATTTGCAATACAAAAAAAGTTAAACGATAACAGTTATCGATATACATTAGATAGTGATGATTGCAGTGAGTTATCAGTACTTAGTAGAGTACCCTTTATTTTTGATTATAACTTCACATCGACGTTTCATTGAGTTGACAAGAGTTTTAAGCTCTTCTTTCGTTATTACATGATGCCAGGAAACAATTATAGCCTCAATTAGTTCCCTTTTATTTGATGGGCGCCTCATTTGGACAAGAACTTTCAAACGGTGCCACAAATTTTCGATAGTATTGAGGTCAGGATTGTTTCCTGGCCATAACAACAATTTAATGCTCTTTGTACGAATGCAATCTTTGGATATTTTGGCCGTGTGGCAAGGAGTAGAATCCTGCTGAAAAATAAACGAAGCATTGTTGGGAAAGAGATCTCTGATAGAAGGTAGAAGTTTTGGTTCTAGAATAGTGTCAATCTATTTTCTGGCACTCAGTGTCCCATCGATGACAGGAAGGCGACCAATACCATCTGCTGACATGCATGACCAAATCATAACACTAACTGGGTTTTTCACAGTTGCTTGAATCCTGTCAGTATGTAGCTCTTCTCCTATTCTGTCTTACATATTTTCACCCATCACTACCGAATAACGATAGCTTAGTTTCATCACTCTATGTAACTTATGACCACTTATCATCTGTCCAAATTAATGTGTCTCTTTGCCCACTGTAGTTTTTTATTTTTTGCTGAAAATTAAGATAGGTTTTTTTTCGTGGAATTCTACCTCTCAGTCCAACATCTGTTAAACTTTCTCCTGGATGTTCTTGAACTGACAGAAACACCAGCATCATTCAGATCATTTCTGATGGGCGCTGATGAAATTTTTCTATCTTGGAGACACAGTCTTTTTATTCTACTGTCATCAATAGATGTGGTGCACCTTTTTCGGCCTTTTCCTTCTTTGTTTTTTATTGAATTTGTTTCCTGATATCGTAAACAAAACTTTCGGACTTTAGATGTAATCACTGAACCACTCACCTGTCTTGCAATTTCAGCATAGGAAAGACCACTTTCTCGTAACACAATAATATTACATCTCTTTCTAGGTGTCCAATCAACTCTTTTATTTGATGTCATTGTTTCTTGACTAAATATTAAAAATTTTTATTAAAATTCCTACTTATAATTGCAGTGTATAAGAAACAGGTCCTCTTTCTACAGAGCAAAGCAAAATAATCAATTGTTTCAAATGTTGACATGATGTCAGCTTCTATTGGCAGTTACTAACATATGATTGGTTCTCAGAACAAGAACAGTGATTGGCCAGGATATCATTAAAGTTAGACATTACAAACCACTTCATAACTGTGTTTTTTATTTATATTAAAGTACATATGACTTTTTTTTTGTATTGCAAATAATTGAAATTTTGTGTTTTGTATTGAATTCGGTAATAAATTCTCTTTAAAATGATATACACAAGTTTGCATTATGCAAAACGTAACATTTTCTATAAGCATACAAAGTTCAAAAACAAACATTTCCAAAAGTGTCCACAATTTTGGCCACCACTGTATATATTATTGTTATATTGAGATGATAATGAAGCTTTCCTTAAAAAATCCTGATATGTACAATTTCTTGTTATGTGTTGAAATAAATTGTTTTTATTTTATTTTCATGAGAATTGATTTATAAAATTTTGTCTATGCATAAACAAAATATACAAATTACCTTTTGCTAATTAATTGGCTATTTTTTTTTAAAAAAAAAAAGCCATTTCATTATAAACTGTTATATATTTTACAATATTTTTAGACTTAGACATACTCAAAAATTTGTATTTTCTATTCGACTACTTAAATGTAATTTTCTTTATTTGAAGGGGTTGCCAAAATTTTTACTTTTGAACATATAACATCGTAAAAATTTGCAAAGATATTTTTAAAATGCTTTCATCATACAATTTCTAAGAAAACTAATTTTTCAATAATTCCAGGTTTTCTTTGTCAAAGTGCTCAGAATTTAGGAATATGTAATGTATTTCATTTTTGTAGACACCGTATACGCATATTTAATATATACTAATTAATATTCTATTGTATTTCTCACCTCTATAATTATTACATAATTTTAACTACACCAAACTATTCTTGACCTTTTTAAGAATTACATTTTTATTTCTGTTTTTATCTCGTGAGATTTAATTTGTAATTGTGAATATTTAACAGACACACACACACACATATATACATTATTTTTCTATTTTGTGTTATTACTTCATATATCATACTAAACTAATTATGAAATTATTCTTTTCTATATCTATTAATATTAGCTGAGATAAATACATAATATTATAGTGAATATTTTAAAAGTTTTATGAGATATATCAGAGATAGAGCTTCTCATTTAACTAAATGCTTTTTTCTGCTTCAGTTGCTGTTAAAGTGGTTCTGTAAAGTAAGGTATTTGGTTTTGTTATTCATAAAAAATGGAGCAAAGATTAATTTTAAATTGCAAGTTTTACCTTTTAAAAAATATGTTTGACTTTCTGTGCTATTTTGAATGATCGAAAAAATAGTTTTAATTGAATTATATATAATATCTGCAAATTTTGATTTCTTCAAGATTTTTGGAAAAAATGGTGTTTATTGCATTACAAACTATTCTTCAGTTACATCTAAGACCATCTTTGAAACAATTCCTTCGTGCAATTTTAAAGGATACTGTACTAAAATACAGTATCCTTTAAAATGTTTATTTAAGCAAGAATAATACAAAGTTATGGCATGCAAAATTATTTCATGTAAAAAAATTTAATAAAAATATAGTAAAATAATACACAACAATTATTTTAATAGAAAAACGTATATAAAATTTAATTTTATTTCAAAAATTAGTTCTTGTTGAGAAAAATGGTTTGTAAAGTATATCAAAATTTGTGCTCTATAAAATATATCTATTCAGAATTATATTAGTGTTAAGAGATTTAAAATAAATAATAGAGAGGGTATAAAATATGAGTAATATAAATTTTCTAATTTTGTAATCATGTCTGTAATAATATGTGAACTAAATATTTAGAGAAAATCTCCGAAATGCAGGTGATTTCGTCAACATGTTTGCCAATTACGAAAGCAATTTGGTACTATTCTACTTGATATTTTGGTAAGCATTTAATCACGTGACTAATTTGACCATTCAGCGATCACATTTGACTCAAGGGTTGAACAACCAGTTGTTCTACTACTATCGCTATCAGGTTAACAATGAATACCGCTTTCTAATTCTTTGGTTCAGAGTGCTACTTTATGGTGTTTGAACGCCAGGTTAACCTCATGGTCAAGGTTAATGGTGAAGGGGGTGAGAGACTTACAATCCCGAGGTTGAAACTGCGTGCAGCAGTTCTCTTAACGAAGCTGATAACAAAAGTTAAAGATGCCTTACAGCTTAAGGAATGCTGTAAGAATATCTATTTGTGGATTAATTCCATAACTCTTTCGTTGATCCGGAAAGAGCCTTACCTGCTTAGACGTTTGTTGCCAACCGAGTTGCTCTAATACAGGACTTGACTGTGATTTATCAGTGGCGCCACGTGTCTTCGAGGGACTATCCTGCTGACCTTATATCGAGAGGAATGGAACCTAATAAACTGATTGAAAGTGAACTATGGTTTAACGGCCCCAGTTTCCTTGGTAAAGAATAACCCAACCGAAAAATTCCTTCATTAGTGATACAAGATGAGTTTATCTCTGAACTGAGAAATATACCTCAAAATGACTCATCTGTGTTGACTTTAACTTCAAATTCCTTTATTTATGACTTACTCAATATTAATAATAATTATACTAAAATATTGCTATTTTTCAGATTCCTATGCAACATACAGAGATCAATTAAAAAGAGGATAGGAGAATTGTCAACAGAAGAAATCAAGGTAGCAGAAAATTTTTTAGTAAATGTGGTTCAGAGACTAGAATTCCCTTCCAAAATGAAAACAACAAAAACCTGCACCTGATAAAAGTAAGATAAAGTATTTATGCTTCTTTTTAGATCAGGATGGATTATTAAGAGTAAATGGTAGGATAAAAAATGCAAGAACAAATTTCAGTAGTAAAATTCCTATTATACTACCAAAGGGCCATAAGCTCACAAAAATCATTATAGAAATGTATCATAAGCCATATTTTCATTTAGGTCCAACTGCTTTGCTGAATTATGTCCGACAAAAATTTTGGCCTCTACAAGGTAAAACAACGTGTCGAAAAATTGTGCATGATTGTATTACATGTTTTAAAGTTAAACCTATAGGAGTTGAGCAGTTAATGGGTGATTTGCCTAAAGAGAGAGTTACTCTTGATTTCGCATTTAATTGCTCAGGAGTTGATTTCTGTGGATCATTTAATATAAAATGTAAGCATCAAAGAAAAAGTCTCCTGAACAAAGTATATGTATGTATCTTTATATGTTTGGTAATCAAAGCCATTCATTTTGAAATGGTAATAGATTTGGCATCAGAAGCATTCATTGGATGCTTAAAGAGATTTGTTGCGCGTAGAGGTTTATGTTCAAAACTAAATTCCGATAATGCAACAAATTTCACAGGTGCAAATAAGAACTGTCCAGACTGCACCATTTAGTTTTAAAACCAAATGAGAAACTTGCAAATTATCTTTCAACAGAGGGAATTGATTGCCATTTTCTTCCTCTTAGAGCCCCCAACTTTGGCGGTTTGTGTTGGAGAATGGTGTGAAAATATTTAAATTTTATTTCACTAGAGAAATGTATCAATGCTAAACTTAATTATGAAGAGTTTTTAACTGTCATTACTCAGATAGAGGGTGTTCTTAATTCCGGATCGCTTGTACCTTTGTCTTCAGATATTGATATTTATGATGTATTAACACCTGCTCACTTCTTAATTGGTAGACCTTTAAATGCTATTTTTGAACCTAATTTAATTGACATTAATGAAAATAAGTTGAGTAACTGCAAAAAATTAACAAAAAATGATTCAAATGTTTTGGAAGAAATGGCAGGTGCAATATCTTAATAATTTGCAACAGAGGTTTAAATGGTGAATTGAGAAAGAAAAAGTTGAAATCAATGAGATAAAGTGCTCATCAAAGATAAAAATCTACCTCCTTAAAAATGGTCATTACACCATTTTAGAATAGTGCAACTCTATCTGGGCGATGACAAACGGGTCAGAGTTGTTAAAGTAAAAACATCTTTAAGAATTTTCAAAAGACACATTTCAAAATTTTTATTTTAGTTATTAATATATAATTTGTTATTATGTTTTATGTATTAATTATAATAATTTGTGTTTATATTAATTTTTGTTTCTTGTGTTTATTTAATGTTTATATTACATTTTGTGCGTAAGTTTTTTTAATTATTTGTATGTTCATTGGTTGAATATAACATTGCATTGTGAGGCGGAATGTTCCGTACCCATGAAGTGCTGTTACAGCAGCGCCATCTTTGTATGAGAGAAAAGCAAAACAAAAAACTGTGAGAGAAGAGGGAGTCGATTTACTGCTGTTGAGGAGAGTAGTTGTAAAATGAGTGAGGTGAATCAGCTACGAAAAATAAAGAGTTTTTATTTATCTTAAATTATACAGTAAACACATTTTTATATATACCAAAGCTATCCACAACCACACGCGTGAATCATTATTTTTACATGAATCATTATTTTTACATAATTATTTACATAACTATGGCAACAATTGCACCATGTGAGCTGCAAGTATGAAGTGGTGACATAATAAACACTATCATGAAGCTAGTTGTCAAATGGGATTTTGATGACAGATAAAAATGCTCGCCATTCTCTGCTCACTGCTTTTATCGTGCATAGGATTGCATCAATTCATTTACTGTGCCAAATATAAAAAAAGAACAAAATAGATCAAATTTTCCCAGCATTACATTTTTTGTTTGATAGAATGATATATTTAGTAAAAATAAAAATTTAAGTAAAATAAATTTATACATTTGGAATTGAGCAGATATACCGGGTGAGCCAAAAGTCGGTTACAATTTTAAAAATTCATAAAAAAAGAAGAAAGTGAGATAAAGAAGTGCGGTTTGCAAGAAAGGGCTCACAAGGTAGTTGGATTTTTTTTAGCAGCAAAAAAGTTTTAGTTAAAAAAGTCACCTATAGATGGCGCTGACATCGAGAGATTCAGCAGAATTATGCAAATTAATCTTGCAATAAAAGGCCGTGATACTCGAAAATTTCTCATTCGCTTTCAGAATGTTATCATTACCCAATCGAGCGTTGTTGGTGAAGTTGTTCTATTTGAACGGAGAGTCAGCAACTATTGCGTTGCGAAAATTTCGCACGACGAAAGGACTGAAGATGAAGAAAGACCCCATATCGTGTCCTGGAATAGTCGAGAGGTTCTAGGAAACTGGCTCTTTGGAGGATCGGCCACGCAGTGGAAGACCCTCGTTGGCGGAGAGCCGAATTACTGCGGTGGAAATCACAATGAATGATTTAGCGGCGGAATCGTCCATTGGGAGTAGCAGTGCTCGCGAAGCTGGAAGAATATTGGATGTGCCTCAATCATCGATTCGACGTATCCTCCACGGTATATTGCATCTCTATCCCTACACTCTGCAATCACTGTAGGAATTACAACCGGGAGACACAGCTATGCGGGAATCATTTGCCGAGTGGGCTATGGCAAGAATCGAAAACGACCCTCAGTGGTTGTTCAACGTTTTCTGGACGGATGAGGCGCACTACACGGGGATGTCAACACCCATAACACTCGTATATGGGCAACATCTTATCCTCGTGAATACACGATGAAATTTCTGCATCAAGCCAAGTTGGCAGTCTGGTGTGGCTTCACCTCATTTTTCAGTGTCGGACCTTTCTTCTTTGAAGAACCGTGTCCCAGATTGGGCTGGAAAACGTGCACAGTAACCGCTAAGCGTTACCTCACTCTTTTGCGTGACAAAATCGTGGCCGCATTAAATCAAAGAGGTGTGTTATCTGTTATAAACTTTATGCAGGATGGCGCACCACCACATTATACGAATCCAGTAAAACGATTCCTTTTGAGTGCCTTTGATGAAGAGAGACTGATCAGTCGAGGTTGCAAGATCGCATGGCCTCCACGATCACCCGACCTCACTCCGGTCGACTTCTGGTTGTGGGGCTATTTGAAATCACGTGTGTACCGTTCATCTCCTTCAACATTGGCCGAACTCAAAGATTCCATCTGTCGTGAGGTTTCTGCAATTCATTCCGACATATTGCATTCAGCTGTAACGGGCGTTGTGAGTCGCCTTAGTTGTGTCGTACAATGTACTGGAGGTCATATTGAACAACTGTTATTATCAGAATAAATGAATGGAGCGTACTGTTGTCCTTTTCATTGTGTTTCGAACAGTCAGCGCCATCTATATGCAACTTTTTTAACTAAATCTTTTTTTGCTGCAAAAAAAAAATCCGACTACCTTGTGAGCCCTTTCTTGCAAACCGCACTTCTTTATCTTACTTTCTTCTTTTTTTAGGAATTTTTAAAATTGTAACGAACTTTTGGCTCACCCGGTATTTTATTTTAAATAGGAATAAACCGGAATGGGAAAAAATTTCCGTTCAAAACTCTGAGTTTATTCAAATCGTAAAGCCCGTGAAAATCTCCAAGTGGTTAAAAAAAAGCCGGGCTGATGATAATTCATGTTGTCGCCTAATAGTTCAGAGTCAGCTTACATAAATCTCACTTAAATTAACAAAAAAATAAATAAATAAATAAATAAATAAAACTTTAATTTCGAATATTAACAATTTCGGTTTTAGAATCCAAATTAAGTTTTATTCATTCGCATTGATTAATTTATATCTAATGTTCCGATTAGTTATTCAAAGATTCCCCAGTAAAAACCCTAATCCAAATTTCTCGATCATAAAATAAAATAAATAAATAAAATATCAGATAATAAAAACTAAAAACAAACAGAAAATGCATGAAGTCGAGTTCGTAAAGATATTTTTTTTTTAATTTAGTTTGCAAACGAGAATTTAAATTATAATTCCATCTGAGATTCTGTAAAAGATCAACCAGTAGTTAGGAAAATAGTGGATTTCGTAAACTGGAGGCTCAATTGCACTAACCTCTACTGCAGTGTTTCCCAAAGTGGGGTATACGTATCCCCAGGGCTACAATGAGAATTTAATTGTGGTACAACAGAGTCAAACCCTGAGATGAAAGTCTATCCCTGGAAAAAAACATGTAACTCTGTCCAAGAAGAGAGAAGCCCCATTATCTGAGGTCCACTATCCCTTCCTACGTGACCGAAATTCGAGAAACCTTTGATTTTTCTGCGGACAAGGTTAAGTACTCCTTTGTAGAGGTAGCTTTCTTCTTTATAGCAGGGCTTGAAAGGAAGTGCCTACTTAATATTAATAACGTCTATGGGTCCTGAAACGCGCATTGGATTGTTTGCTGATGACATTATTCTCTGGAGCTCTGGAATCTCCATTCCTGAGATAGAGTCTCGGATTAACAGTTCTTTGGAGGCCCTTTCCGAGTTTGCGGCGGAGTTCAGGTTGAGTTTTAATCCAACCAAATCAGTTACCACCTTCTTTACTACCAATAAGCACTTATATCCCTACCAACCTTCTTTGTTACTTAATCATCAGAAACTTACTTACTAGAAACATCCAAAATACTTGGGATTCATTCTTGACCCGGAATTCACATGCAACAAACATATCGAATGCATTACCTGGAAAGCCAGGAAATGACTACGCATCTTAAAATACATTGCTGGTAGAGACTGGGGAGCGGATGTAACTACCATTAGAACTACCTATCTGGCACTCATTAGGCCCATTTTATAATATGGCTTCCCAATCTACTGTTGTGCTTCTAATTCCAATTTGGAAAAATTAGAAAAAGTCCAATTGAGTACTGCTCGCATCATTACTGGCTTGAAACGCAGCTGTCCTTCAGAAATATTACTCTTCAAAGCAGACTTGCAACCTCTCCATATCAGAAGACAATCCTGTCTAGTCAAGTATTACAATAAATTCAACAGTTATGGCCAAGGCAATCTCACGTCAAGTTACTTAAGCAACTGGACTCCGTTCCAAAGATTAAAGAAGTATAGTCCCTTCAATCTGGTTAATCCACTACACTTAATCGAAAACAATGTCGAACCACATGCCCTTCACTGCGGTCTGAACCCTGCTGAGGCTCTTCCCAATGTTCACTTCAATTACGACAGTCAGCAAGAGGGATTGCTTACCTGAATTGCTAAAACATCTATCCTCGGAAATCATTAATAACATACCACCAAATGACATAAAAATCTCTACACGGATGGCAACAAAATAAATCACAGAACTGGCAGTGGAACTTTCATCGAGAGTCCTCATGACAAACTCTCTCTTAGTCAACGTAATACCGTCTTCTGTTCGGTTTTTCGTAGCGAACTAATAGCCATCAACATCGGATTGGAATATATCATGAGTAAAACTAATTATAGTTATGTCTGGATATTAACTGATAGCCGTAGTTCAATTCAACATCTACAAAATTGTACTTACTTTGGAGACCAAACAAGATTTTCTATTCTATACAAGCTTAAAATTGTCTTCCTTTGGCATAATATCTATTTTCAATGGATCCCGTCTCACGTGGATATTGGACGCAATGAAATAGCAGACACTTTAGCAAAGGAGGGCTCAAGTCATCCTGCTCTTTCTTCTTCTGCACTTACCTACCTAGAACGCTTTTCCCTGAGAAAAGACCAGATTAAAACCGATTGGCAAGTACCTTTGGCTCACCACTTCTACAAGGATAGAAAGCCGGGACTTTCTCTGGCTCTTTCCTGTGATAGGAAATCCAGCACTTGTCTTGCACGTCTCGCCTCTGGCCACCTGAAATGCCTCACTTTTGTAGCGGGTAACAAGACCTTCCCCCTTTGCCCTAAATGTCAGTGACACCAAGCTTCTCCTGAGCATCTCCTGAATTGTATGAATATACTATTGGACGAAATCTACAATTCTCCCCTTCTTGTCATCGATTTCCTCTCAGTCAACGGATTCCTAGATTTGGTCTGACTCCGTCAGACCCTTGGAGATGAGCGATAACAAAGTCTATGGTTGCGCTTGATTTTGGTGGGGATTTGTATTGCACCTACTTTTTACCAGAGCGGAGGAGAGAAAAAATTTGTCATTCTCTGCCTAGCTGATTAATCACGGGGTTGGACATGTGGTATTACTAAAGAAACTGCCCACTCTTTATAACTTTTATTTATTTATTTCTCTTTCCTTATTATTTTGTGTATGTCACACACACACACACACACACACACACACACACACACACACACACACACACATATATATATATATATATATATATATATATATATATATATATATATTGGATTGTTATTAAAATACATCCACCTTTTTTAAGAGGGTTATTCATCGTTACAAAAATTATAAAAGGGGTTCACATATGTAAAATGTTTGGAAAACCTTTTTCTACACTACAGGAAAAAAATATAATATTAAAATTAATATTTAAAAACTATTGTAATTTGCATTTTATTGATGAAGAATCGGGAGAATTAATTATTCATATACTTCTGTTTCACTTTTAAAAATAAATTTTTTGATGTAGGAAACCATTTTACTTCCAATCCTCTCCTAAAAGTATTTCTATCTTCATTTGCCACCTGGCGTTCGTCGAACCACGTTATTTTGCTTTATAATCTGAAAGTTCCTTTACAACCTCGTACGTTATGTCCTCGATTATTTACTTCCTATAACAAATTGCATCTGAGTCCAGATTCAGAAAGTTCTGAAATGAAATTTCTTTGTCCAAGTTCATGGATGAGTGACTCAAACTATAAACGTCCTTAGTTTCAGTTGACACTGACTCTTTCAGGATGTTAAAAATGACCGAGGAGCCGCTTCTTCAACCCTTTCACTCCAAGCTTAAGCTGACAGCCTTACCTTATGATATTTTCACTTGAGTATACTCTGTTGCATAGGCCACAAAACGGGTGTTAGAATAGGAGAGAGAAATTCGACTCGAATTGATTAAAATAAGAGATTTCAACATCACAGTTAGTCAGCTACAATTCCAAACATTTACGATTTTTTCCAATAAAGACGTCGATCAAAGACTCTTAACCATAAAATGTAATAAATTGAAAGCAATAATAATAAAATATGAGTAAAGAAACCACGCATGAAAATAAGTTCGCAAAAAAGATTTTTCAAAATATCATAAATATCATCCGTAAATGGCAAATAAATGCGTCCATGTGACCGTGCTCGAAAACTCAAATCACTACTTCGTAAATCAAAGCTCCGTAGAAACGAACTGTATTACACCTTTACAATATATCCTATGTGTTAACAGGAAAAAGTGCGTGTAAAAGCAATTTTTTTTAAAAAAATTTTATTACGCATTCCAAATTTTAAAAATCACCGTGATATATTTTCTGTTTGTAATTTCATCCGTGAAACAAAAAAAGACAATAATACATGAAGTAAATGTAATTTATTGAAAAATACTAGAGCATATGTAATTTTATAACAGCAAAAAATATCATATCATCAAATGATATTGTAATTTATTTTCTAGATAAAACTCTCTTCAAAATTGTCGTCAAAAGAGACTTCTAAGATACTTTTCCAAATAGAAAGTTTAATAAATGATTTTAAGTCTTTCTTTCTAAAATCAGGGAATTGTTATGCTATTTTAAATCAGAAATTTAGTGCTTGAGAAATATCGAGATATAACATTTCTTCCTTAAATTTGCTATGCACGAATACATCCGATGATATTAAATAAGTAATTTCTATCTAAAATGTAGATCAACACCCCATCCTCCTTTTAATTTTAGTGTCTTCTGCTAATTCATGAAGTAAGAATAGATTACTTTTCATTCTAGAGATAAATTCTATCTAAGACATCATCTCATGCTTTTTTGTTCTTGATATAATTGTTTATACTAATCTGCAATGAACAAATACATGTGATGCTGTTACATTAGGAATTTTTACTTAGAATATGATTCCAAACACATCCTTACTTGGTTTTAGTTTCTTCTGTTAAGCCATGATGTACGAATCCATCCGATGATATTAGAGAAATAATTTCAACTTAAAATTGGGTTCCACCCCATCCTCCCTTTGCTTTGACCGGGACCAGTGGCGTAGTCTTGTAATCCAGCTGCTTTTCTCATTCCTTTTGCATGTATACTGACAGCTTGAGTGTATTGGAAGCGTTGGGAAATTCGAACACTCACTATCATCCGGTTGTGTCCAAAATTTTCCAAATATTAGATTTCCTTGCTGGCAGGGGGTATGATATCAAATTATTTTGGATCCCAAGTCACTTAGGTCTAAAGGGAAGTGAAAAGGTAAATGCAGCTGCTAAAGCAGCATCAACTTCAATTCCATCATTCATCCCCCTTTCAGATGTGAGGAAGTGTGTTAAAAATCTTGTCTATATCCTCTTCCAGGAGTTTTGGAGCATGCAGGTCACCAACAAATTCTGTGTCATTTTTCCATACCTCATCTCATTATCAGTTTTACCGCTACGAAGTGCTGATGTTAGATTAACTCGCCTTCGTGTCGGACACACACGTTTCACACATAGACATTTGTTTCTAAACGAATTAAATCCTTATTGTGAAACGTATGATGAATCATTCACTGTTTATCATATATTAATTTCATGTCCATATTTTAACCAATATCGTTTACTCTTTTTTAACTGTTATATTTTAACCTTATTTGATTAGCTTTGGGAACAACCTCACAGGAATGTATTTGCCTTTTCGAAGGCAATTATATTGGTCTTTTACATTATATTTAATTTGTGCTATAAATTTTAAAATTATATATATATATATATATATATATATATATATATATATATATATATATATATATATATATTGTGTGTGATTTTTCCTTTTGGATTTTAATATATATATATATATATATAAGTGTGTGTGTGTGTGTGTGTGTGTGTGTGTGTGTGTGTGTGTGTGTGTGTGTGTGTGTGTGTATATATATATATATATATATATATATATATATATACACTGAGTTTTGTTTTTTAAAATTTTAATGTTGCTTGGGTTTCCAAAAAAAATATTAATAAATAAATAAAATATCTGCTTCAAAAACTTTATTTTTGGCGCAGCATGTCCTTTTTTGGACCTTCCACCATAAAACCCAATCAACCTCCCCATAGATTTAATTTCTTTTTTATAATCTACGATGACCGATAAGATCTGTTGGTGCTCCATAGGTAATTTCTACCTATGATAGAGTTCCACCCCTTCCTCCCCTGGTTTATCTTCTTTTAATGGAATAAAGACATTTACGAATACATCTGTTTGCGTTCAATAGGTAAATTCTACTTAAGATAGAGTTCTACCACTTCCACCCCTGGTTTTTCTTATTTTAATCGATGATGTAAGAATACATCTGTTCGTGTTCCATAGGTAATATAATAGAGTTCGAGCCTTTTGTCCCTTTATTTTTCTTCTTTTAATAGATGATGTATGAATACATCTATTGGTTTCCATAGGTAATATCTACCTAAGGCAGAGTTCTACACCTTCCTCCCCTGGTTTTTCTTCTTTTAATCGATGAGGTACGAGTACATCTGCTAATGTTCCATAGGTAATTTCTACCTAAGATAGAGTTCCACCCCTTTCATCCCTGGTTTTTCTTTATTTAAGAAATGGTGTACGAATGCATCTGTTCATGTCGCATAGGTAATATTTACATAAGACAGAGTTCCACACTTTCCTCTCCTAGTTTTCCTTTTTTTAATGGATAGTGTACAAATGCATCTGTTCGTGTTCCAATAGTAATTTTTACCTAAGATAGTGTTCCACCCCTTCCTATCTTCATTTTTCTTCTTTTAATAGATGATCTACACCTGTTGATGTTCCATAGTTAATTTCTACCTAGGATAGAGTTCCACCCCTGGGTTTTCTTCTTTTAATGGATGATGTACGAATGCATCTGTTCGTGTCCCATACGTAATATCTACATAAGACAGAGTTCCACTCCTGGTTTTTCTTCTTTTAAACGATGAAGTACGAATACTTCTGCTAGTGTTCCATAGGAAATTTCTACCTAATATAGAGTTCCACCCCTTTCTTCCTTGGTTTTTATTTATTTATTATTTTTTATAGGATGATGTATGAATGCATCTGTTCATGTGCCATAGGTAATATCTACATAAGACAGAGTTGCACCCCTTCCTTCCTTGGTTTTTCTTCTTTTATTCGATGAGGTACGAATACGTCTGTTCGTGTTCGATAGGTAATATTTACATCAGAGAGAGAGAGTTCCACTCCTTCCTTCCCTGGTTTTTCTTTTTTTAATGGATGATGTAAGAATGCATCTGTTCGTGTCCCATAGGTAATTTCTACATAATACAGAGTTCCACCCCTACTTCTACTGATTTTTCTTCTTTTAATCGATGATGTACGAATACATCTGCTAGTGTTCCATAGATAATTTTTATTTAAGGTAAAGATCCACCCCTTGGTTTTCTTTGCTTATGTTACTCGGCGAGGTACCAATACATCTGCTTCTGTTACATGGGTAATTTCTACGTAAAAGAATGTTCCACTCCTTTCTACCCCTGGTTTTCATGCTATTGGTGCATTAATTTTTTTTTTTCGTCATTCATTCTTGGTGTTGTTATTTTTATTTTTGTTCATATTTGATCTTCTTTTAATTTATCCCATTGTGTTGTTTGAGAATATTCGTTCTTCGCGAATTAAATGTGTCTTCGCTTCGTGTAATTTAATCTGTAGCATAAGTTTATTTTCTTTATAATTTGATGACTAATTATTTCTATTCTTATTTTGGCTGTAAAAGAAAAGTATTTTTAACATTAGTTGTTGCGATTTTATAAGCAACTTTTATTATATGTCTGGAATTTTCCTGTGTTAAATTTAATTTGATTTTTCAAGTATTCTTAGGAAAATTCCCAAAAATATTTTAAATTCTAATTACAGTAAAATTTTTTAACTTATTTTGTATCATTTTTATGATAAATATTTATTAAAGAATTTTATATTAGTTAATCATATATTTTTCTCTATAGTGCTATAATTTTGCTTTGTAGATGTAGATAGATATAAATAAGGGAAAACACGCCTCTTTTAAAATAACATGCGCAGTTTTCAATTATGTTTTTCTGTTTATCACAAATAACGCATCAATTTTCTTGAAAATTAATTCACCTCATCGCCATGAGGAAACCATGAAATACGAGGCCAAATGAGCTTTGCAATGACAAACTGCATTCCATCATATAACGAATTTTGAACTGAGCATCTAATGGTTGCGTTTCCATGACAACCAATATCAGGAACCATTTTTTAAAGACTTTTATTTTATTTTATTTTTTTATATATACGCAAAATAATATAATATTTTCAGAAAAATAATTTAATTCTGCTTAAATTTTAAATAATTTGTTGTAAATTTCAATAAAAATGATAACAGTTCTTATAATTATTAGTAAATTTACTAATAATTTTACAATGTATATAATAATTACAAGCGGGAAACTCTTGGCAAATTTTTTAATGCTAATATAGATGCCTAAGATATGACTAACAAGATGGCCGTTACGCAAAATTTATAAAAATATTCGGTTACCATGATAACCAGAAATCAAATTATATCGCCAAAATGTATAGCCAAACTAAGTGGTACCGGATTTTATACAGAACCCAAAATATTTAAAATTATAGATTGTAAGACACGTTTTATTAAACATATTATAACATTCAACAATTTTTATTTGATGCGAATTTTTATAATAAAAATCAATACTATGTTTAATGATTACGGTTTGTTTTTTTTTAAAAAAGAATAAAAGAAAAGCTGCTCTTTTTAAAAATTATGTCATGAGAGAAAGGATTACGTGATAAATTTCAATGGAATCTAAGGTCATTGTGAAAAAGTAATAAATACATTTATTTTTCAAAATAATAACTTTGATTTTTTAAATTAAGATTCAAAATAAAAATGTAATTGTAATAGAATGTTTCAAGTAAGTGTATAGAAAATAACAATATAAAAAACATTTTTCAAAAATGAATTCAACTCTCTTGCAGTTTAAGTTATTGAATCATCCATAATGCACGATTAATTGAAATGAAATATTATAAAAAGCGATTATGTATATGTAAATGATAAAGTGTAAATGGCAATGTATCTTCATCTTTTACTTTTTCTTTTATAATATTTTTATAAAGTAAGTAAAATTAAGGCCCAGATGCCGTATTATCCAGAATACCAAATTCTGAGTTTGGTGATTTTTTTAGCGGATTTTCTTATATATCTAGCAACCTGATTTTCATAACGTCATAGAAATGGAGACCAATAAAAATTATGCAGAAGATTCTAGTTTGGAAACCGTAGCATTTACATCATCGCGCTCTCCACAATATGTCATCTTGCCAACATTTCTTCATCGCCAAAAATTTCAGACTTGGGAATCTTGGATTATACGGCATCTGGGCCAAAATTAACATTTTATGTTAAGACATATAGTTGTAATATGTTAAAAAATATTCGAAGTCGCGAGTAAATAAAATTACGTGGTATCGCGTAATTTCGCATGACGAGAAAATGCTGCCATTTCTTTCAGATAGGACCATTTTGAACAAGGGCTAAGATAAAGCTTTATCTTATGTAAAAATCCATGATATAGACAATTGTTATAATCTTCTTTTTCGAGTAAAATTGAGTTCAAATCACCAAACTGGTAAATAGTATTTGATTACCTTATTTTTTTGAGGTGCTATTTAAAAGCTTGCTTTTCAATGTTTCAGATTGCTTTTCAGTAATGAAAACAGCTTGCTTTTCAGTCTTTACCATCGGTTATTAAAGAAAATCTTTAATAACCGATGGTAAAGACTCTGTAAGAATTATAGGTAAATGTTTACAATCGGGTACCCCTTAATTCTTTGGCTATTTTTTAAGTCAAAATAGGCGCTAAGATGTGATTATCAAGATAGCAATTACACGAAAGATATGCAAAGATAGGGTTATCATATGGTTACCAGAAATTAAGGTATATCGCCAAGATATATTGCCAAACCAAGGGGCGGAACTCGATTCTGAAATGAATTCGAAATGTGAATATGTGTATTTTATGATATAACGAAGAACTGCAAAATTCTTTAATTTAATTTATTCCTTACATATATAAAATAAATTATGGTGTCAAGTCATTAAATAGCTCGTTAATGACATGGTATGGTAATTAATCTCTTTATGGATACCACGTGTTCAGGACACACATATAGGAATGGCACTTGTCATTAGTTCACAACATTTAACGATAACAGAAGTCTTAATTCATTTTTTATACATTATTATAAATAAATTGGAAATTATAGTCCTTACATTGGGAATGAATGCACAAGATTCACATCTATGGATCTTAATCATACTTTTTCCATTGAACAGATTTCGTTCAAAATGTATGAATAGCATGTCTTCAAGCTATTAAAAGCTTATAACATGTTTTATTTACAAAATATTGGCATATTTTCCTCAGAAAATTTGTAGCACTTTAAATTACATAACAAATAGGTGAAATGAAATAATTTTAACTATTATATAAATTTTAATAATTGAACTTAAATTTCTTCGTAATAAATAATGATTGTTAGAAGCACTTTCATTTTTTCTTTTAATCTCGACGTAGAAAATCATTCCTTGAAAGCTTATCAAAGATCATTTTAACTGTTGAATCAAGAATCCACAATTAATTAAACTGTTTCTACTTGAAGGAATACAAAAAATCTAAATCTAAAATTGTATTTAAATATTATTACATTTCTTTGTGTTACATATTAACAAATGTAACTTATATATATATATATATGTATAAATATATATATATATAATTAACACGTTATATAACGTATTTAATTTATGTATTTATTATATATTAATAAGTAAACAAAACCTAGCTGGTTGCTTTTTTCATATAATTTACATATTAATTTTCCTTATTGCAATTTTTATTGAAGAAGCCATCTAAATTTAGTACCATTTAAAAAAGTTGCTTTCTCTAAAGCTGTAAAAATATTATTTTTATACATTCCAATAAAAATTTCTATAAAAATATGTTAAATAATTACACTTAATATATCTATGCAAAAGAAATCCTTTTCTTTATTTCATAACAGCAAGTAGAGAGAGAAATAACATTCATAGCTTTTATAATTTAATATCTTTTGGACCATTTCTTAATGCATCTCCTTTATTCGGAATAATTAGTATAAGTTTTAATGCATCAGTAGGGATATTCAAGAAAATTTAAAAATTATTGTTCAAGGAAGTATTTTATTCTTTTGCAATTCATTCCTTATACTGCTCAAATGCATAAAAGTTTTTTATTCGGCTTTTCAATATTTTTAAAATTTTATCCTTTTTATTACGCCAGCATTTTGCTTACTGCATTTTTTCTAATTACATATTCTATCGATAAACACGAAGTTTCATTATCAAACTTCTCCTTTAGGCAGACTTAATCTTCAAAATTTTAAATCATCATTCCAGGCAGAAAAATTAATTTTCCAAACTATTTTTGGAGATGTAAAACGATGTGGATTCAAAACAAGTATTACAATAAAATTTTAAACCTTAAATTTGAAAATACTATAGTGAAACTACAAATTTATGAAAAAAATAGACGCGATATTAAAATGACAGATACAAAATATGAGCTATGTTGTGGCTCACACTTGATCGTCTTTCCATCTCCTCGGAACAACAGCATCTGTCATCGTGTAATCAAAAACGTGATGCTAAAAAATATAGGCGAAACACTTATGCACTGGATGGCACAATTCAAAGTACTTAAGACAATACTTAGCATATATTTGTTACTTAAGAAAAAAAACTTTGATAACATTATTTTAATTTTTGTTCTTATGTGAGCTTTCAGTAAAATGTATGCGCAAAACATAAAGTAAGTTTTTAAACGTTTTGAGTGTTAATTCTTTGAGTAAAATATTTAGCGAGAGGGCTCCGCTTTTTTAAATACTATACACAAAGAATTTCAACATAAAAATCTAATATAGTCTTATTTTATAATTCTTAATATGGAGCCAATATATAAAATTCCCATTTTAAAGCGGAAGCAATTTACATCTGTGTTTGGATAGATAATTTTATAACAGTTTGTGCTCGATCATTGGCGATCATTTCATGATGAAATTATAATAATCTTTCCAAATTCTTACATCGGTTAAAAACTGCTACCAGATACACGCAATATAGTTCCACGAGTCGCTTTCAACAGAATATTTCACGCAGGAATCACAGTTTTATCAAAAAAATGCGTACGCAGCTGACAGATACCTGGACGCATATGGCGAATATGCTTGGAACAAGGAAATGTGGAATGTTGGGGGGTGCCGATGCAGTCAGAGAGTTAAACACGCCTAGATCGTCGCGTCTGACAAGAGACAGTGGCGGACCTGAAAAGCAGAGTCTAACGAAATTCTGCCGCATGTGGTAGAAAATCACCATTGCACATGATGCAGAATTTCAGTAGCAAGTCAGATCGATATGGGAATACCCTAGATACTTCTATATCTAGCGGAACCATTTGCCATCGATTGATTGCTAATGAGTTATGATCATGGTGTCTATTACGAAGACTGCCATTTACCCCACAGCATAGACGCTAACGTTTGGAAAGGTGACGGATTCGAGCGATGTGGACGATGGAGTAGCAAAGGATCGTATTCTCAGATGAGTCAAGCTTCTGTTTCTTCAGTGATAGCCGCCGTGTACCAGTGTGGCGTCAACGTGGAGACAGGTCCAATCATACAAAATTGTGGAAGGTCCCATCACGGCATCATGGTTTGTTGCGCCATAGCGTAAGATTCCAAATCACCCTTAGTTCGTATTCAGGGAACTATAACAGCCCAGTGTTACGTGGATGATATGCAGCGGCGACCACACTCCGCTACATTCAGGGTGTGCCCATCGTCCTTTATCGTAGGATAACGCCCAACCGCAGATTGCTCTTTTCAGCATACATATCCAACATTGTGTATATCTGCTTCCTTAGCCACTGTGCTCGACAGATCCAACACTTTTGGGATGATTGGACGCCATTGACTTCTTAGGAAGACGCACTTTGGCAAATGGTTGATAAGAAATTGAGAGCCATTCCTCAAGATGACACCCGTACTCTCGTTGATTCTGGTCCTAGACTATGCACGAAGAAGCACGCTTCGTGCATCGCCATCCACGATTGTCCTACACCATTATTTCAGTTCCATCAATTGGTTTTCTTTCCTGTCAGAATAACAAGGCTGAGCCTACGTCATTTACTCGTAGGACAGAGAATAAAGCAAAGTGTTGGTAACACGTTTCATAAATCAAATTATGATTCTAAAAACTTTGTGCATGAGGTTATTAGAACTCCAAAATGCATTATATACAACAATGAATTTCATAATCTAAACCAATGTTCTGAATTTAAAATACATTCTGTGGATTACAGAGTTGACTTAGTTCAGGAAAATAATTTGTGCTAGTTTTTTCTCGAATCAAGGTCTCCTGATATAGGTCTAAGCTACAATGGGCAGTTTGCAAAAAGAAACGCCATACTTATTTACATGTTTATGAACACTTTGATATTGATCGACTTTCAGCAGTTGATGAGAATCGTGTATTGCAAAAGTTGTGAATCCCGGTGCTCGGATATTTGAGCCTTGGGAAAATAATCAAATTGATTTAAAACGTTTGCAGCGACAAACGCTAAGGAACTATGTTCTAAATTGATTTTGCTAAATACAACTACAACACAAGTGGCAGATAAGTTTGTGAATTATCAAGTTGCACAAGCCCTACTAGAAAACGGTAGTCAGTCGTGCTTTATATCTAAACGATACGTGAAAAAAATTAAGTTTAAAACTACACAAACATAGAATCGGGATTTCTGGATTGAATAGTGCTATTTCTGTTCTGGATTTTTCAATGAAAACCAAAATTTCTAATCTAACTATGAACGAGTGATAGAACTGCTAGTTTTTCTAAACATAACTTATTTTGCTCCACGCAACATTTTGAAATGAGTATCATGAAATTAGGAAACAAAAAGTTGGCTGATAAAAATTTTAATAAATCAGGAAAGGTAGATACATCACTGGTGGCTCAAATGCTTCTTGAACTTATAAATCTGTCAGGGTGAAATCACTGGGTTCCGAGTTGGACTTACAAAATTCAGTGTTTAGTTTTTTTGTTTGGGGTAGGTGTGGAAGTCCAGTTATTCAT
Organism: Latrodectus elegans; assembly: GCA_030067965.1. Taxonomy (NCBI): domain Eukaryota; kingdom Metazoa; phylum Arthropoda; class Arachnida; order Araneae; family Theridiidae; genus Latrodectus; species Latrodectus elegans. Next base: position 108,312,464 of record CM057822.1, read on the forward strand.
TGTGGCTTATTTTAGGAAGAACTAGATAAAATTATGAGAAACTATTGGGAAAAATTATAAACACATTTTGAAATAGAGGGAGAGATCTCTCTACTTCAAAATGTTATTATGAAACTCATTATAGAGATGAACAAGGTAAATATGTAGTAAGTCTTCCAGTGAAAGATTTAAAATTGGGGGATTCAACTTTTATGGCAAATGAAAGATCAGTAATTAAAAATATTGGATAAAAAAAATGTACTCGGTGAAGTCTACAGGAATACAAACGTCTTGGTCTCATGGAAATGCCTAATATTCATAAGTATTTCATGGCGTTTCGAAACCAAAAAGCACTTCAACGCGCAGTATTTCATTCTTTTGCTACTACCTCTTTTCGTTAAATGATTTTTTAACTGGAACATTTCATAGGATCTATTCTCTATTTTGCTGAGTTTCAGAGAGCAGAATTGTAATGATCAGCGATGTGGTTAAGATGCATCGCCAGACATAGGCAAACCACAACGTACCTTTGGTGAAATAAGGATGGTGGGATACAGTCGCATAAACTGCTTAGGGTTGGTTACCTGCGACACTCAACTAGCGAAGAGCAATCGTGGGCCGACGAGAAAGAATGGTTTCTCGTGTCAGTAAAGGTTGCGAAAAAGATTGTCTACGTCGCGATGATTTTCTATCTTTTACGTGCTAATGATTTAGAAGTGCTTCAGGTACAGTTGAGAGCTGATAATACTTCTAATAAGTGGAGCTCAAATGAAGTCAAGATCAGTTATCGTTCGACAGGTTATCTCATATTGACTTTGGGTTTAAGTTGGAATCCAGGATACCAGTTTTTGTGCAATTACTTAGAAATTTGTTTTTCACAGATTTAATGATTTTTTTTATCCAAGACTCCTACGACCGATTCTAATCAAGGCTAAAATACTTATGTAATACTTGTCTAAATATAGAATGGTGAAACAGTCATTTTCCAAAACTGGATTAGATCTGCGAAATCATTTTTTGATAAAGCTTAAAAATCATAAAGTATACAAAAAGGTTTTGGTTAGCATATTTGAGTGTTCAGTTACTAAGGCATCCTGAAGTATTTAAGTGATTTAACAGCCGAGACATTAATTCCCTGTTTGAAAAGGTTTGTAGGTCAAAGAGATTTACTTTTGCAAATATATTCAGTCAATACAAGGAACTTTTGTTGGACTGCTTCAGAGATAAAGAGAGTTCTTGCTTTATTCACACAGCAACCATAATGTGATTGTCATTTCAAGGAATTTCGTGGGGGTTTTATTTCAACTCAAAGTCAGAATTTTGGAGGAGTGTGAGAAGCTATTGTCGAAAACATTGTGTGGGAAAATATAAGCTCATCTTTGAGTAGTGTTTTACAATAACTACAAAGATAGAGGCTATGCTGAATAGTATCCCCTTTAATCACAGTTCTGGGCCAAATGATTTTTTCGCTTTGATTGCTATTCACTTTTTAATTAGTAAACCATTGCATGTCTTGCCTCAATCGGACATGTCAGAGATTCCAAACAACTGTTTGATCCAGTGGCAACTTATTATCAAATTATCTCAGACTGTGTGGAAGAAGTGGTCACATGATTATCTTGTCCTTTTGCAACAGAGATTAAATGTAAGTTTGATAGAACATATCCCTGCACCAGATATGGTCGTCTTACTAAAGGAAAATGGATTGCTAATGTGTACCTGGAAAATTGAACAGATTAATAGCATTATATCTGGAAGAGATGACATGGTAAGAGTTGTAGAAGTAAAGACAGCAATGTGCATAAGACAGGTATCTTAAATATTTGTATTTTGCAAATTTGTGGTAACCATATCTGTGAATTAATATGCATGTATATTCAGTCACTGTAATAATTTTAATATACTTGAAATTTTTATGTTTCAAGGCTAGTAATGTAATTGCAACTGAACTGAAGTAAAGAGGGTGTTGAAGATTCTATTATAAATTGTTTACTGCTGATTTTAACAGTGTTTTATGTTTGGAATTTGCCCCTCTTCAAGTAAACCACAAAAACAATACAGAATTTTTTGGAAAAACATTTGATAACTTTGTTTTTAAGGGAAACATTTCGTTTCAGAAGAAATTTTTAAAAAATGTAAGGAACATGGTGAAAAAATTCGGGATTTAAGAAACTTGAGGTTTGTCCATTAAAACTGATGATTTCCCAAATAGAAAAAACCATGTGCCTTGATTTTAAAAGTGGACAGAGTTCCAGATGAACGTGAATTGTGGTCTAATATTTCAAATGTTAATATCACGGTAAATTGTGAAGTGAGTTCGAATTGCATTAACAACAATTTAAATTAATCACAAGCACTGTCATCTAAATTTTAAATTAAATATAACCAAAGTTTTTAAGTATAGAGACCACACAACCATTTATTTAAATTAGGAATGTAAGGATATTAAGTCTCAAATTTCTTATAATATATAACCATTATAAGAAATTGAAAATAAAATTTTGATTTAGTACACATATGAATGCATAAGAATAAAGCTTTTCAATATGAAAATTTACAAAAAAAAAATTAGTAGAAAGAAATGTATTGCAAAATATGATAAAAATAAAACCCACAAATCCATAAAAAAAATCTCTACTAGGCTTACTTAAATAACAAACAAGTAAATTAGAAGATATAAGTTTAGCATATTTATAGAGTAAATTAAATTTAGATTAAAAGTCTGAAATGCGTTTTTACTAATGTGTATTTTTGACATATCTATGTTACATGAAAGTGGCTAAATTTCACTCTTTCAGTAAAATGAATTCCCTTTAATTAAATTTAAAAATTTAATCAATACTATACTGATAAGGAAATTCAGATTTTCTAGTGAACAGAAAAACACCTGTAAGCATTCTTAGTACTTATTCATCAACATTTCAAGATTTCCTGAATATAAATTCACTTCTTAAATTAAGCTTTCTTCTTGTTTTTAAGTGTAAACAGCAACTGATCAAACTAATTTAATCAAAGAAGCTCAGTAGTTTAGGGGCAGTGCTTCATGCTCCCATAGCACAGATCCGAGATTAGAGTATTGGCTGGGCAAGGTCAACTCAGTCTTTCAACTCTTCAGTATATCGATAAAACTCAGTATCAAGCATGCTTGGGAACTAAACACTAGAGGTTTTGCATTAAACTGACTACCTAACCAAGACAATATGCTTTGCACTCTAGAATCTTTGGCCTCCATAAGGGCTGCTGTGCCAGTGAGTTTGATTTTAATTCAATTATAAAAAATTGTCAGAAATATAAGATTTCATCACTACTAAACAAAGGCATGCAATTCACCTATACCAATGTGTTGTTGTTGTTTCTAATCTCCCATCTGGTCTGATGGAGATGGGAACCGTATATCATTGACATAAATGAAGTCCATTTCAAGAAGTGGACAGTTAAAATAGGAATAAAAAGTAGCTAATGTCGTCCTAGGAGTGGAGCACCATAAAGTAGAAGTCTATTTTAATTCCATACTTGTTAGTGTCATTTGGAAATGATGGAGTAATCTTCTCACCTAGTGTGACCCTACCAGGAGATAATACACCTGACATACATCACTCACTCCTCCAGGAACACCCCTTGTTCCAATGAGGTCACTAACAGAACTAAGGAGGGTAAGGGATAACGATATAAATGATATTAATCAATTTAAAACAATGAAAGCAAAGCAGCACTCTGAACTCAGTTGTGACAATCAGAGAAAAATAAAAAGATCATTGAATTTATATCATTTTCAGGAAAAATCTAAATTCCAAAAAATATTGAACAGTATAAAAAATTAGAGAACAAATTGCTTTTTTTAACCAGTGGTACAAAATGAAATTCTGATATGTAAATCAGAAAAATTTATCTTTTATTAATACAAGGATACAAATAAGGCAAGAATGATTTACTCATAAATAAAAGATGAACAATAAGAACGTTTTATGAAAAGATTTTAAATTACATAATTAAAAAAAATAATATTCTTTTGTGAGTGAATAACACTGCTGTTTGTTATTAGAATCTTGAAAATAAAAATGTTATCATTGCATTTAAAATGTATACTATAATAATATTATTTTGCACAGTCATCCCACTTTAACTTTTTTTACATGATCATTATGATAAAAACTAAAATTACACAGAAAATATGAATTTTTATATTTCACTTTCCTAAAGGAAACAGTAGGTTATGTCCAAAATAGGTTTTATCTATAAGAATTGAAGTAATACTTTATTATAATTGATTAAAATGCAGCCAAATTAATCACATTAGGCAAACAATTTCACAATTAAAAAATTTAGAAAACAGTAAATTATTAAAACATTAGTACAGTTGCAAATTATTGCAATAATTTCAAATACAAAATTCATAAATATTATTACACAGTTCACACCAAATTTTAAAATTAATTTTCTAGCTGATGTAATTACAGTGGTAAAAAATATGTTTAGTGAAAAATAAAACAAAAATGTTTTTAACATAAAAAAAAAAATAAAATGATTCATAGAAATAATATATACAATTTTTATAGAGAAAATAAGATTATAAAATTTCAGTCAAAATTAAATTTTTTAATAAAATAATAAAAAATGTATAACTATATACAGACAAAATACTTTATTTTATTTTCTATGAGTATAAAAGATAATCATAATCTAGAAAATACCTATAAGTTAATTAGTTGCAAATTAGCTTTATTTTTATTCCTTTAATTTTCTTTATTGTTAAAAAATGTCTATTACTTTAAATAAAAATCCAACTATTACTTTAACCCTGCAAAATTTAAGAGTCTATTTTACATTATTAAGTTTCTTTACTCTTCATGATAGATATTAAATTTTCTAAAATTTTCAAATTGTAAGTTTTCAAATCAAATTTCAATAATCAATAAAACTTTTCCAGACTTAAGAACGATGACATTAATTTTAAATTGCACAAAACCAATAACACTTTTAGAGACAAAGTGCAACTCTTGCAAAATTTAGGTGAGTGGATCATTTCGTTTGTAAAAATCAGCAAGTAAACAATTAAATAATTACAAATTTGAAATACAATTTAAAGAAATAACCCATTTATAAAATACTGTCCTCTTTTCTTCTTTAAGATATAATTGGAATAAGTTTTTCAGTTGAAAACAGTTTTATATTTATTTTATTTATTTTTTTTTTTTAAATCTACATTTTTGTCTACATTTTTGTTAACTACCCAAATTAAGTTTAAATTTCAACAAGAACATATTTTTTACTTATTTTTTTACATTTATAAAAATTGTTTATCATTTTACAATTTACAACAAAATTAAACTTCAAGAGAAATCAGTACAAAATAAATTACACAAAAATTTGAGTTAGAAGCATAAAATGCAAAGTGTGTTGAAATCTATATAATGCATCAGAACAATTGGGAATATCGTAATTATGATGTTTTCACGAGGTAAATACAGGCTATACAAATAAAATTTTGGATTTGTTTTTTGCCCAACAATGACTCTTTACAATCAATAATAAATTTAACCAGAAGCTCTGGTTTAAAGAGGATTCTGAACAGCTTAAAATATTTCAATAGGACAAATATCTGATAAAACAATCAAACATGTGAACTGTTGAGCAGAACACTGCAATGCTAACCACTCAGCTGCCAACTCAGACAACAGTGATGGGTTGGAGCTGGCAGCTGAGTATGTTAAAAAGAATGAATTTAAAGCACAGACAAAACATTTAACTAATTGATTAAACTAAAGTTTTAATTTCAAAATCTTTATCATATAAAAATTTTAAGGTTTTATATATATACAACTAGAAAAAATAACTTATAATTTCAGATATTCACAATTGTAAAAGGAATAAAATTTGAAGAAAAAATAGAATCCAATTTGCAATAAGAAATTTGTATAAAATATTTTTCAATTTGTGGCAGAAATTGTCTATTTCAATTGATATTTAAAATACAATGTGGTGTTAAAATATTTCATTGAGCAATTTGTCTGATAAGTTTGCTAAGCAATTCATTTTTGTAGAAACTGTGACTATAAAATATTTAATTTGATTACAGTTCATTAAAATTTTGTTCATGACTTATGGAATCAAGAAAAGCACATAATACTAATCAAAGTAATTCTAAAAACTAATTGTGAAAAATAATCAAATTTTAATAACTTTAATTTCTTTGTTTAAATTATCACTTTTTTATCTTCATTTGAAAAATTTTAAAGTCTTATAATTCTTAAGATAATCAAGAAATGAAAATTAATTGTGACAGCAATAAATTGCTTTAGCTACATAAAATCAGTTTTTTGAGTACAATATAATTATCAAATATAAACCAGTATTTTTAAGAGATGCTCTGAAAGAACAGAAAACATCCTACACAAACAACAAAACTATTCAGAAAAAATCAAATAAAGTACCCAAGTGCAAGACAGATTATATAATGTAATGAAATAATTAAACATTCCCACATGATGATTAGCTCAGTCTGATACCTAAGCATAAATACATTTTGATGATAAAATGGGAATATTTTTAAATAATTAAATATGATAAGCACAATTAAAATTTATTACAATTCTAGAAAATAAAATGGAAAAGTGATACAAAGCCATTGAAAAAAATATTTAATAAAAACAGAAAATGATTGAGCAAATGATTATGCAGATGAAGAGCTACTTGAGAGATGTTAAAAAATTTGACAAATCATATTCAGTTTCATATTGCGATGTATCCCAAAGTTCAGGCAAATTGTCCAAAACAGACTTCATTCCTTTCGCTTTGGAATCAGAGGTATCCATGTTTGAATTAGAAGTTATTTTTTCACCTTTGTTGTCCAGCGTAAACAAATCTAACAATTGATCAGTACCCATATTTTGTAGACTTGTATTTTCTTGATTTATCACAGAATTAGCAACTGAAAGTTTGAACTTTTGCAAGCTATAAATCAAGAAAATGTAGGTATTAAGTTAACATATTGAAGCATAATAGCAATTTATAAACATGTAATGAATTTTCAAGAGAATTAAGAAATTTCATTTAAAATATTTACCCCATAATCTTTTCTTCTAGGGTACCTCTTGTAATTAATCGATAAACATTTACAACTTTTTTCTGACCTATTCTATGAGCTCGATCCATGGCCTGAAAGAAAAAATGTCTAATATAAAATAAATAATGGAATAACTTAACACAATTTTAAGACCATAATTACGGAATGGGTTTGATATCAGTGTTCACTAAATAATCGCTTCTCATTGAAATATTTTGATCAAGACTAATGGTTTCCAAGCTTCAAAGATCATAGCAGGAGTCAAACCAATAAACTAAAGAATAAAGTGCTTTCAACTCAACAAAAAACTTACTCTATAACTGGCTGGATTTTATTACATTTTTATACAGAAATTATCATAAGAGTGAGAAATGCAATATAATTTTATTTTGTCATATGTCTGCATAGCATTGAGTCCTTTTGTTCTTTGGTTGCCTTTTAAACATTTAGGATAAATACAGATAATTTTTATATTACCTTCTCATTACCATTCCATATTGTTTTACATCAGCATTTGTACATTTCAAATTGATTATTAAAAAAATAACAGACTTATTTATATAAACAATAAATACTATTTATAAAATAGCTATATAGATTATTTATAAACTATAATTTATAAAATTGACAATAACTAAAAAAAAAGAAAGAAAGTTTGTTTGTCACTCAACGGTCATTTTTTGCACACGAGAGCTAATTAGACCGGGACCTACGGTTTAAAGTGGATTCCGAATCACTGCAAACATCCATGCCCAAGGTGGGATTTGAACCCACAAACTGTTGAACCAAAGGCAAGAGCGGTAACCATTCGGCTGCCAGCTCGGCAGAAAGAAAGAAAAAAGAAAACTAAAGTATGTACAGTAATCATTAAAATAAATTATATCTTAATAGCTAAATAAAGATATTTAAAAAAAAGGAAAAAAGAAACAGTATGCAATTTTATCAATATAAAAAATATTATATTGTTTTGAATATTAAATAATAACAACTTAGCTAGTAAGTTCATAATACATATTTAATTTTTTTTAAAAAAGCATGCATTTTCATCACAATATATGCATAATTACATTTTAATGATTAACAAATAAAAAGATAAGCTTGTTGAAACAATGGTAAGAAAAACTTTTAAATATGAAAATGATAATCTATCAATTGAAATAAAAGTAAATTACTTTTTTTCCTTCAAGCCCATAATATTTGTCAAGTGTACTATATATATAAAAAAAAAAAAAAAATTCAAGAATATAAAAATATTTCTCTAAAAATATTATATACAATAAACATTTAAACAAATTTAATCAATACACTTAAAACCTTTATGTATATTCTTCTTAACCTGTCAAATGTACATTGAAAGGCAACTGAATTAGGAATACCTATCTAATAGTAGCAATTTTTACTTTTACGCTATTCTTAAAACTATCTGTTTCTGCATGCCTCCAATCATCATACTTGCCAATGAGAAATGATGCACCTGGGTATAATTTCTGTCCATTTGAATGCTCTGCTGGTAAAAATTTGACCAACTTGAAGAATCTTTGACAAACAGAATGAATTTTGAAGTAAATTTCCACTCATGATTTTAGGCAACATTTTTTCTGAATCTTAATTGGCAATGTTGCTGTGCCTACAGCGATTATAGTCCTCTGTTTTATACAATCAACTGAATGACTTTTCTAGAACAATGACTTATTGTTCTTACTGAATGAAGTATATTATATACTTCATTGAGAATTGATATGTTTGTATTTTTTTGGCAATTATATTGCATTATACTGAAGAATAGCCAATGATTGCAGTTCATCCATATATTGTTGTCAGTAGAAGTTTTCCCAGTCAAAGAAGACTTTGTTGGAATCAACATACTCAGTACACTCTTCATAGAATAGAGTCTGTATCACCTGCAAAAATGGAAATATCCATTCATTGAGCTCTGACAATTAAGCTACAATCAAATGTGCCTAGATCTCTGTATTTTGCACTCTTACCCAAACTGAAATTTGAGTTTTCTTGATTATGGATGCAGTTCCTACTTACATTATCAAACTATTGATTACATCATCAATAAATCATGAACACAATTCAAAATCTGTATAATGATAATGAATCCTAATTCAGTTGCTCTTCAGTATAACACAATACTGTGTGCATATTTTTCCCATGACCTCCAACAGAATCAATAATTTCCCAAAATAAAAACTTTCTTCATGGAGATATCCTGCATTTATTAAAGATACTTCACCTGCAAATCTTTCATGGGATTCCAATCATGTTCAACAAAAACAACAGTATCTGCACCCGTAAGATTCAATCCAAGTCCCCCAACTTGGGTTGTGAGTAGTAAGGCATCAATAGAAGGATCATTATTGAACTTGTGAACTACTGAATGGCGCATTCCTGCAGGTATGCTGCCATCTAAGCGTAGGTAACTTACAGTTGGCATCAATGATCTAGTGAAAAAGATTATTGGAAAACTTTATTACAAATATAAAATACCATGCAAATTTTACTTCTTAAATGATGATTATTAAAACTGAAAGTAAATAACTTAATTCTCTTTTACTACAATAATCTAATAAATATTTTCATTAAAATTATATTGCACATATTGTGAAGTATACTTAAATAAAGTGAAAGTGTAGAAAACTTTTTATAAGAGCTCTTTATAAAAACAAATAAAAATATCTTTATAAAATCTTTATCCTTCATATTATTCTTATTGAATTAATTTTATTTATTCTTAATAGTGAATGGTACATACATATAATCAATGAAATATTTAAAATAAATTAAAGAAATGCGTTCTAAGACAAAATTTAAAAAGAAAAACTTTAATTAATTCTTCCCTTTTAATCATAGATCTAACAATCACAATAATTTTCTCCCCCTTCAGAACAATGACAAAATTGAGGAAGTGAATCCTTTGGTGGTGGCTCTGATTAAACGAAAAAGGCATCCTACTGACTTAGCATGACTATTCGCATAGCCAATGGCATAGCGAAAAATCATTAAAAACATTTGGAAAGTATATTAATTAAATTTAACCATTACATAAAAACCAGTTTGTATTCAAGAAAATTGAAATAATTTCGAAATTTTATGACTATTATTTTAAAATGATTTCATTACATCACAAATACACATTTGTTAATTGATTTCAGTATATCAAAGTGTTAAAAATTATTGCTAATATTAATTACAAAGGCATTTTAATATTCAATAATACATATCAAAAATATATATCTGAATTGATGTTCACAGAACATGTGCAATATCCAGTTAATTATTATTTTCTAAATATTTTCATTAATAATGTTTACCTATTATCATCAGAATAATATAACAAGTTAATTTCAATTTTTGCTAAAAACAACTTTAAAAAGCACAAAATTATTAAATATTTGTAAGATAATAAAATTAATATTCAATTTTAATAGTTATTTATTTTACATACAATTTATTAAAGACTTATGCGCTTAGCAATATATAACTTAATAATCATAAATAATTAAGAAATGCTGCTACATATAATATATAGTTCTAAAATTAAATGAGATCTAAAAATAAATAAAAAAAATATGTAATATAAAAAAAACAGCAGGAACAATTGCAGATTCTTTTTCAGACACTAAAAATTTTATCATAACCACAAAGTTTTTATCAAAAACAATTACTCATTTTTTAATTTTTAATTAAAGGTACATTCACTATTTAGTAACATACTGAACATAAAACAATCCAAAATTGAAAGAACAAAAATTTCAATCATGAGCATGCAATAACATTTAACAACTTGTTTCCTTTAACCCCTTAACTGTCTGGGGTTCTGTGAAGAAAGTGCTCCATTTTTGCTTTGTGGTGACAACAAAGTTTTGGCTTTCACTGCATTGCAAGTTTTTCTCCCTTTAGAGCTTGTCAAGAATACAAAAGCCCCTAATTCTTGATGAGGCGCATTTCCCTTTTACCCTGGACCACCTAACAATAATCACATTCTAATGACTTTCAATGGGGAAGTCTATCAATTGCTGTCAGCTGAAGAAACCAAAATGTGCTAGTAGTTTATATATATATATATATATATATATATATATATATATATATATATATATATATATATATATATATATATATATATATATATATATATATATATATATATAATCATTTCTGTTTATTAAAAATTAAAGATCAGGCATTTTTTTAATTTACCAGATAGTAAAAAATGCAATCATTTTAAATAGCTGTAATAAGTGCCTAATTTTGTTTTATTATTAATAGGTTTTAATAATTGCAGATACTTTTCATAACAAAACTATATTTTTAAATTAGTCAAATAATTTTCAAACTCATTAAAAGAGACGCTTTTCTTGCTTTAATACATACAAATTAAAAAATTTTGTCAAAATTGTATTTTTAAATAATTTTAAGAAATAAAAAGCTAACTTAATTGTCTAACAATAGATTTCAGAGTATATAGTAAGCTAACTTTAGTTGAAATTTTTGTGAAACATTTTGAATGCAAATTTTTCACATTATATACCTCATACCGAAAAACTTTTTTTTCCAATAACAGATTGTAGACAGTTACAACTGAAACATAGTCCATTAATCTATTGTTCCCTGATACCCAAGAAGCCAGCTAGAAACAGCGACCTCTTAGTCGCCGAGGCATTGCCCAGGGTGCACCACAGGAAGTGGGCCACCATCGCACCCTCACACATGCATAGCGACCCATTTATAGGGTAGGCATCATTCATACTTCATTCACACACACACACAAGGAAAGGGCTAAGACAGGATAGAGAGAGAGAGAAAGTACATCCAATGCCTGAGCTGGGATTCGAACCCAGAACCTTCCTATCATCCGTAGTCAGGTATGCTGACCAGTAGACAAGTTGGCCAGCAATACCGAAAAACTTACGTTTTTAATTATGTAAAATTATAACTCTATACAAGAATCCGTATGGTTATACATGTTTCAGTATTTCTTAAATTGTTTTGCACAAATATTAAAATGAATGTATCTCTCACCTGAAAATTTGTTTTTCAAAAGGAGAATAAAAGCAAAAACATAAAAACAAGGATATCTTAATGCTATTGTTTCCAATAGTATTCTCACAATTCAATATTTAGAATAGATTATGCCAATATCGCATTTTTTCACATATTCAAATTAGTTCTAGATTTAATATTTTTTCTTCTCAGAACTATAACTACTTTGACACACAAATTATTAAAAATGTTAAATTTAGAGAAATATTTTTTTGAAAAAAAGTATTTTAGTCAATTAATGATTTATTTTAATTCTTTTCATGATTATAATAAAAATATTTAACTACTTTTCATTTAATTATTATTTTTTATTATTAAATTGTTTTGATAAAGGAGTAAATTTTCACAAAATTAATTTTTGTAAGCGTAAATTCAACTAATCAGTAATAAATTCTTTATCCACTTTCAACAGTATTAATTTTGCATTAAAGCTAATCTATTAAAAAATACGTATCATAATTTATTAATTTATCACAAAGATAAAATTTATTTCTTACGTTAGAAACATCTTATTGAAGGTCAAATTATTTAGATTAAAATTAGAATTTAGTCACTGAGTTTTGTTTTTGAAAACACATGAAAGGAATAAAAAGAGCCACGAAATAGTGCTTATTTAAAATATTCTATTTCAAAAGGGTAAAAGTATAATCTTTAGTACAATGCTATTAGATATTGAAGTAATATGAGAAACAAAGCGTAATACTTAAAATGTTATTATTAAATTAGTTAAAGAAAATATCTCTTTTGCATGATACAGGAAATTTCACGTTTTCCGAAATTTATAAGCAACTTTAACTCTCTTTTATTCAATGATTTTAAATTATTTTTTATGAAATATTAGGTTAAAAAATCCATAATTTTTAAAACAAATTTATTTAAATTATTTTGAACCTCACAATAAAGACATTAAATAATTTAACATGTTGTCCGATATTTTCCTTATACTGAAAAATGTTTGTGATTACTAAATTCAAACATTTTTTCAATATTTAAATTTAATCATTAGCTTATAAATAAATCGCACTAAAATGTCTCTGAAACAGATATGCATTCCCTAAATATTTACCGGAATACTTTTAGTAATTTTTCTGAAATTAGCACTTTTCTTGATGTATTTTAATATCATTTGCCAATCCTATACCAAAATGTAATTTTAGTGAAAGTTTGAATCAAAATTAAAATTTTCTTGCTAAAAATAATAATTTCCTTGTAAAGTTATAGACTTTAAAATAATATAAATTTATGTGGAGAAATAAAGAGTAACACAATTCCCATTCTAAAATTTGAAAATACTTATGTAATAGGATTTATTCCTTCTTTTTTTTAATTAACTTGATCTTGGTACTTTAAACAAAGGTTGAAATATGTGTACTGAATATTTGAGTAGTGTGAAGCTATCAACAATATGAAAAATTTCAAACACATTTAGTCAAATTATCGAATAAACAGGAAATTAATGCACATGTAGTTAACTTTAAATTATTAACAAGTAAAATCAACATAGAAGATATATTGATTGGTGTTTCTGATTAAATTAATTTGACATCAGGATTGACAGTGTTGACAAATTCCTAACAAGGGCATTTGGTAATTTTTAAATTCCGTGCGAAAACAATAAATGTAAATTTAAATCAAATGTAGCATTGATATAGTGGATGCACATTTCCAATCAAGTTATCTTGGAAACATCTGTCTAATGATATAGTTCAGGTGAGTGTGTCAATAAATCGCCTTCAGTTGGCCAGAACAAATTATTGAAATGCCATATTGTCACCTCACTATTCTTGTTTGCATATATATATATATATATATATATATATATATATATATATATATATATATATATATATATATATATATATGAGTGCTGTTTCACTCTCATAAGTTATTCTAGTAGTATATATGAAAGTATTACCGTTTACGAACATCAAATAGTAAAGGAGAATTTTATTTTTATGATGAAGATAACTCTTCGGACACGGACTGTGAATTCGATGGTCTTTCTGGTGCTCGTAATTGGTACCGAGTCGCAAGTTCAGCAGTTCCCATTTTTAGTAAATCTTTTATAAATCATATAAGAATTTAAAATGATAATTCTATTACCACGTTAACTAAAATTAAACTAAAATTAGGTACATTGTGAAATTAATTAAAACATGAGAGATCACAAAGATTAATTATTCGCAAAACAAAACTTTTGATCTAATTTTAATAAAATGTAACTATATAAACTGAAAGAACGACATACAAAATCCATTGCAAAATTGCTTAAAATACTAAATTCATTAAAAAGTTAAAAAGTAGCATCTAATTTATTATTTATTTCATTCTTTCTAATTTTAAGCAAAATTTTAACACTAAAAAATTTCATATTTTTGAACAAATTAAGTAATGAAGATTTCTTATATTATAATCTTATCGCAAAGTTACATATTCTCATACTATCAAGTTTACAACTAAGCAACAATTTATATATATAATGCAAAAGAACTAAAAATTTTAATTATTTAAAAACTTGATAAAAAATTGAAAATTAATATGTACGTTGCTTATAAATTCTAATAGTTAGTGAAATATTATTTATGAAATATAAATGCCAATAAGTATAGAAAAGTAAAATGTAATTAGCTATTGCTTCCTTGCAACACTTTTGATTTTCGTGCGCATTAGTTAAATCAACCGTAACCGTTCTGTAAATATATTCCCCAGCTATGATTTCACGGTTAATCCGTCAATTTTGGGGGTTGAATTTAAAGCACTGAAGTGAAGCCAATTGTCCCTACCAAAGGGCTCATGATAGCTGGAAAACGAACAGAATTTTTTGCCCAAAGTAACTCAGGATAGCCGGTTAAGGGGTTAATAACTTATAAAATCTTTAGCTTAAAAAAGTTAAACTTTTCATTTAACCAATAAACTTCAGCAACAATGTAAGAAAGGTAAAAACATTCATATCTCTTCCTAAAATTAAATTTTATTTTATGTACATTATTTCAATATTTACAAGGTTGAAAAAAGGTGAGAATGAGAAAGGATTATCAATTACCTTTTTAAACTCAAGCAATTTAGGATAAGCAATTTAAATATTTTCATAGTAAAGCTCATTTCATTTATTAATTTACAACAGTATATGCATTTTGTTAACTTGATTTACTAATTCATCATTAAAATAAACTTACTATTGGTTTGAATAAAGATACAATTATGCAAAATAATAATTTAAGATATTGAAATGAAGATATTGATATGAATATATTTATAAATTATGTAATTTACATTTAAGTATACCTAAAGTGTGTTAGATAATAATTCATAATATAAAATCATACTTGAACAAGTCATTTTCTAGTATGTCTAGCATACTTTTCAGCTGACAAAAAATTAAAGCACGATGTTGATTTACAACAGGTGTTGGCTCATTTGGGTCTGAAATGCTGTTAGAAATTCCAATTCCACAATCCAGAAGCAACTGCCTAAAAGAGACGGTGACAATCAAATACTAAATTTTCAAAGCTATGTTTTAGCAAAATAAAGGAAACAATAAAAAAATATGTAATTCTTGATTTAACAAAATTGAAAAAAATATTTCAGTATAAAATAAAAGTTTTCTCATGTAGATTTTAGCCTATATAATAAAAATTAGAATATTAAATAATAATGGATTTCACAGTATAATTATAATTCTTAAAAAATTTTCTTAAAAATAGAATAATTTCAAAAAATAACTAATTAGTTGAAATATACTTCTTTTACATTACCAAGCTACAGATTTTAGAATAGAAAATATTTTACAAAAACTATTATATAATTCTAGACACCTTAAAACATTTAGACATTTATATATATATATATATATATATATATACACACATTATCTAATTAAATATGAAATCATATCTAAGAATTATAATTGAAATATTCAGCTTCTACTTAATCTGCAATTAAAACCAAAATTATGAAGTTAATATTAAGTAAAGTAGGGATTTAATTATTATCATAAATCGAAAAATCTATTTTTGCCAAATTCATTACTTATCTATAAAGATACTGTATATCTATACTGAAAAAAGATTTGGTTGTTGTAATAAAATTGCAATGGATCAGACATTGGAACTTTAAACATATATAAATAGATTACTTCAAGGCACACAGTTTGGCTGCATGATGAACACAATGTAATCCAGAATTTTGCTCTTTAAGCTCAGCGGTGATTGATTCAAATTCAGGATGACTAGGTGTAAGAACAAGTTTCGGGTGATTACATACTTTTCTAAGATACTGAAGAGCCTACAATACAATAATAAAGAAATGAATACCCGCCAAACTTATATTATCTAACACTGAAGAAAATAAAAACATACTAAATAGTGAAAATGCAACATAAATTTCTACCATTTTATTTTGTAAAAACAACCATTTTATTTACATACATACAAAATTAAAATTTAAGATAAATTGCATTTTTTAAAATTTAATGCAGTAGTATTCATAATTTTTTTAGCAATTCCAAAAGTGAGTGACCAATATATGGATGCTAGCAAATGCATATAATTTAATAATAATTAAATGACAACTTATTTTGTTTGGTTCATTGGTTGGGTTTTATGGCACAAGGTCCAAAAATAGGACAAGAGAATAAAATATTAAAATCATTTCTATTTTAAACCTTAGTTTTGATTGGTGAGCAAAGTAAGAGAGAAATCTTGTGCATATAAGGCAATTTATTGAAATTTGAAGTCTTGTGAGTTTTAACAAATTATGTTACAGAAAGTAAAAAATAAAATTTTATAAGTTCAGTAAAAAATAATACAGCATATATATATATATAGTTTTTCATACCTAAGCTTATAGAGTATCTAGTAAGCAAATAACCAATATTCAAATTAGTTGAATTTACAGATAAAATACGTACTGAAAACAATATGTTTTCAATTTGGCTCTCCTGAAGATCAAAATATGTAACCAAAATAAGATATAACTCTGAATCTGATTCATTGCTGCCATCAATAGAAACAGCAAACGCTATATTCTACAAAACATGTCCTAATGATTTTATTATTTTCTTAAGCCATCTTTTGTCAATTATGGCAATAGTCATTGTTCTTCCCAGTCTCACAATTTGGAAAATTTTTCTAAAGGATGATGCTGCATGATTAGCTACTGCAATAGACAAATTATGTTCCAAAATAAAAGAAGTGAAGAGACATTTATCATTAATGATTTCATTTAAACTTTCCTAAGCACTAAAAAAAATTGCAATTTCTAAAAAAAATTTAATATATATATATATATATAAAGTACAGGTAAGATCATTCCATATATATATATATATATATATATATATATATATATATATATATATATATATATATATATATATATATATATATTGAATGATCTTACATGTACTTTTTACCAACATGAGTAATTTTAATGCCAGTAATACATATGCTGAAAAACACAAAATTGACTATATTATGCAATTTTCCAATATTAGGAAATTCTTTAGGGCTAAAGTGAGCCCTATGATCACAGTTTGCAAAGAAAAAAATTCACCAAATGTGGTAAAATTTGGTGATTTTTTATCCTTGTCAAATCAGTTCACCAAAAGCAGTAAACTGTCAAATGTAGTGCCCATGCACATGTGCAATTGATGTGCTCACTTTTTGAAATTTTGCATTTTCATTTTGGATATTACATTGGGTGTTACAGTGCAGAATCATGGAAATTACAAAAAGAAAATATTTTTTTATTAGTTTTTTTTAGGATTTTATTGCATCAATAGTTAAAATTTATACTCATGAGAATCATGATGCAGGCACAGAATTCCTTGAATTGTATTTTATGTATTTAAATTTTCAATAAAAAAATCACAAAAATGTTCTATCTTCCAACTTTTTTTTGGGGGGGGATAATACTTTCCCTTTATTCTGCTATTGCAGCCATTAAAAATTTAAAAAAAAAAAAATTCAGATCTGTTTTTTTTTTTTTTTTTTTTTTTTTTTTTAATTTAATAGTTATTGCAGGAATTAATATATTTGAGGAATTGCAGGAAACCATATTTTTCTTCTAAATTAAAGTGTAATTTTCAGTGTAAATTTTCAATGGATTATATTGTATAAAACTGTTTAACAAAATTTGAAAATTTGTACTTTGATGGCTAATGATTTTCTCAGAATTCTAAAATCATTGGATTTATGAAACTTATTTGATTATATATATATATATATATATATATATATATATTATATATAATGTTATATATATATGATTATATATATATATATATATATAATATTCATTTACTAAATTTAAAATTCTTCATTTTATTTATTTTTAACTAGATGCTATTAAATGTAATTTTCATAAAGATATTTTTATTATTTTTGCTACTTTCTTTCATCATACTTCCATTAATTCTGAAATATTTTTTAAAAAGAACATTTTAATCAATTCTAAAGTAATATGTTTATTAGATTTTTAATTAGTGTTAGACTTAGCAATTTGAAATCAGAAAAAACCTGATTTCTCATATGGTTGTTATTCTTTTCAAAGAAACAATTGGTACCCATTGTGGGTTGTAAATCAAATTCCAATAACTATGTCTCTTCTGTTTGGCAAAATTCTTTTTTGCTAATTGACAAGGCTACGACTACAACGCTGACTTTTAACCAAATTTAGAAATAAAGTATTATAATGAGTTGGCGATCATCACAATCGAACCAAACTACCTGCTTCAAAACAAAGAAATGCAGTTCCCATTGCTATGATTAAAATTCCTAAGTTCATCATCTTATGATGGATAACCAATCATATTCAAGAAATCAGAAAGACTGCATAACTCCTTCTCTAATCAATGACATCACTACATAGCTCTTTGAGTAAACAAGAAAAAGATTCGCAAAGATCAGCATTATCGCCAATAAACAATGACATTGGGTTATAGAGAAATATTTAAACATTCATTTTGAGTTTAGATAGTGTCCTCTGAATCATCATAACAAAAATATCACAAAGGTGAAATTTTTCTATTTTTCTAAATAAATAAAGTGTTTTCAAACTCATTTAAAAATAGTTTAAATGCTTATAATTTTACAACCCAACCATAAGATTGTATAACCCATCTAAAATCCATACATTGTCGATTAAACTGTACAAGTTGGCAGCTATGAAAAAGGAAACAATGTTGATAAACACAGCAATTTAATTATATAATCTGCCTATACTTGAAAGTATGTAATATTCTTATAAAATAAATAAAATACATTTGTTATTTCTACTTTAAACTTACCTGAAAAACATGTGCTGTTCCAGTTGAATTAGAAGTATCTCCTTCTAAAATAACATTATCAATTGATTGTTTAGCTCTACTTTTTCTGAAATCCTCATACAAACGTACCTAGAATATTTTTATGAAGAATACATAATTTTTATAATACATGTAATTCAATATGATATACATTAAAGATTTTCTTACCTGTAAAGGACTTAATTCACAATAATAATCTTGAATAATCTTAGGGGGTAAATCTTTCAAAACATCTTCCTTCATTCTCCTTAAGAGAAATGGTAGCACTTGCCTGTGTAATGACTCCATAGCTAATACTCCTTCAATAAAACCATACAACTATCATCAATATTAAATTTAAAAAATCAAGCTTTCTGTGATTTTTATATAAATGATTTAATTACCAGTTTCTTGTTCTTTAGATGATGATTTGGCATCCCTGCTCTGCAGAATTGGTTTGCTGTAACGAGCTGTAAACTGTTTTTCAGTTCCTAAGAAGCCAGGCATTAAGAAATCAAACAAAGACCATAGTTCTAAAACATTATTCTGAATAGGTGTACCAGATAAAATTAATCGATGATTAGCAGACAACTGTTTTATTGCTCGAGCTAACTAGAGGAAAAAAGAATATTTTCATTAAAATGTTAAAACAAACTATGCATGTAAAGGTACACAATCATACAGCAGAAATTTCTACTTTAATTCTTTTAAATTTTCCATGTACATTGGAAACAAGTTTTGGGAAAACTTAGGTTTGCCTATTTTATTGTTCTGAATGTTTTAATATTTTGAAATTTTGACTTCTGATTTGCGCTTATCACAAAACAAATTACTATATATATATATATATATATATATATATATATATATATATATATATATATATATATATATAATGCTTAAAAAATACAAAAAATACAATAGCAATTAACAATAAAATGTAAAACATTTTAATATAAAGGAATTTTTTAGCACTTTCTAACAACTATATCTTTCAATGAATAAATTATGAGACGATATTTAAAAATATTCATCTATTAACTGGACAAATTTGATATATTATAATCCTTTATAAGTCATATTAAGATTCTAATAAAATAAATTGTTACTTCAATAAAAAGCGATTTTTTTGGAAGACATTCCAGTGAAAGATTTGAAATAGAAGAAGTATGCATAAATACCCTATAACTTAAAATTGGTGATATTAATAATTTCTGTTCTTAGTTAGAAATACAAAACATTAAGAAGTGTTACATGGATCTATAAATGGTGTGATATATATTCATTAAGGAAACTAAATGCAGTCTCTGAGTATGTTGATATTAAATAACCATCAGCAGCTCATTGTGTAACTGTTTACTGAAGACATTTCAAATCATAATTATTTCTTCAATTATGGACAAAATGGTCAATCAAATATTAACATCTGGAATTGATTGTATGCCTTTGGACTTTCTAGAACTGAGAGTAATAACAATGTAATCACAAAAATATTTGTGAAGTTTATCAAAAATAAATAAATAAATAAAATAAACATTTAATGAAAGAGGTGGGTTTTATTATTATTATATTAGCATAAACTGTAGCCAACAATTTGATAAGAATAAAGCTAGATACAAGCATTAAGTCAGACAACTGAAATTAGTACAATCTTATATATATATAACCAACCTACAAACTACATTAAACAGTTTAATCAATAACTTCCTTAGTCAATCGTCCAAAATGGAAAATCACCAGGGAAATTGTTTAAGTAGCATATGAATTTGTTTCAAAGAAAAAGCTAACCATTCCCCCAAATTGCATTTTTTAAGCACTTAATCACTGGAGATGAAAAATGGGACAATAATACAAAATGCAATAGACAACACATCCATCTGACACAAAGTATTAAGTTGGTTAGTATAAAAAAAAAAAGAACTTTCGTGTTATTGGTAGAGTTAATACTTGCTCGCTAAGGTTAGTTCCTTGGTAGTCTAAAGGGTTAATAAAATTATGAAAACAATGTAGAAAGCTCTTTAATAGAGCTAAAAAGAATGGTGAGTGGCAGAAATATAAACTTTCACTTACCACTTATAATAAAGCTATCAGGAATTCTAAAAATAAGTCCTGGCAAAATTACGGTACTAAGATTAAAACTGTGTCTGATTCTGCAAGACTTGTTAAAATAATGTCTACAGACAGGAACTGCTGTCTAAACAATTTTAAATTGCTGAATGGTAAATTTTTAGAATCTGGAAGGGAGACCCTGGTTGAATTGTTCAGAGTTCACTTTCCACGTTCCAATGAAATGAATAGAACTCTTAATTTTACATTCTCTACATCAAATTGCGGTATAAATTGATGTAGCTGAAAAATCATAACTTTTAAATAAACAATAAGGGCAATAATGTCCTTTAAAATCACCGCGAATAGATGGAATTGTACCTGCTCTGCTTATTGAGGGAGTTGAGTGCATTATCCCAATTCTTTGTAGAATTTTTTGGGCATGTATAGCTTTTGGCCATATACCTATTGCTTTGAGGTATACAAAAGTAATTTTTATTCCTAAAATAGGGAAAGATAATTACTAAGAAGCTAAATCTTTCATACCCATCAGATTTACATCTTTTCTTTTTAAGGCAATTGAAAAGGTGATAGACATATTTTAGAAAAGTTCACTTAGTTGGAAAACCACTTTCTGATTCTCAATATGCATATCAATTTGGTAGATCCACCGATAACGCAATCTACAATCTGTCCTAAACTCCTCCTGTGGCTAAGAAACTTGCTTTAGTTGTTTTCTTAGATATATAAGGTGCCTTTGATATATTGTATAGATATCTATTGGAACAATTTTACAATCTCTTGCTAAAAAGGGAATTAATGACACAATCTGTTCTTAGATAAAAAAATAGGCTCAATAACAGATTTGTCAGTGCCTCATTTTTAGGGGAAAACATGATGATCCAAGCCAAAGCTGGTTGTCCAAAGGGAGGGGTTCTTTCACTGATCTTAAGGAGTTGTGTAGTAGTTCCCTTTTAGAGGTAAGTTTGGTGAAACAATCTCTAGCATCATGTCCAATGCCCTCAAACAAGTTGAGACTTGGTGTAAAAAAGACAGCCTTTCTGTGAATCCTCAAAAAACCAGTATGGTAGCCTTCACAAGGAAAAAGAATCTTTATCCGAAAATGATAACTTCTTTTGGTCAAGAATTAACTTGCTCCAAGGAAGTTAAATTCTTAGGAGCATTTTTTGACATGAACTTAAGTTGGAACAAGCACTTCAACTTTTGTATTGAAAGAGCAAAAAAAAAAAAAAAAAACTTTCTGGTCATGTAGAAATGCATTTGGAAGAACTTGGAGCTTAAATCTCAAAGTTATTTATTGGATTTACACTATGATCATTTGTCCCATCATTACTAATGGCTCAGTGGTCTGGTCGCCTAAAATCAAAAATGAAACTGCCACGATAGAATTAACAAAACTTAAAGTATGATCTATGTAACTATCTCTGAATGTATTAAAACTACTCCCAACATCTACACTGGAGCTTTTGCTTGGTAGGCATCCTCTTTACATGCGTATTGAAGCAGAGGCAATGCTTAGCAAGAAAAGACTCAAAAATACAAGTCGGTGGAAGGACTAATGCAGTTTTTTGTCTTAGGGAAACTTTAATGCTGGCGTAACTCGTTATCCTTTCATAAGTATGCCTACTGATTACACAATTGTTAAATATGCTTTTGATAAGCCTTATAAAATCATATTTCTCTTGAGAGAAGACTGGAATAATGTTGCCATCAATGAAAACTGTACTTACTGGTATATTGATGGCTCAAAAATGAATTCCAACACTGAGACTGGTATTTGTTGTCCTGCTGATGGCACAAAGTTATCATTCCCTTTGGATAAATATACAACTGTATTCCAAGCAGAAGTCTTTGCCATTCTCATGTGCAGTAGAATATGCTTGGACAGAAACTATTCTCAGAAAAGAATAATTATCTGCTCTGACAGAGTCAAGTTGCATTACTAGCTCTACAGAAGTCAACTGTAACTTTAACGTGGGTACCTGGGCACTCTGGTGTTCATGGCAATGAATTAGCTGATGAGTTGGGAAGGGCTTGATCAACTTTGATCAATTTTTGGTCCAGAACCAATGCTAAGTATTTCAAAAGAATTCATCAGAAAGAGCATTTTTGATGTCTTCAGAAAACAACAGTTTATGAGCAGGTACAATGCCAGCAATCAAAGCTAAGCAAGGCAATTAAGTACACCATGCCCTAGTAAAAGGCAAAAAGAATTATGAAAGATCAATAGAAGCAGTCTAAGGAAAGCAATGGGACTTCTTACAGGACACTGCCACCTTAAAAGACATCACACCATAATGGAAATATCAGATGAATCCACTTGCAGAGGTTGTGATTATATGGTAGAAACTTCAATACACATCTTACGTGAAACTTTTTCTGCACATAGATTTGAACATTTGGATCAGTACTTGACCAAACAGTGGATGTTGCAGGAAATTCCTATAAAATGTATCCTGAATTTTGTTTCAGCCACTGGTCTCTTTAAAGAGAGCTTTCTGAGAGGTATAGTACAATACATCTATGGTCACAGTGCTAAGTTCTATTAGAATCACCCTATTTTAATTCTA
This sequence comes from Latrodectus elegans, assembly GCA_030067965.1. Lineage (NCBI taxonomy): Eukaryota > Metazoa > Arthropoda > Arachnida > Araneae > Theridiidae > Latrodectus > Latrodectus elegans. The sequence continues at coordinate 108,336,480 of CM057822.1, forward strand.
ATCTATTGGTAGAGTATTAACATAATCATTTGTGTTGAAGTGCTGAGATTCAGGCAAGGTGTGAATATAGACCTTTAATATGAACAGTTCGATCTAGTAAATCAACCATTAGTTGAAAAAAATCGAGAGATATTTCACAAAAAAAGATATTCAGTAGTTCAATAATGCAAGACTGACTTGTAACAAGATGAATCATGGAAAAAATATTGAATTGGAAGTGGGATGTTCTACTGTACCTACCACACTTTTTTGGCATTACAGTCTGAGATACATCATTCCAATCATTAATTCAATTTTTACATGAAAAATATGTAAAACAATATTATATTTGAAACTTTTTTCTAATTTTGCGTCATACTATTTTACAGTCACTTTCAGCAATAGGGATTAATTAGGCTTTTTAAAGTAATTAAGATTAAAAACCAACCAGATTCTTTTTCAATCCAACAAGAAAAATATTCTCACTAAACAACAAAAGTTGAAAAAACTAAATGACATAACAAAGGAGGAAACATCATTAACTAAAATGTTGGTAAAATCCATTTCCTTAAATTTAATTTTTAAAAAAGATAAATTTCCATCCTCCTTACAGGAAATAAGCAATGTGTAAGTGATTGAATAATTATAAGAATTGCTTCCACAAAAGCTAACTAATCACTAATTCAAATAGTCACGATGACTATGTTAAATAAAAGTAAATCATTATGTATATATAAAAGTTTTTCTTTAAAATTTTCTTCAAAGATGAGAATTAACACTCTTAAATGTGTGAATTTACAGCTCAGAAAATAATTATGAACATAAAACAAATAACTAGAAGCTGCTACTTTATATACTGACTTCCACAAATAACAGAAATACTCATTTTAATTTATTAATTATACTATCAATAAAAATTACTTTAAATATATAATACATCAATATAAAGGCATGTTAAGCTTTTAACTCTTGCCCAGAATCTTATTCTAAAATTCAATATTTAAATAACCTTTCGCCTGCAATTTAAAGTGAAACAAAATGTATTTCAAAGAAATTTTTCAAACGTTTTTCAGAAGAATTGTATAAGCAAAATTATTACTTACTTTTGTTTTACCATTCTTAATTATATGACCTTCATCAAGTATACAATAATTCCAATGAATGCCACCAAAGAACTCAATATCATTGCGAACTATGTCATATGATGCTACAACTAAATTATAATTCTTTACTAGAGGGCGTAATCTAAAATTAGATATTACTTACATTAGTAAAGAAAATCAAATTGCATTTATACATTCTCAAAGAAAGTGTTTCTATCACTCTCTTTTTCTATAAATATGTTATTAATTGGAAAAGTTTATTTGTGGCAAAATCATCCACTTTTTGTGCATGAGTGTTCATTTGACCAAGACTTACAGATTCATTAAAAAAGAGAATAATAATTAGTTACTTTATACTTAACATATTTCCTTTTTCAAATTAAGAAACTATGACCTTTCCTTAAGATCTGCTTGCAATTAGAATGAGAAACATTTTATATTTATACCTTTTTAGAAGAAAATATTTTCATTTTATAAAAAAAGGAACTAGAAATTTATTTTAACAACTTTAATTTTTCAGCATATTTTGCTATATAAAAGGACAATCTTGCCTTAAAGCAAGAAACTACTTAATAATATTATTTTAAAGCTTTTTAAGCTCTTTATTTATATTTATTAAAATAAAACTAAGCTTATCTAAAATATTTACTAAGCATTCTGCTCATAGGCTTTAAATAAAATTTGTAAAGCTGCAATCATGAAAACAAATACAGTCATACAACATATGTGGTAAATTTTTTTGCAAAAATGCACAATTTTCATATTTTAAAAAGTGTTTAAACATTGCACACACTTTTATTTAATAAAAATGAAAATTTTTACTATGAATAAAATTCAATAGAAAATAAGAGGATTCTCATTTAAATCTAGAAGAGAATTTAATTTTGTTGATTTTCAAAGCTTTGCACTCAATAATTTCTGATTAACTATAAAACATTTTTTATATAAACTTAAGTGAAATTGAATATTTTAATTACCTTTACAAATCTCATAAGTGCAAAAAGTGTTTTTATTTACTTTCATTTTATTACCAACAAAAGGAAAATAAAAGCACCATCAATAAGTAATCAAATTGAAAACAATAATGGGCAAAGGGCAGTAGAAAACCACAACGATAAAAATGTAAAATAAGAAATTTATAGATAAATAAATTGAAAAATGAATCTGAATTTAAAAATATTCAAAAATTACATATTTTTGAAAAAAAAATTTTGCAAAAAAGCATTCTGGTCAGAAGTACCATATAAATATTTTTAATGTATATAAATAAATAAAATTATGTATTTATTTTCAATTCAAATGTAATTCTCAATATTTTAGGCACCCCTATAAAATATTCTTTAAATTATATACTGTGTAAATGCAAAAACTGGAGACTTTTAGCTTTGTAAAGAAAAGTGAAGAATTTATTTATAAATTAAAATAACAAAATAAAAAAGAATTTCCTTTTTTATAAGATAAATGTCTACAGTTTAAATTTTGTATATAAAACTCAATGCATCAGAATATAAAGAATTAACTTTTATTATCACCACAAAAAAATTCTTGATATTGATTGGTTTACAAATAAGACGTAAAATACTTGAATATATGCTTTCATATATCTACTTTTTCACATCATATAGCTACTAGGAAATAACATCTTATTTTTAACATGGATTGATTTCATAATTCTGCTAAGCATTTCTAACATTTGTTTTCTAAATTTTTAAGAAAATTGCAAAAAAAAGGTTAAAAATTCAAAATTTTCTTTTAAAAATCAGAATGGTAAGCAAATATATTACTGAAACATCTGAATGAAAATATTACTTTAGCCTGAATTAAAGCAGGTAAAACTAAAGTATTGGTCTACAACTCTTACTCTCAGAGAGTTTTACGAATACATGTAAAATATAACAGTATACATGCAATTAAGATTAATTTTTCCAAAATTTTACAGAAAATTGAATTTTGATTTTATATAGCATACCAATTTTCTAAAATCAAATCTTGAATTTAAAAAAAATGTATGATTTTCCCGAACTTTAAAAAATGAGGAAATTTAAATTTAATAGTTGACATTATTTGCAAATTAAACTACATTATCATTATTATTTGCACAATATACTATTATGTTAGTTATTGTAACTTATTAAAAAATGCTCAGTTAAAAAAAAAAAAAACTCTTATTAAAAAAAATATTTGCTTTTAAACAAAATAAATATTTTGAAATCTTACTAACAGGTTTAATGTCTATAGCATATACATAATATTTCAGCAAAATTAAAAATTTTAAATGATGAAGCATGATTACATTTCCAAATTACAGAAACACTTTGTAAAAATAATATTAACAACTTCTGATTTCGAATAAAAAGTGACATTTAGCATTCTAAAAGCTAAAACCTGAGTAGTTTAAAAAATACAACATTAGGAATATGAAATAAAATTAAGAAGTAGAACTATGACAAGGAAAAACCATCACCTTATTCTTTCTGAAGGAGGACCAGTATAATGTATGGGATTTAGATATTGTAAATCTACAAATTTGTCAACTTCATAAATCCAATGCCCAGTCAATGTAGGAGGACAAACAACAAGGGATGGAAGTGGTTTGCAATCAGGTTGTTTCGTTTCCTAAATAAAAATCAATTTTGATAATAAAGAAAAAATTTTAAATCAGCAGGAATAATAAAATAAACAATTTTAAAAGAATTTTAATTATTAGAATAAGCTAAATTAGCAGACAGCTTTGTTAAAAATATAAATTGAATATTCCAAAGTAAATATATTGTGCTAATTTAGATATAATAATAACAATAATAAAGAAAAAGAAAAAATTTTTACATATTTTCTATTCAAAACATTGATACTTTAAAAAATATTTGTAACACACAATTTGAGAATACATCACACAATAACAAACAATAGCTTCTTCATGTGAATACTTATGATATATTGTTTATTTACAATTATTTGATTTTATATTCATATAAATATAATAATTCTTATATTGCACTGTTTAAAAATCAATTTTATTAACTAATGATTTAAAAATTGAACAATGCTTTAAAATATACAAACAAATAAGTTCTAAAATAATGTATAATATCATAAAAAATTGATAAAATTCATTGAAATTTTTTTTAAATATTTTATAAAACATTTCCTAAATTTCACGAATTTAAAAGAATTGTATAAACAATTGATGAGAGTTATAATATAAAAATGTTGGTAGTAAAAAATGTCTTTATGCACAAATTGAAAATCACAACTCACTTTATATGCTTTTTGTCTCAAGAAATGATCTCCAGCCAATATGCAAATAGATTGTAAGGTTTTTCCCAATCCCATATCATCACATAAAATTCCATTTAATTTGTACTTATTTAAGAAAGCCAGCCAATTCACACCATCCTGAAATGCAAGAAATAATAAATCTTCCTGAAATCACATTCAATCCATTTATCTCTATTAATACTTAACATACAAAAATTTAAAAAACATGTTTTCTAATTTGAGTTTTAAAAAAATCCAATTTCTTTTTAAATTCAACTATTTTTAACAAAATTAGTTAGGAGAGATCATGAATCATACACAGAAGTGTTAGATAAGGAAATTGTTTTAGCATATTAAGATAATTAATGTTAAATTGTAAGGACATAGTATTGGTAATCAAAGAAATACACTTAGCAGAAATAATAAATTTTATTTGTGCAAAAGTAACTTTAACATCATTCAGCAACATATAAAAGATTTAGTACAATAAAGTTCAAATTTTAAAAGAGAAAAACCATAAGTTGAGTAAAATTGTACAAAAAGTAATTCAACACTCAAAGGAACCCAATTAAAAATAATAAAACAGCAATATTATAATGTAAAATAAAAATACATAATTTTCTTCCTGCAAAGAATTAAAATGAATCAAGTATATCTGATATAAAAATCCTAAACTGCATATTATTAATAGTTAGATCATGGGATCCCAAACTTTTTTTCTCGTGGACCACTTTCAAAGTTATACTATTTTCAGTAGACCCCTGCCGCTACATTTCTACTGTATTCCCAAAACTCATAAAAAAATATCACCGTAAATTGGGGAAGTTAGGAAGAAAAAAAAATAGCACATTTTCTTGTGTCCTATTTATTAAAATAATGCTTAAGTATATAAAATTATAAACATTTATTATTATAAACAATCAACAATTGACAAAAAATCAACAAGGAACTCTAAAATGTAAATCAACAATAAAAAAATTGTCATACTTTTAATGAGACAGATGTACTTGATCAATTGACAGCAAATTATCAATATTTGGCTTCAGTTTTGTAAGAAGTAGTCTCAAATCTCTCTGTTCTGTGATGTGCAATTCGCTCCTTTTTCTGTAAACAGGTGGGCAACAGCACTAAAGCTTGATTCAACAAGATATGACAAGGGAAATGCTATCAAAAATTTTCTCGCAATTTCAAACAATCCAGGATATTTTTCGGGGATTTCTGCCTGCAGCCAAAATGTTTAATAGCCATTTTTAAATTTCTTATTGGTGGTGAGCTTAAATAGCTCCTCTTGTAATACCAAAATCACCTCTTCCATTTCATCAAATGGGGTTATGATCCATGGTGGTATTTCAATTGTCAGAATATCTTCAAAGCTATTTTTGAAGTCATCATGCAGGGTATTTAAATATTGAGCGCAAGTCTGAATATCCTCACAAGACATTCTATTTGTGACAAGTACGGAAACTGGAAGAATTCGTACCGACTAATATTTAGTTTCATTAATTTCAATTTATCAAGAAAAGCCGAAATTACATCCTTTGTTTTCATTAAATTAAGGCTGTCCCCTTGTAACTGCATGTTAATGTCATTGAATTTTTAAGCAACTTTGTTTAATACGCAATGTCTGCTTTATATTTGAACAGATTTTCTCTTAAATCCGGTGCTTTAATTTTCCAGAATCTCTATCGCTGATTGGAAAAGTGAATAAAAACTCAATAAGTATGCATCTTTCGACAATCAACGTACTTCAATATGTAAGAACAATCGTTGGAAATCTACATCACTTTCATTGCACAATAGTGAAAATAAACGGGTATTGAAAGTATTGCTTCTTATTTTATTAACTGCGTTAATCACAAATTGAAGTGATTGGTGCAATCTATCTCAAATTTTTCAAAATCCAAGAAACAAATGAGTAATGTTTAGCTTTTGGCATTCATATTTATACTAATGTAGATTGCAAGCACAGCACAAGTCGCATTTCATCCCTTTGGCGGTCTAAGCCAGCATGCCAGACGAGCAGGTGCAAGAGTGACACTTTGCAAGTTTTGACATGTGGTGTACACTTTATCTATTGTTTTATTCAATTCTGTGTTTGAACTGAGTCTCAAATGTTTTTGAGTACCTACCTAGTGAATGATGCTACCAGCCTACATTGATAGGTGAGTCCAAGCCAAAACTCTGTCATTATGAAAACCAGAAAATTTTTCGTTAACCCCCACTTATAACTTGGGAGCCCATTTTTTTGTCACATCTATATGGACCCCCGTATGGTCTCCTATGGACCCATGAGGGTCCACCTGGACCATTGCGGGAACCTATAAGCTAGATGATACAGAGAGAATTCTAGTGTGGTTAAGAAATATAAATATTCAGAAATTGCACATATTTATGTATTTTAGACAATCAAATTTTCATGCAGTAATATTTATCTTCACATCTTGTTGCATTGATTAAAATAAAATGAATATTTTAACAAATCTTTGACTGCAAATTATGTGGAATGAGGTAGTGGAGTGGAATAAACATTCATTACTACCTGATATTCTCATAATTTACTCCTGAGATAGTTAATGAAGATATTAACATAATAAAGAGAAATACATTAAATATATACTGTCATTGGGCAAATTTGTTACAATTATTAATTTGACTTTTCAGCATAGAATGATTTTTTGTTTGAATATAAAGCCAGTACATAATATGAAATTAATAACAAAATAAAACTGCCATTGAGAAAAATCATCTATTTTTCACTGTTTCAAAAAAAAATGATTAAAGATATTTTTACACAAATATAACAAAAACAAAACTACTAACATTCATTCTGATATTGATAACCAGCAAGTAGGAAGTCTTTAAGATACCAGAGAATTAATACCTTATTTTAATAATATAATTTATGGCAAAATTACCTGCTGGTAAGAGCGAAGTTCAGCATTTACAGGAACGGGAACAACATATGGGTCAGCTTTTTTAGGGTCCATTAGTTGTTCTAGAAATTTTCTTTCTTTTTCTTTTTTCTCCATTAAGATTGGATCAAGAGGACTGTTTAATCCCCCCTACAAATTAGCATATTAAGTAACATGCATAAAATTTTCATGAAATGTACAAAACTCATTATTTATTTATTTTATTTTTTTTTTTTTAATATTTTTATAAATGATGGTAGCATATTTATTTTTTTACAAACAAAATCTAACTAAACTTTTTCACATTTACATCAAAGCTCAATACAAACCTTTTAGGAAAATTATATACATGATTCTTAGATTTTAGTATTTGACACTATGTAGCATATTGCTTAATAGGTATGACATTTCATAATTTCTGTAACTCAATACAAACAGAAAGTAATTAAATAATAATTAAAATAATACAGACATAAAATAAGAATTTCAAATTCAAAAGAGCAGAATAAATAAAAAAAGTCATAAAATATAGAAAGGAAGTCTTGATAAGAATCCTTAAACAAGCTTATGTTCTAGCTTTCCAAATGTGCATGCTTGTAGTTGGCCTATAAAACTGGGGAAAATTAACAATGAAAATAAAAATCAGCATATTTGTTCAAATTTCTAGTTAATAAATAAAAAATTTTATATAATATATAGGACATAACACCTGTTACTTTTAAGCAATAAATCAAAATTGCAGCATGAAACTAATACAAATATCAGCAGAGCAAGAAATTATTTGGTTTTATAATATCACAATACCAATAACAAAATGCTATAAGATTTTTTGTATGTAATGCAGTTTCATAAAATTATTATATGAAAGAGTGATTATGAATAAAAGAGATATCAAAAACCACTTGAGAGAAAATCAGGAAGTGTGTGCTGCAGATTATAATTGTAAGAAGTTAATTTTTTTAAAAAAGTAAGATTTAATTATAATTTCATAATAGAAATTCATTAATTTAATAAAAATTTATTAGTTTAATACATAATCTATTCATTTAATGAGAAATTTTAATAATTTAAACATTTAATTCAGATTTTTATGTAAAAATAAAGTTATTAATTCTTTCTAGGGAAAATGTTAGTTTAGTAATATTTTCCTTTCAAAAACTACAAATATTAACAATTATATTATAAATACTATTTAAAATATGATGCATATTACATTTTGAGATTCTACTTTAATGATAAACAAGCAATAAAATCATTGAAAAAGTAACAACTTACTTCAAGGGGCATAAGTTTGATTAAAGTAGCAAAACAATGAGTAGCTAAAAGTCGCACATGTTCATTCTGGTCGCTCATTCTACCCAACATAGGAACAATGAGAAATACTATATAGGGAACAACATCAAGACCTAATTCCTCAATGATGTCTGAGAAATTTGTCAAGAATAAACAATCTGTTTACAAAAGTAAATTCTTATTTAAAGTAGTTAAAATATATATCAAAATTTTAAGACTTTATAACTTGTGATAACTATTATTTCAAATAAACTTATTACAACCATCATTCCAAACATAAGTAAAAGTCTCATAACACAACACAATATCATTAAATTATTGAAAATTTTAACTCTAATTAGAAATAAGAAAAGAAATGATTTATGAACAATTTACACTAATGTCTTTTGTAAAAAATTTAAGTTAAAAAATTTCCAAAAGATTTTTATTGACTTAAAAACAATAAAAAACATTAAAATATTTTAAAAAGAACTTTTAAATATTATGTATTTAAGCAATGTTAAAAATTTGAATGTATTATACAGAAAACTAGAATTTAAATAAGCTGTTTCTCTAAACAGTAAATTAATATAGAAATTGGTATGGTTGTAGCTATTACAGAATATTAATGTGAAAACAGATAAAAATCTATAAGCAACTAGATCATGAGACAAATCCATAAAGTAACAGGAATGTAGTAGGGGCAATTATATGTAATATATACATATTATTGCCCCTACACATTCATGTTCCATACAGCATATCACTGAAACTAAAATCCTTGTTGTCAGTAATACAGATAGTACCAGATTTTTATATAAATTCAAATCAAAAGAAATAGGAGTCAATGACATTGACGTATCCATGCTTCTCAAACTGCAAAAATAATTTTATCACATGCATCTAACATAATTCTGTTGTAAGTAAACAAAATATATAGTTGCAATGTACCTTATCAGCACTGATGGACTAACAGCTCAGCATAACTATTGAGGATACGTCTATGGAGATTTAATAGAACAATGTTTTTCTTTTATTGTTGATGGACAACATCTATAGTGTGTATATAACAGTGACCAATATCTATTAGTTTTTTTTTTATTTATTCACAATAAATATGAGAGCATTTATCAACATAATACAGCATAAAAATGAGATTCACCATGAGAAATTCTAAGTTACAAAATAAACAACCTTTTTTGATATCCATTTGTTAGCATGGTGAAAATATACATATGAGGCTAAGGTTATATATGCCCTTAAAAATGATGGACAATTAACCCTAAAAGCACAGTTGATTTATTTGAGTTTCCACTGCTGGCATTAATGTTAAACAGATGTAGCATAGGATGATGTCTTGTAATACTCTACATTCAACATGGTTGGAGTAACATTCTCTTACTGATTGAATGGCACTTATCAATTTTTTTTTTAATTCTTGATAGTAAAACTAATTGCAAAATGAGCAACAAAATAAAATGTTAAAAAATAAATAGAAAGCCTTTTTGTATGTTTAGGTTTTGTAAATAAATAACACTCAAGTATAATTATCTTAAATTCAAACTAATTTAGCTTTAAGGAAAATTACTCAGATATGATAAATGCAAGCAGAGGGAAATAAAAGTGAAATTAAAGACCTTGTTGGGGTGAAAGAGAAAACACTTCAAATTATACAAGTTAAATAATAAAATTCCAAAAATATTTCAAAATTCATTTCTAAAAAAATGAAACCTAAAAACAGAGTAGAAAAATTAATGAAAATAAACAGAAAATTAAAGTAAATGTCAAGTAACACTTATCAATAGAGTTATCTATTTGAGAAAGTTTATAAATATAATAGTTTATAAATATATAGGTTTCTTTTATAATGCATTCAAAATAGTATGATAATGAATAATTTAATATTTAATAAAGGCAGATGTAATTCACTAATTGTAATAATAAAAATGTGTGGTAAATTCTTGGCACATTTAACTTATCTGTAAAAAATCTTCCACATTGTAACATGCTAAAAAGGCGAGAATCAGTACAGCGCATACGCGCCAGATTCTGCCCCCCTCCTCCTTTCCGGTTATATTGTTTTTTGTTTGTTTTAGAAAAGTGTATTTCTCAGAGAGACAACGCACTGGAGGTGCGCTTGTGGCGGTGTCCGTCAATGAAATTGTTATGATCATTAAGTGGAAATTGTTTTAAAATATTTGTAAATAGTAAAAATTATGTATATACTTAAAATTTATTCTCATCAATAAATTAAATTTAATTGAAATCGTCATCAATTGCCTTGCCACCTCGGTACGCTACAGCTTTAAATGGTGCCATCGGTGCAGATAGAACTGTTTCGAATAATTCTGAAGAATTAATGAGTGATTCTAAGTAAAAGTTATTTTTGAGAAGTGTTGTCATCCCGACAGCAGAAGATAAATTGAATGCAACCTGCTATTGATATTTGTTGAGTTTGATTTCGTGGTTACGATTCCGACCCTTGGAATCAGAAGATTTGGCATACTGCTATTTTGGAGTGGAAAGAAAAAAGGATTTCCAGTTAAATTCCCGCCCGTGGAATAGAAGAGAAACAGTTAGTTTCAACCCTTGGAAAAAGAAGCCTCCAGCTTGAAGTATTAATTCAATCCATAGCACCCTGCTATTTTGATGTGTTTCCTGTTATGCTCAATTCCATCCAGTGGAATAGAAATATGTTGTTTTGATTCCAGCCCTTGGAACAAAAAGAAAATAGCTTTCTATTTGTGATTTAATTCCATCTGAAATTTTGTGATGAGAATCTAAGAAATTTTGCGCTACTTCTGATTTTCGAATCCATCCTTGACAAGTATACAGTTTCGGAATTGTGTTTTGAAAATTCCTGTTCCTGGAATCAAGAAAAAAGTGATAATCAAGAAGTGTTGTGTGCATGTGTTTTTTTCAGTGAAATCTCGAAAAAAGTGAAAAAAGAAAGAAATTTCGTGTGAAAGTGAGAGTTCGAAATCGAATTCAAAATCGAAAATAAGTGAAAAAATATATATATATACTTAAATATAATTATTTCACTTGAAATGTTGATGTAATTTGATAGGAATTATTTTTGGGTTTAAAAAAATCGATAAATTGTGTTTGTTATTTTCAAAACTCAGTTAAGAAGTTTCATTTTGAATGATTAGTGAAAACATTATACTTACATTAGTGTTTTGTATAATAAAATTGTGTATGATATATAATTTCATTAATTTTATATATTGTTAGTTAAAATTTCTTGCACATTTGCAGAAATATTTGATTAGAATTATTTTTTTATTGGGTATCCTATCCTGTTCAGTTTTGAGTTGTGATGTTATTAATGAAAATCTTTCTAGTATTTTCGTTTTATTGACATATAAGTTTGAGTAAAAATAATAGTTGATATATATCGTATATATGCATACTATTACTGTTAAATTTTGATACCGAATTTCTTTATTTCTTAAAATTCGTATATTTAAATTGTTATTATTCTTGTATGCAAATTTTTTAGTCTAGGTCATGTTCTAAGTGTATCGTAGACTACAGTACACGTTTGTACGAATTTTAATAGAATTAATTTCTGCTAAGAGAAAAAAAAGTGATTTTTAATGTATATGATATGTTTTTAAGCCAATTCTGTTTCCAAAAGTAAAACGAAATTATTATATTAAGTATTGAAATTTTATCTTAAGTTTGAATATATTATAAAATAAATATTTTAAGTTAGATATTGAGAACTTAGAAAAGCTGAAATAGAAGCTGAACAATGGAGAAGAAAATCTGAAATAGAAGCTGAAGAACAGAGAAGAAAATCTGAAATAGAAGCTGAAGAATGGAGAAAAGAAGCTGAAAAATGGAGAAGAGAAGCAGAAAGAGAACATGAATTAGAAAAGCTGAGATTAGAAGCTCAATTGAAACTTACTAATGGATCCCCCAGCGAAGATGCGGACCATTTCTGTAAAGATCTTCAAGGAATGATCCATAGATATGATGTAAAAGAAGATATTAGTCTATATTTAATTCTTTTTGAACGCCAGGCACGTCGTGCCCAAATACCTAAAGAATTGTGGGTTTCATATTTGTTAGGCTTACTGCCGTATGAAATCACTCAAATAATTGCACGTGAGCCAGAAGAAGAAGCACAGAATTATGATTATGTTAAAGAAGTTTTATTTAAAAGATTTAAATTGACCCCAGAGAAGTTTAGACAATTGTTTGTAAAACATCAGAAGGAAAATGATGTTACTTGGATAGATTATTATCATGAACTTTATAATTATTTTTATGGGTGGATCAATGGACTTAAAGTTGATACTTTTGAAAAGTTAAGTGATTTAATCCTAACAGATCAGATTAAAAAGACAGCTGCACAAGAATTTAAAGAATTCTATTTAGATGAATGGGGTAGTATAAACAATCCACTTCATTTGGCAGAGAAATTAGAAGAATTTGAGAACATTAAGAAAACTATCAAACCAATTAATGTGATGAAGAAGAAAACTATTCAACATCAAAATCAAAGATCATATAGCCCTCCTCACAGGTTTGTGAAACGTGATAATCATAGGAATGAAAATTTTAAGACAGAGAAGATCTTAAGGAAGGATTTGAAGATAAAAGTTTTGAAAAAAGAAGACTATTGAAATGTTTTGAATGCAATTCTACTGACCATTTGAGACCACAATGCCCTTTAATTAAAAGACAAGCCCCTAATTCTATAAATAATGTAGGAGAAGAAATGGTTAAGGAATTACTCAAACCATATACAATTATTGGGAAAGTGAATGGAATTAAATGTGAAATTTTGAGAGATACTGGTGCCACAATAGATATTGTTAGTAGGAAGTATGTATTGCCTAATGATATGACTGGTGAACATGTTTGGGTACAACAACCCTTAGATTTGAATCCCACATGTTTACCAATTGCACGAATTGTGTTGGAGAGTGATTTAGGAAATGTTATTACAAAGGCTGCTATTATTACAAATGAATTGGATCGTGGTAGATAACTATTAGGAAACCGAACAGCCTCATTAATAGAAAAGGAGGAAAATAAGAATTTGGCAGATGAGACAAATAATGTGCAGACTAGAAGTCAGAAACGAGTAGAAGAGGAGTTGAAGATGAACTCAAACAAAACAAAAGAATGTTTGAATACAAATTCCAATGAAGTGGTTGTGGATAAGGAAGACTTAACAGTTTTACCAGAAGCTCAGTCGAATGATCCTTTAGTTTCCTTACTTAAAATTGATAAAGAAAAATTCAAAGAATGCCAAAGAACAAGTGAGGATCTCAAACCATTGTTTAAACAGGCTGAGAATATAGAGTCTGGAGAAGCCAATAAAACAAATTATGTAGTAAAAAATGAACTGTTACTTAAAAGGAAAGTAGATAAATTAAGACATGAAAATTGTTTATTAGTTGTTCCTAAGGAGTTCAGAGAAAAACTAAAAATCACTTGTCATGAAGGTACATCTGCTCCTCTTGGAGTTACTAAAACAAAAGACAGACTAGCTCGTAATTTTTACTGGCCAAATTGTTACAAAGAATTAGAAGAATTTGTAATGTCCTGTGATCCTTGTCAAAGAGCAAGAAAAGTTGGAGAGAAAAAGAAAGCTCCTATGAAAGTAGTACCAATAATATCTGAAGTTTTTAGAAAGATAAATACAGATGTTGTAGGTCCTTTGCCTGTCACACCTTCAGGAAAAAAATATATTCTTACTGCTATGTGTCTTGCATCCAAATATCCAGATGCTGTTGCCTTAGAAGATATATCATCCACATCAGTTGTTGATGCATTACTTCAAATGTTTAGCCGTATGGGCTTTCCTAAAGAGATCCAACATGATCAAGGGACCTCTTTTATGAGCGCTCTAACTACAGAATTTCTTCAGAGGTTTGGAATAAAAATAATACATAGTTCGGTGTATCATCCACAAAGTAATCCTGTAGAAAGATTCCACAGAACTATCAAACAAATTCTTAGAGTATTATGTTTAGAATCTTCCCCAGATTGGGAGCCGCATATTCATGCAGCTTTGTTTGCTTTAAGAACTATAACTCACGAGTCAACCGGATTCAGCCCTGCAGAATTAGTTTATGGAAAAAACTTAAGAAAACCAATAACCTTACTCTATGAACACTGGTTACAGCCTGAAGAAGAGCAAAATTCTGTTGTTGAATATGTTTTAAATCTTATCAGTTGACTAAAACGATGTCAAAATCTAGCTGTGAAAAAAATGGAAGAATGTCAAGAAAAGCGAAAGACTTATTATGATAGAAACAGTGTTAAACGAGAATTTAAAGAAGGAAGCCAAGTTCTTGTTTTGGCACCTTCTCCTGCAAATAAATTAGCTGTTCAATGGCATGGCCCAGGAACAATTGAATCTAAAATCTCTGATACTAACTACATTGTCTCTTTGCCTAATAAGAAAGAGAAATCACAAATTTATCATGTGAATTTACTAAAGCCCTATTACAATAGATCCAACTTTATAAATCTTGTTGAGTTAGATGAAATGAAAGATCCTCCAGATTTAGAAATTGAATTCCCATTTATTGAAAACAACCCAAATATTTTTAATTGTTCTGAATTAATTCAAAAAAATAATTTAGTAGAGAGATTAAGTAAAGAAGAGATTCAAATCTTAAGTGAATTGCTATGTAAATATTTTGACATATGTTATTTTATAGTTATTTGGTTAAGCTTATTATGTTTTGTTATTAGTTATTTGAGTAATTGTAAGACTTTTACTCATGTAAAAGTCCTTTCGGAGGGGGAAGGAGTTGTAACGTGCTAAAAAGGGGAGAATCAGTACAGCACATGCACGCCATATTCTGCCGCCCTCCTCCTTCCTGGTTATATTGTTTTTTGTTGGTTTTAGAAAAGTGTATTTCTCAGAGAGACAACGTACTGGAGGTGCGCTTGTGGTGGTGTCCGCCAATGACATTGTCATGATCATTAAGTGGAAATTGTTTTAAAATATTTGTAAATAGTAAAAATTATGTATATACTTAAAATTTATTCTCATCAATAAATTAAATTTAAATTAATTGAAATCGTCATCAATTGCCTTGCCACCTCGGTACGCTACAGCTTCAATTTTAGATATCAAAATCCATAAGAATCCATCTGATAACTTATTTTAAATTTTTTCAATTTTTATAGACTAACAGTTTTAATTTCTATTGACACTGAAAAAAATATCATAGAAATCAATAGATTAAGAGAATGTTTTACATAAAATTAGATATTTTTAATATTTTCAACTACATAAAACAAATCAATATTCATATTTATCATACATTATTTGTTCATTATTCATGTTTGATGGTTTCAGCATAGAAAACAAAACTTCATTAATTTTTTTAAATTCAAATAATTTTTTACAGTAATCATACCAGATTACAATAAATATAAAGCTATGAAAAAAAATTATTTACAGAATTAACCAATTATTGTTTATAAAAGTTAAATTAAACTAAGCAATTTCATCATAGCAAAATTATCTTTCCAATAAAATCACAAGTCAAAATTCCATGAAGAAAATAATAAAATTTTACCAACACATATTTGAAATTATACAATTTTCACTCACTATTAAAAATTAACTTTCTAAACAGTTATCGTTTATGAAAATAAAGCATTGGAATAACCAAGATTATCTTTAAAATTAGATTTCTTGACCTATACATTGATAATACAAAATTTTAAGGATACATGCAACAGCTTCAATAGCTCCTTGTCTTTGTACATCATTGTCAGAAGCTCCCAAATTAGATAAAATTTTGCTTAAAACAACATTCATTGTGGGCTTAGTAATTACTTTTGACAGTCTTCCTAAGCAAGAAGCAGCTTTATGACGAACAACAGGTAAAGAATGCTCCAAACAACAAGTTATATGAGGAAGTACACTTTCAAGCTGCAATAAATAAAACACAAAAATTAATAATTTGAAACTCATCTAATTAAAATACATATTTTAATTCACAAATGTTTGTCATAAACATACCTCAAATCCAAACTGAATTTTCTTAATATTCTGAATTTTTATTTAAAGAAAAAAATGATTACAAATAAAAAAACTTTCTGAGAAGTTAATTTTTTACCTATATATAAACACATATAAAATGAAAAATTGTAAAAACTTAAAAAAAATTCTTAAAATAAATGCAAATTATTGTACTTCAAGTTATACATGGTTAAATGTATAGATTAATATATGTAAGACTATGCATATCAGTAAATGAGCTCAGAAGAACATTACAAGTATGGAAGGCATCTTTCACCATAACATTATTAATAATAACATTATTAATAACACCATTAACATTGTGATATTTTTTATTAACTGACAACTGCCTATGTTTCTGTAAGAACGGAGCAGGAACAGAACAAGTTGCAGCAGGAATCTTGTTCAGTTCATTTCAATGATACTTCTTAATTGATTCTTTGCATGCTCATTTTCTAACACAAGGAATAAACTGAGTAACAGTTTTTTTTGGTTAATCTCTCTTGCCTCAAAATAAAAGAGTGTTTTGCTGAATAAGGTACCAGATGATAGCAAAGTGCTGTCTTAATATTAATATATTTACTAAAAGAAGGTGTAAACCAAATAGGTTGTTTTCACTCATATAATGTGTAAAATAATGTTATTTTGATATTTTACAGAAAGTGAGCACCAGTAAAAAGGTATTTTTTTTTTTTTTTTTTTTTTTTTTTTTAAAGATAATTTATAAATAACATGTATGCATGTTAATTGATAAATTCTAGTTTAAACATTCAACTAGTGTTGAATAATGTAAAACACAAACAAAAATGATAATTTTTATGATGCACAAATTTTTTATGATGTACAAATTTTTTTTAACAAGAAATAGAAAAAAATTACACATTCAAACATATTTTGCCATGACAAAATATACAGCCAGCATATTGATATATTTGTCACAACTTCACAATTTTTAAAACTGTAAGTACTTTAATAAATAAATGTAGTTTTAAAATTTTTGTTACAAATTCCTTTTTTTAATATTGATACTAAAATAAAAATTTCTGCATAAGTTAACTGTTAAAACAGTAAAGAGTTATTTTGAAAGTCAAATTGAAAACGGAAAAAAGTTATTTGAAAGTCAAGTTGAATATGTTAAGGTTGGTTGGTTGGTTTTTATGGCGCAAGGTGCAGATAAGGACAAGCTGCGCCAATCACAAGATATTATACAACAGTTTTTTTTCACCAATTAAAAACATAAAATAGTAATATAGTTAAAATGTACATTAAAAGCATAAAATAGAAATATAGTTAAAATGTTCATAAAAAGTATAAAATAGAAATATAGTTAAAATATATATTAAAAGTATGTAAACATACAACATACACATATATAAGATTAAAAATTGTAATTAAATAAAATATTTCTAAATCAGATAAAATTCATAAATCCTATGTCTTTTAAAAATGCAAATAAATTGCGATGGGGTGGTTCCCCAAGCAAATCTTCCAATGCTAAAATATTACTATTAAAATATCTAAAACGCTGATGGTTAAAATCTGGGCACACAATTAAAATGTGATATACTGTAAATGGTTCATCACACTTTTCACACCACGGTTGGAGATCAGTTAAGATCAAATGTTTGTGGGTGAAACGCATGTGACCAATTCAAAGGCGAATCAGTCTGACATCTGCGCTTCGTAGAGATAAAATAGATAATGGAATGATGTATGAAAATATGGAATGGAGTTTGTTGTTGACTTGCAGGTCCCAGGATTCCTGCCAAAGAGAATATATGAAATGTTTGAATCCTTTTCTCATGTCCATTGATGGTATTGAAGGCAAAATGGAAGTAGCTGCAGATTTAGCGGCAGCATCAGCTTTCTCATTGCCATCTATTCCTATATGGCTTGGAATCCAACAAAACAGTATCTCAAATCCCTTGTTAGTAACAGAATTAATTAATTTGAATATCTTAGACACAACTGGATGGCAATTATAGTTGTTATTCCTCAAAGCTTCTAACACACTCATACTGTCAGTGTACACACAGAATTTACGTTCGTTTTTATTTGTTACCAACTGAAATGCTCGGTATATAGCCGTAGCCTCAGCAGTGAAGATGGAGCAGGATTTGTGAAGGCTATAACTGTAGGAGGTATCATCAAGATACACTCCACAGCCAACTGATCCTGGACATTTGGATCCATCCGTAAATACTGGAGTGTACATAGTATACTGACAGCGATGGAATGAATAAAGCTGTTGAAGAATAGCAGTATTTGTGTCTGATTTTTTATTACTTCCAAAATATTCAGCACAATAATGTGAGGATCATACCAAGAGGGGTGTGCGAAAAGGTCGGTAGACTCGACTCGGACATCACATAGGTCAGAAAACAAAATAATAGATTTAATACGACAGAGAAAAGGTTGAATGCTTAATGGTCTAGCATTATATAATCTCTTAAAAGCAGCACTTGGAATCATGGAACGTAAGGGATGATGAGGTGAGGACATGATTTTTGAATAATAATTAAGAGACAGCTGCATCCGCCGCAGGTCTAATGGCAACTGTTGGCAGATTACATATAGACTCTGGATGGGTGATGTACGAAATGCTCCACAGCAAATCCTTAAAGCAGAGTGGTGGATGGTGTCCAATCTACGTAAAATGGAAGATCTAGCCGATCCATAAGCAAGACAACCATAGTCAATACGAGATAAAATGATTGATTGATAAATTCGGAGCAATGAAGTGTGATCTGCACCCCAAAATGTATTAGACAACACCTTGAGGATATTGAGCAATCGCTCGCACTTCTTCCGCAGATATAAAGTATGCGGAAGGAAAGTTAACTTCTGATCGAAAATTACCCCGAGGAATTTTATCTTGTTGACCACAGGAATAGGTCTATTGCTTATGTGAAGCACAGGATCGGGATGAAGACTAGTTTTCCTACAAAAATGACTCTTACTAGGAGATATACTAAGACCATTTCATTCACACCAAGTAGTTAGATTGTTTACAGCTGTTTGCAATTGTCTCTCAATTATATTCATGTTTGAACCCTGATACGAAATTTGTAAGTCATCAACATATAAATTCCTATGAACTGAAGATGGTAACTGATGAAGTATATTATTGATGAAAAGGTTAAAAAGGGTTACGCTTAAAACGCTACCTTGAGGGACACCCTCAGATTGAGTAAAAGTATTGGAAACTGTAGTTCCAACACATACTTTAAAAAGCCTAGTGGCTAGGAAATTCTGTATAAATACTGGAAGATTACCCTTAAATCCAAGATTATGCATATTACGGAGAACGCCATAACGCCACGTACGAGCGTATGCTTTCTCAATATCAAAGAAAATTGCAACAAGATGGTTTCTCCTCACAAAAGCATTTCGAATTTGGGATTCCAGATCTACTATATTATCAATAGTGGATCCTCCACTTCGAAATCCGCTTTGTTGAAAAGGTATGCAATTATTCTTCTCTAAGATGTAAATGAGTCTAGCATTGATCATACGTTCAAAGGTTTTGCACAAGCAACTCATGAGAGCTATTGGACGATAACTCAGAGGGTCAGTTGAATCTTTGCCAGGTTTTAATATTGGAATCACTATCGCTTCTCTCCATGATGTAGGATAAGCATGCTCAGTCCAGATTCTATTAAACAATGAAAGTATGTTTAATAAAGAATCATGATTTAAGTGACGGAGCATTTGATACAAGATTCCATTTGGTCCTGGGCTGGTGTCATTTGCTTTAGATAAAGCTGTCATCAATTCTGACAGTTCAAAATCACAATTATAGGGTAGATTATGTCGATCATGAAAACTTAGAGGAGTCCGTTCCGCAATTCTTTTAATCCTTAGAAAAGTAGGATTATATGAATCAGAGCTAGAAACACTAGCAAAGGTTCCACCGATGACATTAGCAATATCTACAGCTGAGGAGTGTATTGCAGCTCCAGTTTTTAATACAGGAATGGAATAATGATGATAAATACAATTGGCTGCTTTAACTTTCCTCCATAATTGTTTACTTGTTGTCGATGAATTGATTGACAACACGTAGCGAATCCAAGATTCTCTTTGACTCTGACGTCTAACTCTTCGAGCTTGAGCTTTGGCTTTTTTAAAAGCAACAAGATTTTCCGTAGTAGGGTATCTTCAGAATATATTCCATTGCTTCCTTTGTTTCTTATAAGAGAGTTGGCATGTTTCATTCCACCAAGGTTTCCTGTGTTTATGTGGAATGATGGAATTTTTAGGGATAGCAATATCCGCAGCTCGGATTATTGTGTCGGTGACATATTTAACGGCATCATCTATCATATCTGTCTTAACTCTTGTCTCAATGATCACAGCCAATTGCGTGAAAAGTGTCCAATCGGCTCGACTGTACACATAACTAGGTGGGTTGTGACACACACTATTACTTCCAGCCTGTGACACGATTAGAGGGAAATGATCACTATTGTAAAAGTCATTTCCAACAGCAAATTTCAGCAATGGTAGGAGTGATGGAGAACAAATAGCTAAGTCAAGAGAGTGAAATGTCCGTGATGGTTCGGGAAAATAAGTCTTCTCGTCGGTATTTAGCAGACAAAGGCAATTGTCAGAAATGAACTGCTCCATCTGACGACCGTGAGAGTTCGTATCATCATTACCCCACAGAGGACTATGTCCGTTAAAATCACCAAGCAATAAAAATGGAGCTGGGAGTTGATCAAGTAAGTCGTTTAGTTCCTCCTCTTTAATGACATCATTCGGTGGTAAGTAAAGGCTACAAACTGTAATCAGACACGCGGTGTGAATTCTCACAGCAACAGCCTGGAGTGTAGTTCTTAACTGATGTGCTGTACTGGGATAATTGTTTGATGTAATTATACAAATGCCACCAGACACAGCAGCATCACCACCATTATCCTATCTGTAGCATTGAAACCCACGCATTTTGGTGATGATATTGGGCTTCAGGAATGTTTCCTGGAGAGCCATACATGCGGGGTTATAGGCTGACATAATGGATCTGATATCATCAATTCGAGTCCGAAAACCACGACAATTCGATGAAACAAAGGAAGTCATTAATGGAATATAATCTAACCATTGTCACTATTGCTCAATATCATCTCAGATGAATCTTCCAACATGAAATCATCATCTGAAGGATGCAGTTTGACAGTGTCTGCATCCATACACAGGAGTGCTTTTCTTGCAGTTAACGAAGGCTTCCGAACGCCTTCTTTAGCAATTTTTAATTTTCTAGCCTTTAAGGCTTTCGATTTCGCCAAAGCTGATTTTGCGATTACAGGTGTAGCAATATCTATTGATTTTTGCTTTGAGAGCAAGCTAAATGTCGAAACAGAATTTGTCTCTGTTTGGGTGCTGCAGGATCGGGTTACCTTTTTAGTTATATTTGCATAACTTACACCAGGAGTGGGAGTACGGGAATTAACCAATCGATGAGCTTCTAAATAGGAAATATTGTTCTTCATTTTGATGGTAACAATTTCTTTTTCCTGTATCCAAACGGAACAAGATCTAGAATAAGAGGTCTGGTCGCCTTTACAGTTGACACACACTTCTTTGGCTTTACAAGTGGTACTTTCATGGCCAACATCAGAACAACGGCACATGTGAGTTTCCCTCTGCAAGCCATTTTAGAGTGTCCAAATCGTTTACAGTGGAAGCATCTTAGAGGATTAGAGATAAAAGCCCGTACAGGACATCGCATATAAGCAACTTTAATGCTTTGTGGTAAGTCTGGTGTCGAGAATGTCAAAATGAGATGTTTTGTGCTTAGAACAATGCCATCTCTCTTTATCGTTATTCTTTTCACAGCACAGACTTTTTGTGATTTCAAATTTTCCAGTATTTCTTCAGTGGGCGTGTGAAACAAGTCCTCCGAAGAAATAACACCTCGTGAAAAATTTAGATTTCTTTGAGGTTCAACACTTACAGCAATGTCACAAATTGTTTGCATGTTTTTCATCAGGATTGATTGTTTTTCCGATGCAGTTTCTACTAGCAGAACACTCGAACGCAATTTCTTGATGGATTTTACTTCTCCAAGGTAAGAAGTTATAGCCTTTTCAATCAGAAAAGGAGAAACATATTCAAATGTATTTCCTATTCTTTTGATAACAAAAAATTTTGCAGTACATATTTCCATTTGTTGCTCCCGAGGGAGTGAAGAGAATGTGTTTTTATCCATATAGGATTAATATAAATTCAGGGACCAGATGGCACCACCCACCACGGAGCCCTACGAGGAGATACAGTTTAGCTGTATCAGTGCTAGTCAGTCCCTATACGCTCACGGTACATCCCTGAAGTGGACTCCACCCTAAACAAGTCACCCAGTAGATGTACCCATCGCTTGATCCATAAAGCCGATTGATGTGCTGAGGACCACAACACACCTCCCGTTTACCTGAAGCAGAGGCCAAAGCAATGTGTTGGTCTCAGGAGGCCTTAATTACCAGGATTCTCCTTTCCAGGGACATGGGTCTCTACGCACAGCAAACACGTGGGTGATTTAGTCCTCAAGAGTAGCTAATAGCAACAGAGCGGCGAAAGCTACTCAAGGGGAGCCCTCAACCTCTTACGAGGCAACCACAATGAGGGAGAAAAGGAAGAAAAAGCAGAAGATTAGAGGAGAGAAGAAAATAAAGAAGAGGAAAGATCACTAGGGTACCTCGGGATTGTGACACCCGTGTTTACCTAAAGAAGGTAAACCCCCTGAGGGGGATGAATATGTTAAATTACAATAAGTTGAAATGCATTGAACATTGAAATCTACTATAATTGTAACATCATAACATTTTACCAATGTTTTTATAAAAAATACAATAAAATATTATAATTAATACCAATAAAAATATTGAAAAATACTAAATTATAAAACACATAATACAGGAAACAATATTACCTCAAAATGTAAATTTGTATGAAAATATGGACAGATTACACGTAAAACTTGAAGACTGCACAATACTTCAGATAATTTGATATCTGCCGAAAAAATATCACAGTCTACATAGTGAAAAGAAATTAATTCAGTGACAAAGATAATTAAATATGTGCTAAACTAAAAATATATTTTATAATAACAATTAAATAATTAAAAACATAACATAATAATCTTTGAGAAACATAGTGTAATATTCACATTACAAAGTTAGCTAATTGTGCAAAACAGATAATTAAGTAAGCAATGGAATCTTATCTATGGAAGTAAATTTCATAATACTTTACAAATTTTAAATTGTTTTATAGATCATTAATTGCTAATACCAAAAAAATAGTAGTTAGCATAAAATAATCAAATCTTGTTTAATAAGTAAAGAAATTCCTACAATTGATCAAGAATTATCTATAATATGTTTTCCTAATGTAGGACTAACAGAGATAATGCTTACTATTTTCTGTGTTTATTAAGCATTTTTTTTACTTAATTATACTTGTACATAAAGTTCCCTAAAGATGCTTCTAAAAAAACACAAAGATATTGAGCAAAGATTCGAAAATTTTCTAAGACAATGTACAAAAAATATAATAACCAGCGTAAACAAAAGCATAAATCAACACTTATTAACAGATTTTACTTTTCAAAAGATAAACCCCAATAAGCTATAAAAAAATTTTGTTGACTATATAATGTAAAACCTATTAGGGTAGCACAAAACAAAATTATAACCAGGATAATTTTTTCAAACATTTAAATCTTAGAAAAAAGAACTAGAAAAAATTATCTTATATTACATTTTTAATATTTTTCAAGATTTGCTAGATAATTTATAAATGTTCAAACACAATCCGATTCGAAAGTTTTAACATAATTATTAGAACTATTTCTACATAAGAAAATAACTTTAAGTTGAATTAAAATACTGCACAGAATAAACTAAATTATAGCAAAATAGAAAATTATTGACATCCATGAAACGCCTCTACCAAAGCAAAGTAGTAAAGTACTGATAAAGAAATACATAACTAATTGCACTTGTTCGCAATCTCTGGATAACTAGCAATTTTAAATAATAATAATTTTAATAAATGAACTACCCAAAAATGGAGCATATTTAGTTTCTTAACACATTTACAAATTTTAAAAAATGTGAATTTTTGGTTATTTGTTGTTCCACAACCCAAGAAGTTGAAATATCCCTTCTTAACAATAAACTGCACTTACAATTTAAAGCAGATGCCAAACTACTACAAATATCCATGCATGAAAAAAGAATCAAATTTATATAAACTATTGAATTAAATGTTAAAATGTAAACCATTCAACTATAAGCTAGCATAAAAGATGAAAGTGATATAAGTTAGATTATTTTACATTAGAAAGAAATAAAAAAATCACACCTTTTTTAATATCACAGAGAAAGTTTATTTATCTGAACTATATGCATTTTATAAAAAAGTACATGCAAAATTTTCAGTAAATACATATCTGACTCCCATAGAATATGATAAAAGCAAATACAGCCAAAGAAATACACAATTTCACAAAGAATATTAGAAACTTACTTGATTTTTCTGGATTTACAAATGTACGAAGAGGTAAAAATATTGATTCCCAAAGCTTGGGTAATCCTTTAGGTAATTCCTCCCCAAAATATTGAGCAGCATGAGTAAAAACAAAAGTAGCTCCTCTAGCTTGGAGTTCATTATTTTTTTCCAACTGAAAAAAATTCCAAAAAACACTTTTAGCAAAGAAAGGCAATAAGAATACTAAGAATAAATAAACCAAAATAGAATTTAATAAATTATATTACATAAAAATGATGCACTCTTTTCCATATTCTCTTTAAATAATAAAAACATAACTGAATCAAATTTAGGCAACAGCTAAATAAATCAAAATCATAATTTCTATATTAATATTTTTAAAAAATATTAGTAAAAATTATCCCTTAACTTTTACACAGGATTCATATAGAGTTCCAGCAATCAAATTCCAAAAGTTTTAAGGAGTTTTACAAGAGTCAAATCAAAAATTTCCAGGGGGAATTGACATTCATGCTAATTTCATTTTATTTTTAAAAAATGTAACCAAATATGCATATAGTTATGTACATACAATACTTATCAATTATATTTCTAAATAAAAATAAATAAATGCAAAACTTAATATTTTTTATTCAAGTTAGAACTACAGTTAAAGATTGCTTCAAAAGCTTTCAACGAATGTATAACTATAACAGATTTCTTTTTTATTTATAAATAAGCTTTACATTACTGAATTATAAGTTGAAAAAAATATAGGGTAATTTTAAAGTTTTTAAACATTTTTTTAAATATAAATATTGATTGAAAAACAAATACAACAATTAGGTAAAGTGTCGAGGGTGATATTTTCCCTTATATTATTTGATAAAAGCATTTTTAAATTTTTCATTTGTTCATTTTCAAATTCTTTTAAAACTATACAATGTTGCCTACATATTTTAGACTCTTCTATTTCTTTAATCATTCAATAGATTTTTAAATTTTTTGGTTTACATGTACAAAATATTTCTGTTAGAAAATGCCATCTTCCCAACTCTAAAGCTTTTACTTTGAATCCATTATTAATGGTTCACTGAAGCAATAAAGTGACATGTGTTTGATTTTGCAATTAATATTAATTAAACAGTTCTTTTAGCTTTCTTAACATAATCTAGTGTAGATTTTTCAAGTTCATTTTTGTCATCTTCCAAATGCTTCTTTTTGATTTTCAATTCATCAATTTCTTCAAGTGCTTTTCACTTTCCCTATGTTGTCAGCCAATTTTTCTGTTATTTAATTCATTTAAATATAATTTATACTTTTGCCTGGTAAAAGAAGCAAAACTAAATAGGTCTTAGGTAATTATTGTATTGTTTACACCACTTATTTTTTTTGGGTATGATTATCAATGATGTGCTTAGCCACACAGTTTATTATTTAAATTTTCTACCATCAAATTTTTATTCACCGAATAACCACTTTCAACAGATGTTTGGCCATAAGAGAGTAGCTGAGAAAATCAACTATTTTCCCTCAGTTATAATAAATTTGTCAATTTGAGAGTAAGTTAAAATAAAAAATATCTATATCTTTAATAGGATTAAATTTCGCAACAATATAATAGTGAAATCTTACAGTCAGTTGTAATGGTTTCAACACTTCTACAAAATTACAAAATTCTTTTTAAAAAATCCATTTTGATACATTTATTCTATGATGTAGTAGACAATACAAAAGAAGTTTCTGTATTTTATTCAAATAACTTGATTCCTTACATTTCCGAGTTCAAGGAACTAATATGTATAAATAATTTTATGTATAAATAAAATTGATATGTTTCACAATACAGAATATTTCAAAGAACATTTTTCTATAACTTTTTTGTCATTAGTGCTAAAAATGATATGTAATTAAGAAAAATTTCCTTTTCTGTCAAAAAGTTTTGATTATATACAATTAATTCTCATTTATTTATTTATTTTGTAACACACAAATCCAACATCTAATTTACATCTGAATTTTACATCTGGCATAAAGCTACCAAAATCATCCCTGGAAGTGGTCAAGTCCTTAAGTAATCTATATACAGTGCTAAAAAACTTGCTGTTACCTCAAATTCTGGATATGAGGAACATCCATGTTCGTATGCATAGTGTAGAATATGTAGGCTGCAGTTTCTGACATATACAAGATGTCACTTTTTTAAAAAAAAATCAGCAATTTTAATGAAAATGGGCCAATTTACATTTGGGACATTCATTCACAGCTGAAGTAATCCACTTGCTCCTAATTGTACGCACTTCTCATTTACTTTTTCAAACAAAATATCTCCATTTGAGTAACCTAAAAATCTGATGAATAATACATTGTTTGTTTAACAATACCATTACCCTAACATCTTATTTGGCAATCCAACTGTTTTGACTGCAAATAAAAATTTAATCTTTCATCATAGAAAAGAACATAAGTATTAGCATTCTTAATTTTTTTTCTTTCAATAAGTTGGAAAAATAATGCAATTCCAAAAACTGTTAAATTAACACATTTTTCCCCCATTACAATTGTTTTACAAAAGTACTGTCAGGAAACAGTGCTTGAAGGAGTATATTGCTATAAAAACTGTAACTGAATCCCACAGTTTAAGACTTTAAGGACCCATGAAAGTTCAGCATTTAAAATTTCTTTTGAAGAAACAAATTTAAAATTTCAGAACATACTTTGGGTTCATATTTTCAGCAGGAACAAGTCATATAGTAAAAAAAATCTTTAAAATCAGTAGATTGTTGGCAGATATAGCCTGCTCTAACAAATAAACGTTTTATTGTCTTTTTTCCCCCTTTTATGAGATTTGACAATTCACCTATGTTTGAAATAAAGAAGTCTTCCTTGCAAAATAGACAACAAACATGTGTTTTTCGTGAACCACATAGAAACAAAACTTTTGTATGACATTCCTTAAGTCCACTGGTCATTGAAAAGGCACTTTTCATTAGACATATTAAATAATTATTTCAGTAACAAATTCTCATCCCGATTCACTAAAATTGCATGCGATTTTCAAAAAGGTAGTTATGGAAAGTTTATATACTCAAAAATTTTATATTTAAATATTAATATTGTGAATTTTATACAATATAAAGAAAAAAGCAAATATAAAGAAAAATAATAAAAATCCTTTTACTACATGACAATCTGATTGGCAATTACTTCACTTAACACACATAAATAAATATTATATTTGGTCCTCACTGAACTGTATCATCATAAGACTATTGTGATTGAAATGTATCTTTATTTTAGTCAACAGTTAAAAATACAACAATTTAATATCAATCATGCTACCATCTAGTGGTGTAACATTAACAGCTAATACTCAATTAAATTTTCAGATAATTTTTTCTGCATTAAAAATTTTAAGAAATTAAAAGATAAAAGTCAAAAAAACAATATTTTCTAACAAAAAAATAAATGCCTGAAGATAAGTGAGAATTTCAGGAGTTTCCAAGAGTTGAAAGAACCCTGTTCAAAGGATGGCACTCTATTATCTAAAACAAAGACTTGTTTATTAATTGGAAAGCTGTTGTTGCTCAAGTCATTTTTTGTACATGAGAGTAAACTGGTCAAAGAGCTAGAGTTTACTGTTGGGATGTTGTGGAAGTAAAAGGGACAATCTTACAGAACAGGGACTTATAAGCATAACTTAAAGAAAAAAAATTATAGCAAAAATATTTAATAAATCATATTTTTGTAGAATGGTAAAAGAAACATATTTTACCATGTATATTAAAATTAGCTTTTAATAATAATATTCGCATTTTATTTCAAAACATGCATAAAAAATATTTATCTTTATAAGTAATTTTTTGAAAATGCCATTTAAAGTTTTTCAAATTTTTAAATGGCAAAATAAATTAACAGACTTTCCAATTAATAAAAAAATAAGTAGCAAAACAAATAATAAAATTGAGTTGATAAAGAAGCTCCAACATACAATGTGTTGTGTTTGTGTATCAGAACCATTAGAAAAATCGCTTGATAGCTTCCTAAAATTAGGAACACTCACTTCCATCAATATAAATAACAACTGATTTATAACAATACCAACTGACAAAGCAAATGCATTCACTTCCTGATAAATATTGTTTTCTCTCATAATTTTATGTCAAAGCTTTTACAAACAAAGAAGACATGTAATATCTTTTGAAAATGTAATTTAATTTATAACAAAAAATCTGACAGAGGAGAGAAAATCCGAAAAGAATACACATAAAAGAAATAATAAAATAGAAAGAAATATTAAAAAAGCTATTATAAACAAGAATATATATATCATATGGAAGGGAAATAAATTATTATAATTTATATTATGGTTTTCCACGTCACAAGGTGATGAATGAAAGATCAAAAAGAGGCAATATGGGAAAGAACTGAATATCCAAGATCTTAATATATAAATGCAAATCAGAATGGTATTTAGTGAATTTTAAAAAATGTTTGATTCCAAAGCTTAAATATGAACTGCTTGTCTTCCTGTTTACTCCTCTGTAGTTTGTATACAAATTTCGACAGCTAAGGGAGAAGTTTTCAGTGTGCATATTGACTACCTATCTCAAAATGATTAAAAAATTCCCTATGTTTTCATAAAAGAGGGAAACTAAAAAGCCAAATTTAAATAAGATTTATAAAATTAATATTTTTAATAATTATTTTCAAGATAATTATCACTCTTAAAAAATTATCATTACTTAGGCAATTTTGTTAATACAAATAAATACATCAATTCTACAACTATTAGAAGTAAATTTCATAAAATTACACCAAGTCAGACCTAAATATAGAAATTATACTTCACTGATAAAAAAGGAGAAAATATAATGATAGTAGAAAATATATGATGAAAGTGAGTTTCCCACTACTCAAACATTACAAATAAAATTAAATTAAATATAAATTTTAAAAGTAAACAAGACATGATAATCTAAATTTTTAACTGATTAGAATTCATTAACCAGTGCCTCTTTTATTTTTGTCAAAATACATACAGTAAAAGATACTGAAAAACAGAAACTTAAGTTAACTAATTAAATGTGGGTTTTCCTTAATTAAAATATGCAATTATTCACAAACTTTAACTATACAGTAATCTATATAATTTACTTTGATTAATGCAAATATCAAATAGATAAAAAATACTTCAGATTGCAGAGGACAATCTTCTGGAATTGAAGGTACACTTTTTTTCACAGTTTGAGAATTGCTTCGACGCAGAAATGCTTTATCAGCAGACTAAAAAGGATGAATAAATATGAATATGCAGCAAGACAATTTAACAGCAAATATTTTTGTATCATTTTGGTAAGCAAGCCAATTTCTTATATAATAGAAAATTTCCAAATCAGTTAAAACAAATCTTTAAGAAGTGTTCATTGCATAAAAAAGAAAAAGGGTAAAATAATTTTTATTATACATAAAATGATTTTAATTAATCTGAAAAACCTTAAAATACTAAGAGCTAATGAGGTCATTTTAAAAATACTTTTAGTTGAATCATATATTATTCACAGGTGAGAAATTATGAGGCACACACTTGCAATAAAGCACTGGTTGTAAAGTAAATAAATGCATTTACGTTCTGAGTTATTCTATGAGATGAGATTGGTTTATTTCAAACAGCAACAAATGTACTGGATAACAATTATTTTATGAAAAATAAAACAACTCTTTCATTTTGTAGGGATTATATGCTTTTATTTGAAATCTTGTGGCAATTTTTTATAGATTAAAATTTTCTATATAAAAAGAAATGATATAAAACAAAATGCCTAGCTTTAAAACTAAAAAAAATCTAATACATGGATTCTTGCAGTTTAAGACAATGTACATAAAACCGAACCTAATATATATACTTAATTAATAATAATGAATAATAATACTAAATTAATATTTTACCTTCTGCATATTGGTTAGCATAATGATTTCATTTGTATTCTGAGAATAATGATTGCTGTTTGAGCTGTCATTCTTGCTATTTTTAGGATCCATATTCACTCCCTCAAAATTCAAATTGATAACATCGTAACATAAGAAATTAGTAAGATTCTTGATAATTTTAGCATTTGGTGGATTAGTTCTTGATAAGCATAATTTCATCAGATCAACTAAGTGTTCCGCTGAGGTTTGCTAAAAGAAAATTAAAATGCACTATAGGATTAATTAAACTACACATAATATGATGAATTAACATAAATTGAAGTAAAAGTGTAATATTCACTAAGTAATTTAGAATGGTAAACAGTATATAAAATAAAAACAAATACATAAATGATTTCTTTACATCCAAATCATTATTTGAGTAATCAGAAATTGATATTTGAATAATGTTTAAAAACAATTATTTTAGATGCAAATGATTAAATTTGTTTAAAGTATTGAAAAAGAAATGTTGAAACTAAAAAATTTCGCTAATAAACATGCATATGGAAACATGAAAAAGTTATTTTAATAACTAAAGTTGCAATTAAAAACAATAATAGAAAAAGGAAATTTTATTCACTGCTTATGAGAATAAGATTGGTAGCTTTCAGAACTACAATTTTGAAGATTTTTCCTATTTTGTTCCTACATAAATTTGTTGATAAAATGTAATTTAAATAACTTACATAAATTAGACAATAAAATGTAATTTAAATAAACAAACTATCACCACTGTACTGTTGCATAAAATAAATTATTTTTTATAATTAAAAGTATCACACTGAAAATTGTTAAATTACATGGTGTTTTTTAATATAAATATATTAATGAAAGAGTGTTTGAATAAAACATCATTATTACATTTTTGTGGAAGGAATTATACATTTTTATATAAAAAGTACATTAGAGAATATTTAATACAAAACACAATGAACAGTGAAAGAAAAATCTCAATATAGATATACAAATTTAAGAACCTTATTTCTACTATAATAATATTTGATTAAAAACACCAAAAGTTAGAAAGTGGAATTTGAATTAAGATTAAGTTTCTTAATTATTATAATGAAATAATAATAATTGCTTTGTAAAAATAAATAAATGTGTTCACATTAAATATGTCCAATAATATAATATTTTGGAAGAAAAAATTCTAGTTTCTTATTTTGCACAAAGATACAAAATTAAAATTAATGTTTGTTAAAATTAGCATTAACAAAAATATATTAATTATGCTAATGTGAATTTGTTTGAATAAAATGTAAAAAAGAATAATACCTGTAATAATTCATTTTCTTCCCGTTTTATAGAATCCATTAAAGGACGAATAACAGGATTTAATTTTTCAGGTAAATACTTCAGTGAGACTAAAGCCCCAGCAATTGAGGACTGTACTCTAAAAATAAAAAAATAAAGTCATTGCTTCTGAAAACATTTTTAAATACAACAAAACTAGGACATTGCTGTTTCAACAATTGAACATATAGTAAGAAAAATTTAACCAATAACTTTAAGCTGGCAGAAAAAGAAAATTTTCAGGTTTTTCCAAACATGGGAATTAATGAAAAATATTTAACATAAATATGAAATGCATTGTATTAAAGGCAAGATAAGCTTTAATTGAATCAAATTTTTATGAGTTAACTTAATTAAATAGAACTTTTCAATATCACACGAAAATCACATGAAAAATAAAATACATGATTTGAATATATAAACCTTTCTTTCATTAAAAATATCTAATTCAGTACATACAATATTATTTAAAATAATTTCTTACATTACTGTTAACGATGAAAGGTCACTACTTGTTTGATTAGCATTTTTCACTAACATTCTCCTTCTTTCCTCAATAATCTGCAAACAGAAAACTTCTTAAGACAAATCTACTTAAAACAAAATTATAATTCAATATATAAATTATGTGTGTGTATATACATATAAAAAATTACATTACAAATTACAGATTTTTAAAAAATTTTCTTAAACATTTAAGAATGTTATATTAGCAATGGATTTGCTTTTTCAATTGTTAATGTACAAATTATTTTTTTATACTGCATATTTTTATTATTAATAAAATTTACTTTGAAAAAATAAACTTGCTAAAATATTAGATACCTCTCGAGCTTTAAGTGACAATTTCATAGAAGATACAGAGCAAGCAGTAGTTGCAGTTAACTGAAGTATCTGTTCAAATGTAAATACAGATCTAAAAAAAAAAAATCATTTCTGCAATCCTTGCATTTTTATAAAAATTTAAGAAGTTTTAAAATTATGACATAATAGGCCATTTTTAAATGTAAATACAAATTTAAGAAAAAAATAATCATTTTTGTAATCCATACACTTTATTAAAGTTAGAAATTATTACTTAATCGACGATTACCCCATAACAAAATTGCACTGAATTGAAATTAATTTGAAATCATAAAGTGAAATTTAGAGACAATGATTAACAGTTAAAATTTATCAACAAACAAAAGAATCAATTCACTTTATATCAATATTTATATTGATATAAAGTTTATATCGAAAATCATTATTATAAACTATCAATATCTATCTTGATATAAAGTGAATTGATTAATACATTTTTAAACAAATTTTTAAAATGTATGAAAATAGCTAACATAAATAATTTCATTGATAAGTAGATTTTTAGACTATACATTAGATGTTTAAGCAATTTTAGTCGATACATTTAACAATTTGAAAATTCAATTTTAATAGAATATTAAATTAAGACAAATTTAGAATAATTTTGCTTAATGTTCGTGACAGTGTATGAAATATAAGAAAATTATCATTTAATAAATTTCTCCTTTAAGTAAAAAATGTGTGTTTCCCTAATAATAGAAGATAGAAAAGATAGGAACAAAACAATTTATTTTAATGAATTAGCAATAATTTGTTTTTCTTTAGGGAAAAATATGCATTCGTCTGATTATCTTCTAAAGTAGACATTTTATAATCAAAATATTTTCAAGTTTTTTGTGAACATTAAACAATGAAACTGTTTAATTTTTCTTGAATATATTAAAAAATTCACTCCCATTCTATACTACTATGAGTCATGGTAAACAAAGGACACAAAACTCCAGAGAATTGTTTCTTTACTGTCTCTCATCATTCATTTCATCCATACTATTTGAAAAATTCTCAAATTAAAGTACTAAAAATGTTTGATAATTTATTTTTTTTTTTCATTTTTCTTTATAGTAAATAAAAAAGGAAGTTTGTCAACAAAATGTTAAATCCAACAAAAATAAAGTTTTATATTTTTGCTAAATTTGTCCTTTCTATATTTTTCAACACCTCAGGAAATAAATTTGTAATACAAATAGGGGGAAAGGATATATCTGACAAAGTTCTCATTTTTTTATTAGAATTATGCAATTTATTTCAGTCTGATTAAAAATATAGCAACTACAGTACCGCTTCTATTTAACTGACATTGTACAACAGTGCCAAGAACTTTTTTAAAAAAATTCATTCATTAAAATAAGAAATTAAATTTGTGAAAAAAAATTCCGAACTTCATCAGCTTGTGTATAAATATATTCAGTTAAATAAATTGAAAAAATGTACAGCAAAATCTTTTTAATAAAAATACTTAATGGGAATCTTAAAAGTATAATAAATTCAAAACATCATAAAATAACACTTAAAAATAAACAAATGAGACAGCATACTTACTTTTCTTGATAAGACAAATCAATTGGCACACAATATTGTTTTAAAAGTGATATAAACTCTTTACATTCTTGCTGCAACCTGGTAAAAGCAATTGCTATCTCATCGAAATACACTGTTTCACTTAAACATTCTAAACATTTTTCCTTAATTAAAATAGGACATAAAGAATTCTGAAACAAGAAATAATCTTAATTATAAAGAAGATTTGCTTTTTAGAAGATAAAATGCAACAAAAATATCAAAACATTTTACATTTGTAAAAAAAAAATAAATCAATCCAATAGTTATACAATCATAATAAAATCAAAATTATATAGGCAGTCATGATATTTTTAAAGAGTAATAATAAAAGACATTAAATAAATTTAGATTTTTTAAAAAAAATTTTAATAATATTTTGTAATGTGATTCATAGGATAACATATTTTAAAATATATTATGCAAAAATTTATTGAAATATTTTAATCAATAAAAAACACATATTGCAAATATGTATGAATATTATTTTTGCTCAATAAAACAATCGTGGTGATCCAGTAATCTTTTAACTGAAGTTTCTAGAATTAATATTTTAAAAACATAGAAATATTTTAATTGCTACAATTATATAATTATTTTTAACAGGTTCTTACATAACGGGAAAAAAGAAATTTTCATGACCATCTAGAATAGATGTGAACACATTTATTTAATTGAATTCAAATTCTTTTGAAATTTAATATTTTAATGATATCAACCCTCTATTATAGCAGTTCATCTTTCTTCCTTAATTTATATTACAAAATATAAGACACTTATTATAAACACATTAATGAAGATACAAACTAAAATAGACAATAACAAGTAATGCAAAATAAAACAAAAAAAATAATGATAAATATGATATTATCAGAAAATATTATAATTGTTATATAAATCATGATACAAAAATATTGGTTGAGACCAGATAGAAAACTTAACAACACAGTAATTATTAAGATGCTTAAGGGGAAACCTTCCTCAAAATAAATCTAGAAATGAGCTTCAGCGCCATCTAGCGCAGTTGTTTAGGGGCAGTCTCTCTGACAAAGACTGATAGAACTGATTGGAGAATTTAAACTCATAAGCCAGTCCAAAACACATGTTTACAAAGAAAAAGTAATTCCTAACTCAATGGGGGGTGAATTTTAAGTGGGGAATGAGTCGGAAACTACCAAACCGCAATAGGGATAACTAAGACATTATACTTCCAGGATCTTAATTTCCTTTAGCATGCTTCAACGCAGATTTTCTCTGCGTATATGGTCAATTTGTATAGAAGACTGTTGCCTCAGGGTATTTCTTCCTGGAACTGTATGCCTGTAAAACTCAGGGGTGAGGAAGGAAAAAGTAGCACTGGTTCAAATGCTTCTCAAATTTGACACTGAAAATATCTGTTATGGGCTTTGTCAAGCAATGAGAGAGTGAAAGCTTATGAGAAGAAATATTATTTTATTTACTTTTAGAGTTCAGCAGAAAAGTTATACAGATGCATATAAAAACTTAACACAATCTTGTTATTATTCATTAAATGATCAAAATTTAATATCAATGTTTAAATCAAATTAAAAGTATAAAATATACTTTTATTTTTCTTGATATAGTTTCAATTTGCTTTGATTTTACGAGATTTGATTCTTTTTAATGGGCTCTATAAGAAAGCAAAACAGTTGAGCTTCTCTCTAAGTACTTCACTTTTATAACTATATTCAAATGGAGAAAAATGTCGAATTTCTTATTTCTTTAAAGAAAAAGAAAATAATGTGGTTTATTTATTAAATTTGCAATAACATTCCTTCCTTTAAAAAATATTTCGGTACAAAATTTACGGGACATTCCGCAAATTTTGTTTATAATTTCTATCAATGACTTTTATAGAAATAAAAAGTCTATCTCTCTATTTGGATTGATCAGGCATCTCAACTTTGTTTCTTGATATATTTCTAAGCAAACTTTAAAAGCAATATAAACTTTAGTACATAATCCACACTTTTTAGTTCAAACATGATGATATCATTCGTATCTGAAGAAATGAATTCGTATTAAGAAAATGGAGCCTTTAACTTAAAAATTAAATATTCTTATTTTTGGGAATCAACTGCATAATTTTCATTTATATTATTTTTTTAGCCTTTTTACAAATTAAAATAGAATGTGTTTCTCAATAAAATTATATAAACACTACAAAATGTTCTGAATATTTCCTTTGTCGAAATATCAAATAGTTTAGGGTCTTACATTTCATCGAAATCCAATGCACATACCATTTTCAACTTTCTTAAATTTTCTTCATCTGCAACAAAATTTTAGAACTCTAGATATCCAACATCAGAGCTCCAAGCTTGCGGACAAATTTATAACATAATCTTTAAATGTTTTTTATATTAAATCTTCATGCATTTAATCTCATTTTAACTTTCCAAAAATCATAAAATTTTGAAGATAATGATCTTATAATGTACATTTTAAAAGCGTCAAGCAACAATTTAGCTATACATTTTTCTCATCTTTAGGTATATAAGTATATAAATTATTCTTTTCCATCACCCTCAAATTTATATCTTCCTATTAAAGTATTTTTATATACATCATTGTTTTTAAATTTTGTGCTTCATTAAAAAGTGTTTTCTTCTTTTGATTTTAATTTCTTAATCGTTTTCGCACTTGAACTAAAAAAAATATTTTAAAGGATTTCAAACAATTTTCACCACATAATAATCTACTTTTTGTAATTTTTCAGTATTGCTATTTATCAAAATATATTTGAAGCTGAATAATTGAAAATACAGTTCTTAAGATTTTTCTTATATATATATATATATATATATATATATATATATATATATATATATATATATATATATATATATATATATATAAACATATTGTAACGCAAACTGAATGAGAAAACAGTAATCCTAGTTGATTCCTAAAGACGTTACGCTACTACTCTGGGGTTCTGCGGTCAAGGTGGGAAAGTGTATGTGTGATGAGCATACTTTTCTCTTTTTCATGGCTGTTAGTAAGCAGGCCCTATTTGCTTGGTAGTTGAATTCTATCTCTGTTCGAATGCAGGAAACGAAAAGACAGTTCAGCCATCACTTTTATTTTTATAATTTTCTTATTTTCACAAATTATAAGTAGTGATTCTAAATTCAATAGTGGAATTCTACACATTTTGTAAAAAGTATTTTCACATCACAGCAATTCCTTTTTGAACTGATTTCGTCATAAAATATGTTTTAGGACATCAACAATATGTGGAAAATATTTTATACCACATATTTAGCACTTTTATTATTTGTTGGTATCAACTTTACTTTTCCATAAAAATATTATAGTTTAATAACAAAAGTAGCTAAATACAGATAATAATTTTCTAAACTTCCTCGTATGTATGCTGTAAAAATGTACAAGGCAATAAATAAAAACTTGTGTAGAAATCTTTTATGAGTGTTACAGAACGAGACTTTCGGACAGCACTTGCTGGATTTTCCCTGTAGAGAGGCACACCCCATGTTGCCAGTCCAGCAGGCACAAGACAACATTTCTTCCCCCTTTCGAGCAAACCATTTTCTTCTGTTAAGTTTCCTTCTCCTAGTGGTGAGAGATTCCGGCATTTTGTGTCAAAAATTCATAAAATTTGAATAAAGCCAGGGTGGAAGTGTTGTGCTCCGGACAACCACACATAGGTCCAAGATCTCCCCAGTCCCCCACAAGGTCCTGCAATTTATATCCAAGTTTTTTCCCCAACATCTGGAATTCCATATGCAAGCAATAACCATGAAGTTTTAATATATAAAATACTATGCTAGATTTTTTGTTTTTCTTGTTGATATTTCACACCTCATTGCTGAGGAAGAAGGATGCTTTATAAATATTTGATTTACTATGGATATTTAAAAAAATCAAACTGAACTGGTCTAGATAGATTAAAAGTAAACCAAATTTTTAAGTTTATTCTTGTAATTGAGGAGATTAATAAAGGCAACATAAAATGCTAATGATAATTTGAATAATTAATAAAAAACTTTGTTTTATGTGTGAAAGAAAATCTGAAGTGACAGATTTTATAAAACTTTTGGAAAGTAAATTTATCAATTACTAGATTGTTGATAGATATAAGATTTTATTGATAAAAAATAGGATAAATCTTGAGGAAAATTATAATAGAATATGGAGATTTCAAAAAATACTTCACTTTCCAAAATTCGCATTTAATTTCTTTTTTTTTTTTTTTTTTTTTAAAAAAATAAATTTTTTCAGTTGTCCAATCGATTTTATTAGTAATACCTGCCAAACCATTCAATATCAATAATATAAAATTTGTAGGAAGTGTGATATATTCCTATAGAGAATAGAAAAATGTAGGATACAATTTTACAAATTTATTATATGTAATGAATGCCAAATTTTTAATTTTTGGAATACTAAAAATATATGCAATGACTAACTACACATGCATTTTTTAAATAGTTGAATATATTATGAAAGATTTAATTTTGGTTCATTGATGTCATAATTGAATCAATAAAAGTGACATTTTTGATAGTCTGAGAATCTTCTGTAACACATTTGTTCAATAGTGTTTACCAATTTCCTACACTTTACAAGTTTCATATTAACTAATAAGAGGGATATTCTTAAAATTTTAAATTGTGTAAGAGCAATGACCATACTTATTATTGTCCAAAACAACATCGAAACTTATATGTACTCCAATTTAGAAAGAAATGCTTTTACTTACCAAGAAACTAAAACTTAGCAGAAATAACCTCAAAATCAATAGATATATATTTAATAATAAACAATTTTGATATTTTTCAGGGATAAATAAATATGCCAAAGGTTTTGCTAAAATGTTCAAATTAATTCTACATCCAAACTCAGCAAGCAATAAACTTAGGATCAAATACAAAACTACAAAAAAATAAGAAGTTTTTATAAAACAAATATTTAAAAATATGGAATTGGTGAACTATGCAATGTCTATAGATTTGTATCACAATATATCATGTAGATATACTTCATGAAAAATTAATTCAAAAATATAAAAAAATTAAGTTCACTACCTGAGAAATGTATAAATGTTTTCAAAAGATTTAGATGTTTAAAGTTTATATATAAATATGTGGGTGTGGTGTGTGTGTGCATATATATATATAAGCCCATCATTTTACATTAACATTACTGAAGGACCACTCTGGAAAGATTCCTCACAGGGAAATCCTCAGAGTCTCCTGCACATAGTAAAGGGAAAAGAAATGTCCCTTCTCACACCAATTTAGAAGCATATTTTTACAGGAAGACACCAGATACTAGGAACACCCGAATCGCTGGGGATAAGGGAAGGGAGCACACAAATTATCTCCTAAGAACTGGGAAAAACAAAACTTCAAATTTTAGTGTGTGAGGAGGAGCTTGTAGACTGAAGCATGCAATTGATTTGATTATTCAAACAACCAAGTATTCATTCACCATGTGGGCATTGCTAATTTTTGCAAAAAATTTTAAGTTTTATACAAATAAAAAAAATTCTATCATAAATAAAGTAAAAAAAATTGTGATGGCATTTATAAATATATTTACAACTGAAGTCTGTTTTAAAATTTTTTAAACTGTTTACCTTTTTTACGTTATTAATGTTTTAAGCATATCAAATTACTGAGCCAATTTAAAAATAGTTAAAATAATTTTAAAAATAAATTTCAAAATAGAATAAATTACTATTTTTTCAGCATTATGAAAACCTACAAAAAGTGAAGGTCTAGTTATAATAGAACTTGAGAAATATGTTTTTAAATTTCTCCATAGACTTAACATTAGAGCTTGTTTTCAATATGGTGCAGAAGGAGTTCCCTTAATGACAAAACAATCATTTTATAATGTTCTTTTGAACATAACATTTTAATTCAAAAAGGCACATTTAGTTAAAAAAAATTATCACAGTTTAATTCTTTAATTTGTATATTAATACAAATGTAAGTATTATAATCAGAACATTAAATGATCCTTCATTAATAGATACTTGTAACTTTTGCTAAGTGATTGGAATGAAATACCTTTTAATAAACTATTAAAGCAATTTCATATCACCCACGGTCTAAATAAGGTATTAATAGCACAAATTTCATTATCATCATTGAGATCTTGCTGCAATAATCATAATTTAAAATAAAATATAGAACTGTATTTTCCTATAAATAATCTGCAGCGCTGCATTATTCCCAAGACCAATTTATTTTGCATAAAAAAAGTGTCATAATCTGATGCAATTTTTTCAGCAAATATTCGAATACTGTTGATAATGTCATGCAAAATAAAATTAAAAAATACATAGTATGATTAAAAAATATAATAAATTGTACAGAACAAAATATGTATCATGAAAAATATCTGTCAGGATCCACCTCAACACAAAGTGCAATAAACTGAGGTGAAAGCGCAACATAAATCAAGATGCAAGAAGATTCTAGTAAAAATTGTTTCTATTTAGTATTCATTCAATAACTTTTTAAAGAGGTGAGGACATATTTTAAAAATAAAATATATTTGTTTTGTTTATAATTAAATGAAAGAAATGGATTATTTTTTAACTGCGCATTGGATGTATTTTTTCTTTTGTGCCACTCATACTTTATCTTTCATTTTACATTAACATGTTTATCATTTTTTCATTTCCTTCCCAGTAGCTTTTTATTTAAAATTTGCTCTGTAGATTAAACATTTTCACTACCACATGACAGTAACATGAATTTGAATGTTTCCAGGACAAAATATCTCAGGTTAAGAAGATGACAAATTGACATTAGGCAAGTGCAACTGTAAAACGTTATGAGGAAGCAAATTCTTTCTTAAATGTAATTGGACAATACTGATTATATTTAAAATAAGTTAGTTAAGTCATAGAGCCATCCGTTTTTTATTTTATGAAATAAAAATGACATTTCTTTCAAAACTACAATTGAAACTTTTCTGATGGAGAAATGTTTTTGATTAGATTATCTGCAGCAGAGTATAATACGTACAACAAAATTCAAAACATTTTTAATTTGAAATCCGCAGATTACATACAAGAAAATAGGGTATCAAATTTATTAAACAAATTAATTCGTATCATAAATATTTTTTTTATTTTCACAGAATTAATTTCACCAATTTTTGACTTCTGACAAGGTTGTGTTCAATAATATAAATTATTAATAAAGAAAAAAAATATTATTCTCCATGAAAATAATTTTCTTAAATCAAATGTATTAAATCTAAATATTACTTACATTGAAAATAATAATATACATTCTATTATTCACACAATTTTTATTTTAAGTAACATTTTTGGTTAGGTTATATATGATACAGTTAAATAATGTTAACATTAAAAAAAGTAACAATAAAGAATTATTTATATTATTGAAGGTTAAAAACCCAAACATGAGCTACAAATTACCAACAATTATTATTTGTAAGGAATATAACTGATACTTCTGAAAATTTAATACCAATATTTTTTGATAAATGAAAAAAGTAAACAATAATAAAAACTAGTGTTTTTAAAGCAAGTTTGGAGAACAACAAGTATCATTTTTTTTAAATTCATCAAATAAATCGGAAACATATCATTTTACACAATTTTATGTACTGAAAATATGTAAATTAAATTTTAAATATTTTTAAAAATGAAAGCACAGTTCAATACAAAATAACTATTGATACTTTTTCCATTTTTTCAGAATTATATTATTTGGTAAAAATTTTGATGTTTTATTAAGAACATATGTCTACATTAAGATACTTTTATTAGTTCTAGAATTAATGATTTAAAATAAATATTTTTCATTAAATTAAATCTACAAAAGTTCTATTTTTACATTATTTGAATACAAATTATTTAAATAAATTTAAGCAAAATGTTACAGATTTTTATCATTAAATTATTGTATCTTTCAAAAAGTTAATTTCATTAAAAAAAGTTAATTTCATATGCCACAAAACTACACAGACACATGTAATTACAAATAATAATTTGCCCCAATCATCAGATATAAATCAAATT
The DNA here is from genome assembly GCA_030067965.1 of Latrodectus elegans. Lineage (NCBI taxonomy): Eukaryota > Metazoa > Arthropoda > Arachnida > Araneae > Theridiidae > Latrodectus > Latrodectus elegans. The sequence goes on from CM057822.1 coordinate 108,379,248, forward strand.
TCTGCAAATGAAGGATTCATTAAAGCATAAATTTTATTAATACTAACATATACATATAAACTACACTTTGAAATATTTTTTCAATATATACATAAAAATATTATTTATGGCAAATGCAAGATTAATATTTTTATATATTACTAACAATTTTTGATAGTATAAAAAATTTTAATAAGTGATTTTAACTTAATATTTTATTAGATAAAAATGTTTGATTACACACTTCAACAATATTTAAATAGAAAATCATGCTTTGCTGTAATTTAAATTAAATTGTTAAATTCAGTAAAACTTGAAATATAATTAAAAAATATTACTTACTGTATCATGTTTGGCCCAATGGTATAAAACTAAAGAAACAGCTAATCTTTGTAAAGCTGATTTAAAATTCAGATGAAATAGTGCAAGTTTCACAAAAGATTCTAATGGAGTTTCTGCACCTGGTGGATAAATAACACCAGGAATTTCTTGTGTGATATAAGAAATTAATAAACCAATAAATCTGAAATATTAAAATTAATTCCTATTAATAATACATTTAGAAATTAATAAAACATCAAATGAACACAGAAAGATGTTAAACTCATTAAATAAAAAAAAACTGTGAACTGGATGTAGATGAAAATTATCACACTTTTTAAAATCATTAGATGCTTGATGATGTAGCTGGTAACTATACAAATCATGCAAAATAAAAAAAATTAAAAGACATTAATTGATAACAGAAAGATGTCACGTTTATTAAACAATATACTGAATTGGGCCTGAGTTAGGGTTAAAAGACACTTAAAAATTCCATCATATTTGATGAAGCTGGTAATAATATCAGTTATGCACAATAAACAAAATTTCAAAAGAATAAATGAAATTTTTTTTTTAAAAAAATTCATATTAATTTAAAATAACATTCATGAAATTACAAAATATAAATTCAATAACATTTTATAATATAACATGTTTTCCCAAAAAAAGAAAATTTAAAAGATTTTCAGATGTTTTGAAACAGATGATTCGCTGAAGTGAAGTAAATTTGATAGTTAAATTTAAATCCAAAATTGAATGTAGTCTCAGCGCCAGAAATAAAATGTTAAGAATGAAATACTACTTCAAAGTAATTTTGAATGATCCACACTTTAGCTTTCAGTTCACCAATTTGTAAATTGCTTTCATCTCAGAATTCGATATTTATCATTATTCAGTACCTTTATCAATTAAAATAATTCCAAATAAATAATAAAATAAAGATAATAAAAAAATTCGATTTGCATTAATTCCAATGTATAAAAATTGGCAGAATAGAAACAAAACAACTATGGTAATTAAAAAAAAATTTAATGAAATTGTAATTTACTTTTTATAAACAACTAAAAATTATAGAAGAATATTCCTGTCTGATATGTGTGTGAAAAATTTAATTTGTTGAAAGATCAAGGAAATTAAATATACCCAAAAATTATTTTTATAATCGAAAATAGTAATAAATAGCAAGTCCATAGGATAAATCTGATGAGAATGAAATATCAATAAAAATTATCCATGAAGAACAATGAATTCATATAAATCATTTTTTGATATTTCAGCTTCTAAGAAGAATTTAAAATCTAACAAACTTATTCAAACACTTTTATTTTAAAAAGATCATTTTATTTTATTATCTAAAATGAAATGTGATTGGTTTAGTGCAACAAAAACAAATATAAAACACATAACTTTGAAGCAAAATGAGACATTTATTTGCTTAATACAAATAAATGTAAGAGTGAAATATCACTATTTCACTATATATGAAATATCTCATTATTTTCATACATGAAATATCTATTTATTTCTCTATTTCTTATCATTATTTTGAGACTCAAAAGTTACTCATTATTATTAATATAATGACCATCTTTTATTCAATCTTAACACATAATATGTATTTTATGCATTATATAATAGCTGCAGTAGATATGTTTTTTCCTCTATAGTGTTAAATTCATGAACACATAAAATTTTATGAAATAGCAAATGGATGTAACTATTTACTTTGCAGCAGTTATTTTAGATCTTATAATGCTTTTCTCTCGCTCTCCTGAGTTTTCACTGCTGGGATCATAACCCCCAATGTAATATTGCTCTAAGTGGGCCTTTGCAGAAAAAGAAATGCCAGAATTTCGAGACCGTCCAGCTAGTTTATCCTACAAATACATGGAGCTCAGTACACTTTATAAATAAGACACTTCATATACAAAAATTCAGTTAAAAAATAATCTATTAGTGTTGAATAAATATCCTCATGTTTTTAATAGAATACCTTTAGTTTATGTGGTACATCTAACCAAGCTGGATTGGTGTTAGCATCAAATGGGACATTAGAAGGTTGCATAAGCATTGACAACCAAAAACCTAAAAAAGGAATAGCTGCAGAAACAACAGAAATCAAAGGTGCTTGAACAATCATGTTTCTCCATACCTTAAAAAAAATTAGGTGCTTAGTCACTTATAAAAATTATCAAAAATTTTAAAATTTCTGAGAAAATATTTTTCAACATTTTAAAAGCAGCAACAACATACTAATAAGATCAAGTGAAATACCAAAATTCACTTGAAAATATAATAAAATTATTTTAAATTTGCATAAACATAAGAAAAGTGGTTTTCTAATAATACTGTGATTAAAACAGAAATAAATAAAATAAAACATAATATTAGTAAATTATACAAGCATTACAACACAATTACAAAAAAAAGTATAGACTAACAATAATATGGATGAATTTAATGAAAAACAGAGTACATATTTTTTTAAATGACAGCAAATAATATTTTTATTCCTGATTGGCATTTTTTGGCTTTTAAATATTTCAGAATGAAAGAGTATTCATTATAATTAAATCTTCGTCATAATAAGTGAAATATTGTTTGCACTGAATAAATTATGGATTTAACACTCCTAATAATCTACATTTTGTTATTTCTTACAAATTCAATATTAGAAAGAAAATAATTTTTATAACAATAGCAATTAATTAAGCATAAATGCCAATATACAGTACACTTATTGATTTAATTGCAAATATTTTTTCCAAGAATATTTAGATATATTTATAAAAAAGAAAAAGTATCAACAAAAAAATAATAATTCAACGCTGTATTTTAATGTAAGTATTCACATGTTTCATTTCCCAACAATTTCCTGTAAACATTTGCAAAATGCTTATCATTTTAGTGTGCATTTTACTTCCCATGCATTAACTATTAGCTACATAGAGAAATATTCAATAGGAAACTAAAGAAAAAAATCTTATTTGATTAGAAATTTATTAAACTTTTGAAGAAGTGATTTTTTGTTTTTCAGGGTATGATTAAATTTTTGCCAGTAGAAATGTAGATATTTATTAAGTAGACCAAAGTATGATACATACAAAAGTTTTATCAGAAGCAAATAACATTAATCAGAAAATATTGCCTTAGTTCAAAGCTCTAACAATTCTTTTTTAAAAAGACAGCTTATGAAATGATCAAGTTTGATTTTTTTATTATTCAATTATCTTAATTTTGTATTTTCCCCCTTAGAGAAAATTTTGGAGTAAAATAAATTAAAATTTATGCAATAAAAAAGTTGAAGAGAATTTCCACAAAAATATGAAAGTTAACTTTTTTTTGATCATTAATCTTTGCCCAGATCACTTTCTTTGCAATTTAATTACATTGAAAGATATACAACATTTATAGATAACTACTAGTTTTTGTTTTAATTATTACAAAACATACTAATTAAGGTTATTGTTAAATTATTCTGATGGAAAAATAAATTGAAATAATTAATAACCTGAAACTGCACACTGAACTTATTAATAATAATTATGAAAAAATAGAAAATCACTGACAAATATATTAAAGTACAAATACTAAACATTTTGAATAAATAGAAAGACAAATTGGTGATTTAAACATATTTTATAGTCACAGATTCTAATTAAAATACTATATAATAAAACTATATGCTTATGTGAAAATCTTGTTTCCAAAGGTGAATTCTTGTAGTTTCTCCAAGTTTAGAAGTTTCACTTTAATTTGTTTAAATGTTGACTTTTTTTTTGTTGTTGTTGTATGTCTGGTTTCTCTTAATAACTTTAAAATTTCTTATATAAAGCATAAGTATAAGGTTTACAATACACTATGTATTTTATATTGTGGAAACCTTCTCAACAGATCTCTATTTGTTTACTTTATATATTTTTTTCCTGATAAATGATACTTTTATAAAACAAATATAGTAAATGAAACATATTGACTCACTGAAAACTTACATTCATCACAACAGCATGCCAGTGAGCGAAATATTTATCAAACTAAATAGCAACAAAAGAAAAATGCTTATCATAGTTTTAAAATATAAATAAATATTAAATTAGAACTCAAGAATATAAAATAAAACTGCTCAAAAATTTTAAGATATTATAATATTTACTGTAATTATGTGTATAAATAATAAAATCAAAATTTAAAATCTAATAATCGAAATACATAAAGAATAAAAAAATATGCACAATAATCAAAAATTCTTAATTTAGTTAGTTTATAAGAGTTAACTAAACATTTGAATTATCAATGCTTCATTATACGTCTTACTTTATTTTTAAACTTCTTAATAACTTTATTTTTAAAATGCATGAATTTCATCATGTATAAAATCATTTTTATCATTTTATACTAAATTTCTAAAAATTTCCTAAAAATTACAAAAAATTTTAAAGTACTTGGTAAAAACTGCAACCATACTTTTCAGTTACTGCAGGTATAAGAAGATAATGTTCATAGAAATTACAATGACTATACATACTTACTAATTAGTAAATAGTACTATTACATTAATATACTTGCTAATGAAATTGCTAGACACAAATTGAAAGAAAAACACATCAAAAGGGAACATCAATTATGTATTATCAATGCAGACAGAATTATTACAAAGACTATTTTCAGACTTAAATTCCAACATTTCTGTGTTACTTATAACATTTGGGCAGGACAAGCTTGCTATGTTGTCAGTAATGCAAACTTAAGTCAGAAGGGTGCATCTTTCATTTTAACAAAGCACCATGGAAGTTAAAGTATGACTGCTCTAAACTCCTCTGATAGATAGCACCACCAGAAGATCCACTCTCTCAATTTTTGCATTGATCTAGAGAGGAAGGAAATTTTATCCAGACCCTATTACACTCATGATAATTACTCAACAACCGACCACAGGACTTTCGATTCAACAGATTTAATGAGCACATATATCACACATATGAGGTAGGTTTTTTGTGGCATTGGGAATCAAATTTTGCCCTTCTGGGCGAAAGGCCAATGGTTTAACTCCTTAGGCTACCATGGCTCAACACCTTTGTTGAAGATTATAAACATAGATGGCACCAGAACTTACAAATGATATTGGAACTGTCTGGAAAAGGATTTCAGCCCAGAACACATTTTTAATTGCCTGGTTATCATAAGAAGTTTACAGGCTATTGACAAATTTCCCTTTCAGGAATATGACAAGACTATTCCCTTCAGGGACTCTATAATGACAAGATTGTACACAATGTCAATGAAGTGATTTTGGCACATGCAGTAATTTGACTTGACTTCAAATAGACATGAAACCAACCAACCATATTTATATACCAATTAGTAAGTAAGTGAAATAAATTACACACATTTATTAAGTATATAAATTCTGAGTATATATTTATTCATTTTACATAAAATAGATTCTTATTATTTTGCTGAATCCATAACTTTCATTGATTTTTAACCTTTTATGAAAAATTTCCAGACATTTATAATTTCTTTGACCATTCACTAATTTTTCAATACAATTATTGAATATAATTCCTTTAACTATAAAAATTAATTTACTAGAAACGCATAACAAAAATTTTTATACACATACTTCAAATAGTAATTCATGTATTTCAGGAAGAGGCTCAACTAAACTTCGCTGTAAAAGGAGTCGTAAAGCAGGTTGTAATATACTTGGTATCCATGATTCACAAGACTGTAAAATAAAATTAATTCATATTGATAAAAGACATTTCATTTTCATAAAACAAACAAAAGATTACATACAAACTTTTATTCTTTTTATTATTTGTAAAATTGATTACAACTGCCAAAAATAGTGTAACACATTTGCATTAAGCTAACTTATTTAAATCTAATTTGGTTAAATTTATTTATATTTTGAAGAGATATAAATAAATTTAAACAAGACCAATTGGAGAAAATCTTAAACATAATAAAATAAGATTAATTAGTTTGTTGTTCTGTAGTTGTTTTTTGTGTGTAAGAGGACACAAAGTGCTACAAAATATACAAATTGAGGCAGAAATTAATTTATGTGGACAGAATTGAACCATGAACAGAAAGACAACATATTAGCAGTTATAATATGGCAGAATTAAAGTACAATACAATATAAGAATCAAACTAAATACAATACAATATAAGAATCAAAAATATAATGAGTTTCATTTGGTAGATCCTTAATTTATTAATATAATATTGCATCCATTAATAGAACAAACTAAAAAATTTTTAGTTAATAAATTTAGTGTAAATTTGAATCCATAAGTTTTCTAATTTTTTTAAATATTAATCATGTTCTTTAGAAGATTAAAAAAAAATACTATAATAACAATTTTGATACCCAAAACAAATATTTTATTCAGTTATTTATTTATGTCTTATCTCATTGTTTTACAATTTCATGTGATCATTATAAACAACAATCAAATGAATAAAATTTATTACATATTTCTATAATCAAGTAATATACAAAAATATATAACATTGCAAAACATAAAATATTATCAGAAAAATATCCAAAATCTCTTATTTAAATTAAAAATTAAATAAAAAAAATTCATGAAATTTGTCAAATTTGAAATAGGAAATTCTTAACAAAAATTTTCAACATTTTTGAGTTACTAGTTCATTTGGTGAAGATGTCATCAATTATGTTTGGATGCCTTCATTGTCAACAAAATTTCTATGAGTAGAAAAGTATTCTTTATAACACTCTGTATACTTACCTTGAGTTATTTTAGCTACTTTTTAACTCATAATTATAAATTAATGATTATTATAATAACCTATCTTTGTGTACAATGAATTTTTACACTCACGAAATTATAGTACTGAAATACATTTTTTCTGAGGTTTCCTAATTTGGTTAAAAGGAACAGGATTTATATCACGTATAAAAGATAATATTAAACAGAATTATTTACAATTTCTAAACATAAATATAAAAACATATTATTTCAATTACTAAACAAAATTATTCGAATGTATGAGATACCTCTTTGTTTTTCAAAGACGTCAATGTAATCAAAGCTTGCAGAACAGATTTACGAACAACAGAAGAGCTGTGACTTAAAAATGGCCAAACTCTTGGAACTAGTTCATCAAGACTTCAAGAGATAAAATAAAAATATAAATATGTGTATAAATAGAGAATAAAATCATCAATTTTAGTTAGAAAATATATTTAAACTAAAATATACTACATATTTAGTCACAGAATATAATAAATTGTTGATCATATAACAGTCTATTACCTGAAAATAATTCCTAATGACAGTATTAATACCATGTTAAGCTAATCAAATCAAATAAATGTTTTAAAGATAAGAGTAGTTCGATTATCCCTAGAAAGTGAAATAATTGCTCTTTTTTCTGTACAAACAATTGCTAAATTGAAATTTAAATAAATTAAGCTTCTCTGATAATCTAAGTATTATTAAAGTAGAAGTCTTTCTAGATTATTCTATTTCAAGCTAGGAAATCTGGTAAATAAATATAAATTTTCATAGATAAATTATATTTCTGTGAATTCCTTCTTAAAGGATGCTGACAAATTGTTTTTTTCTCATTTATAATATGAATAAGAAAAATATTTTAAAAAAGTTGAATGTAGAATAGGCAAAAAGTTACCTACCAAACATGATTTTTCATAGATTCAACAGAAAAATCCAAACAACATTTAAAGTCAGCAGATATTCACATGTTGTTTAGTAGATATTAAACTCATCTATTTAATTTTCCACTAACAATCGAATAATTTGAAAATACCATAGATTCCCAATTATTTACATGGCTAAATCATATATAGTTGGTAATTGTATCAATAAAGTACACTATCAATCAAATAAAATTATTTTATATAGTTCAAGCAACTGAAGATTTAAAAAAAAAATAGAGAGAGAGGTTGGTTGGTTGGGGTTTTGTGGTGCAAGGCCCAAATATAGACAAGCTGCGCCAGAGAGAGGGGAATAATAAGCTTTACATGATAAGACTAAAATAATGCATATTTTTCCTTAATAGTTTTTATTGGATATAAATTATGAATCATGAACATAAAAATTCATTTTAAATCAAAAACTTAACTTGGAGAAAATTGAAAATTTATTTGTAATTATATTTCTAACTCTTGATCCCCAAAAAGTTAAAGTCTCAAATGTAATATTATTAGTAAAATTGTCCCACACATCTTCCCATATCTGTAAAAATTTTAAAATAAAAGATTTCTATGAAAATATAAAATAAAATTTTTGTGCTAAAATTTTAGAAATAAAATTTTTTCAATAAAATCTACAATCCAAACAGATCTGTTTAATTTTATTTATTTTTAACAAAGAGCTAAAGTAATTATGATAATAAGAAAACATACTATTTAGGCAATACAAATTAAAAATAATTAATAAGCAATATACCAAAATAATTATAAATAATGAAAAAAGCAGTAAGAACCAAATATGTACAAATGTAACAAAAAAATTACAACTGAGCAGATTAGAATGAATAAAAACAAATCTATCAAATGTATTTTAAAATCACAAATGTTTGATTTTAGTTAATAACAGGAATTATTATAAAGGATTTTGTTTTCTTTTTTATAACTTTTCTTCTGATTTATTCAACTTATATCATAATCTTCATATTTTTCTATATTGTTTTATCTAAAATTTTTAAAATCACTTTCATAAAACCTTTGAAATTTTTTTATGTGTATGTTAACCTTTTGTGTTATGGAGATATTTTGTATCAGTAACCTTTAAATACAAATAATTTTTCCACAAAATGTCCTTTTAAAAATTTTCAACAAGAAAACTTTCATGTACTGAAAATTCGCATAAAAAGGTATTACATCATAAAAATATAAAGCAATATTTTACAATAAGCAAAATAATTTTGATAATATTAAGAAGAAAACACAAAAAAATATGGTTATATAAAAAAAATAGGTTTCCCACAGAATAGTTTTTATTTTTAATATAACCCTCTCAAAAAGGCTTTTTGAGTTTTAAAGTAAACAGTGTATCAACTAAGAAATCTTTTTTTTTTTTTTTTTACCTGGCTGATAAAATAATTGCCATTGAATTTATTCATGAGCAATTCTTACTTTCTTACATTTACCAAAAATTCATTTCCAACATTTAAAAAGACTAAAATACAATCTTCAAAAATGTTTTGTAAAATTTAAAATTATGTAAACTCATTAAAAAGCCATACTTTTATTTTTTTATGAACTTTATAATTTACAGAAAAATTTTTTACTCTTCAAGTTTATCTATTTTATCCATAATTATATTTAGATAAATTTTTAAAAATTTCAAATCAGAAATCTTAATATAAAATAAAGTATCTTAATTTATTTTTAGGCAATGCCAATATAATATAAATAAAAATTATGTAAAAATGAAATAAAATGCTTGACATCTTAAATATAAAGCATATTTAAGATTTAATATAATATATAAAAAGAATAATAAAAAGTATGTGGAATAAAAAAGAAAATTTTTGATTAGCTTAAATTTAAAATTTAGGATTTTCCATAAAAATTGGAAAAATTAGCAGCTATAATAGGTTATATAAAATTAGTATGTATTTATCATATAATTTGTGTGAAAACACCACAGTATTTATGAGTTTATAATTTCATTTTTGGCAGAGCTGTTTCTACCATTCAGCTGCACTTAATTAAAGATCTTACTGTGGCTGGCAAAATGGCCAAGAAGGGTATGGGAATTTAAATTAAATTTGCACCCAAAATGAAGAATTCATCAATAATAAAATTAAATATTCACATTTCATGTTTTTTTTTTTCTTCAAATAAATTACCATACATTTTTATTTAATGGCAAGGCAATATACGGAAATTATAGTTAAATACAACAGAAAGTTTATACAACAAAATCCTAGAAAATAAGATGCAACAAAGAGAAAATAAATGAAGTCATTGTTTTAGACAGTCTCTGGCATGCCAATATCAGGAGATTATGGAGTCATAACCAAGAAGTGCAATGAAGATGTGATCTGTTTCCATTCTCTCTAAGATTACAGGGACCAAGCAGAAGACCCCCCCCCCAATACTTAGCTTACCAGCCCCAGAGATATTATTTCACTTGAAGAACATTGAGACTTCTCCCAGTTTTAATATGCTGCAGCCCCCATTAGTGAACATGATAAATCTTTGGTTAACCCAGGATTTGAAATCATTACCTTCTGAAAATGAGAACAGTGTCTTAACTAACCAGACCACCCATTTCCAAAGATGTTTCCTGCTGTATGCATCAGATATATTCTCAATATTGGAGAAACTCTGCTGAAATAGGGGTTGCAATGGCCTGAATTGCTGCTGGAAACATTTTGACAGCAAAATGTCAATATTTCTAGCAGCTTTCATTGATCTTTATCTCTGACTTGGAGATGTTGGATAGATAAGAGAGTTTACTTGAATGCCATACATTTTACATAACTATATTTAAAAACTGTAACTATAAAGTTCATGTTATACAACTCTCATTTTAATGCAAAGTGATGTTTATGTCAGTGATTTGGTTGATAGTTCGAAAAACATTTTTTAGTACACGAGGTCTAATTAGACTAGAATTCATAGTTTTAAAAGGAGAATCATTACAAACAACTAAGACCAAAGTGGGATTTATCCTCAAGCCAAGATGGAATTGACAGTTTGCACATGAGGAGGGCCTACAATTTGAAATAGATTTCGAATCACGATCTGTTGACAAAAAGCTAAAGTATGCTGCCAGCTAAGCTATGCTAATGTATTTCTATAAAACTTTCAATTTTTAAAAATATTTTCTCTAGTGTAGCATTAACAGGTAGCTGATGAAGGCTTTCTTTCAAATTATGGACCAGTAAAAGATTGCATACATAATCCATAAAACTTATAGCCATTGGTGCTAGGTAAATGCACTTTGTAATGTCAGCAATTTTTTTTTAATGCATACAATGGCTGTCATTAATTGCAACACTTTTAATGCATTAATTGATATATATGGCATATGATGAAATTGATTTTAAAGTTATCCAATACACATTTAAATGAATTTTGAGAACTGAAATAGAAAAATAAAATATACTCCATTAATTTAAAAACACCAATTAACATTTTGAGTCCTTAAATTTTAGAATTTTAAATAATGATCATTTTAAATTAATTAGACAAATAAAGTTGGTAGTAGCAATGGTACATTTTAAGCATATTTTTTTCAAATTGAAAGAATAGAGATTTTATTAAGAGTAAAATAATAAATAATTGATAAATTTTCAATCTTAGTTTAACACTATTAACTATAAAATTTTGCAATAATAATAGAAACTGACTTAAATTTATTAAAAAAACTATTCTTGGAATACGAAATATGCACTAATGCACAATTATGCACTAATATTAAAAACACAAAAATTTCTACATTTTATATAATTTATTGTTTTAAAAATTACTTAAACAAATTAAAACTAAAATAAATTCATAAACAAATGTTTTGCAGTAAATTTTAGGTCTTTACTTATAAAAAAGCAAATTTAAAAGGATTTTCATATTTATTAGATGAAACATTTTCTGACAAACAACTTCTTTAGTAACAAAAGACTGCAATTTATTTAAAAATTTTTATCAACTAATTCAAACTGTAAGAAAAGTTTTTAGTTAATTATGTTTTTGATACTTTAATTTATTGAAATAAAAGAAATTTCAATAAAATACTTTTCTTTGTTTCAGTATTTAAATTTATTTACTCATTATTTAAAAATAATATTTTTAATACATGAAACAAAATGAATTTAGTAAACTTATGCTAGGTTACCTTTTTAAAAGATCATTTATCAAGAAACACATTTTATTTGGTTGCTAAATAACAATTAAAGACTGGAATTCTATTAAATAAAATTGAGTTTAAATTAAGTGTAAGGCAATACTGCAAAATTATCAGGTATAAAAGTAAAAAAAAAATAATTAAAATTGTTATTTACATAAAATTAAAAATAAACTACAGTTTGATAAAAAAATAAATAAAAAAAAATTAAATGGATCAAAAGTTGTAAAGAATTTCTGAGAATTAATTTCATTTCAAGAAGGAAAATTCATCCAAAAATTTCAAAAAAGCTGAAATCTTAGAGGCAATGAAATGATCACATGATTGATTTTTTTTTCTTCATAAACAAACCTATTTATTTTCATTTCCCATAACCAAGATGTATATCAATTGTTTGTATTACAGCATTATCCCAAATAAATAAAAATAAATCAGCACTTTTTACATGGCTTTTGCTTCTATAATTGCTAACTTTAAATTTTTATAAATTAAATAACAAAAAATTACATAATTACGGAATAATTTAAATGATCATAACATGAAATTAATTTAAGAATGAAAGATGAATTTTTAAGTAATAAAATATCAAATAAAAAATATTAAATTTAAAACATAAGACATTTTAAATACCTATTTGAGGAATAACCAGAAGCAAATGATAAAAGAGATGCTAAAAGTTGTAAAATGCTGCTAGTCGAAACTGTTAGATCATCTAAGTCTAAGAGTGCATCCCACAAAGACAATAAAACAGAGGATACCTATAAATATGCATCAAGAATTAATAATGAACAAGTAATAAATCTTTTTCTAAGACAACTGAAGTAATTAGATGCAAAATATTTTTTTATGATTCAAGCATTTTTAGATTAAAAGAAAAATCACAAAATAATGAACTACAATTGAAACTGTTTTAAGACTAAAATTATTTGCAGGCAAACTTTTAAGAGAAACCTTTTACAAATTTTAAACTATAAAAACATACTTATTTTCCTCATGAAATCAAAAATATTGCTTTCTTAGTTTTCTTAAGTTTTTATACAAAATAACCAGATAGTATATATAAAGGTTTTCTGAAGTTTCACATAATTATTGGCAGCTTTATTAGTAAAAAAATTAAAATGCAATTCTCGCAAATTTTGCGCAGCTTTTTAATCAAGTTAATAATTAAATAAATAATATCAGAACATACTTTGTCAGGTAAAATAGACACAATCACATCAGTAACTGGAACCAATGCAGAGGCTGCTACAGCACTCACATCATCAACATTATCTTTTAAGCATTCACACACTGGATCAAATACCAAGGGAATCATGCATGTGTTTAAATCCTGAAAAGAGGGACATGCTTCAAGGTAATTTCATGATTTAAAATGCTGCTGCATGGTCAAAAAATGAAAATTGTTTACTTTTCGAACAGCAAGAATATATTTTAGGCCAAGTAAGCCTCCGTGGCGAGCTTCCCATTCAGGCATTTTTAATAGCTGTAATAATATTTCTAATACTTTTAACACTCGGTCTTCAGACATAATATTTGTTACTACTCCTAACACTTGGGCACATGTTTCTCGAACTGGCGCAACAACCTAAAAATTACGAAAAATCTAATTCGCTGAACATGTGACATTAAAAAAAATTAATGCACACAAATAATAAATTTAATAAAACAATAAAAACACAAAGTATTCTTATCTTTAAATTTTTGACAATGCATGATCTAAAAACAAGAAAATTTTAATACCAAAAAATTATAAAACTGAATGTAGTGCATTTTAAATTCTATACTTAAGCAGCTCTACCTATCTAATATATTTCTTATAAATGAAAAGAAGGTAGTTTCCTGAATGTAATATTGTTTTTCATTAACAAATATTATGATTCTGAAATTTTTGTAACTAAAAAATCTTTAGTTTCTAGATGACTTTATTTTAATTGTTTTCTGCAGGCATAGAATTCCTAGAATTGTATGTTAAGTATTTAAATTTCAAATAATAAACAAATTTATAGAATCACTCTATTTTTAGGAATTACTCTAGATTTGTCTAATTTTATGTAGTAATTATTTGTAATATTCTATCTTAAATCACTTAAATTCATTATATTTATTTTTAACTAGATGTTATTAAATGTAATTGTTTTTGCTATTTCCTTTAATTTTAATCCTGAAATATTTTTAAATAGAATTGTTAATCAATTCTTATTATGATAACTGTTTTCTCATTTACCGTTAGGTAAAATTTGAGATTGAGAGATGTGGGCACTCTGCTTTATTTACATAGCTGTTACTTTCTTATGCAGTGTTAGGCCTAGTAATTTGAAATTGGGAAAAACCCCGGTTTCTTATGTCAATTGGTGTGAATTGTGGGTTGCAACTTTTTCATAATGCCGCACTAACCGCCAATCCGCCACAAAATCCTATTCTGTAACCTCAAAGTGGTGTGAGGGTGTACACAGGTAATATATGTTTGGAATCTTAACTTGGTTTAGGTTCCCGGTTGGGTCACCCATGGCGAGAAGGCTGTGTGTGCTAATACACCTGACAAATACTCAAAGGTAACCCAATCCAAGGTGTTAGGCTCTGTGCTGATGGGTGTATGGCACCAGGGTTATGGTGTCTCTAATGGGCCCCTCAAAGAACCAGGCAAAATCGTGTTGTATGTTTGGCTTCCACCTGTACAGGGAGGCTATGCAGGTGGTGACTTTATATTTCCTCCCAGTTCCTAGATCACTTATGGATGATGAAAAAAAGAAAATAAAAATGATAAAAAAGGAATGGATACATCTCCTGGTGTTATCCAATCAGCCGGTGAAATGGTTCCTAAGGAACAGAATCCCGGCAAAAAGGAGAGCACTGGCAATCTGGCTGCTGGAGGAAGTGGAGTTACCACAAGGCAACACACAGACACCACAGTTGAACAACCTGGAGTTCTCACAAAATCACAAAGACGCAATCTAAGGCGTCGCAATAAAACAAGGGAGCTGTTTGTTGTTTGTCGCTCAACGCTCATTTTTTGCACATGAGGGCTAATTAGACCGGGACCTACGGTTTAAAGTGGATTCCAAACCACTACAAACATTCATGCCCAAGATGGGATTCGAACTCACAAACTGTTGAACCGAAGGCAAGAGCGCTAACCATTCGGATGCCAGCTCGGCAAAGCAAGGGAGCAGGTGGAGACTGCTCAGAAGGTGGGTGGCACCAAAAGACTTTGGTCTGAGGTGTCAACCCCTTCTCCCAGTAACACTGCCTACAAAAAGCTCAGGGATGATCATCAACCAAGGACTTTTGCTCAGGCTGTTAAAGGGCATAAAGCAGCTATTGTGAAGGATAGTTTCCCAACCATCAAACACAACAAGGAGAATGTTGACTCCATACAGTTGTTGATGCTGACCAGGACAGATGAGGTCCCCATAGAAAATCATCTGCCTAAGGTTCGAGGTTTCAGCTTAGTGTCTGGGGCACTAATTCTCCTATGTGATGACCTTGAAACTGTGGAATGGATTAAAAAATCCTTTCATGGTAACAAGAGTCTGTTTGGTGGTGAGGGGCTCAGTGTTCTGGATCCCAGTGATCTACCTAAACCGGAAAAGGTGGCCTTTAAGACAAGGGACATTCATACCAAGGATCCTGCCGTCTTTCTGAAACGAATTAATAGACTCAACCCAGAGTTGAAGTCTTTAGAATGGTGTACTCTGTAGAAATCTAGAGACACATTCTATTAGATGGATCTTTGAGGTTGATATGGAAGCCTCAGAAGCCATTAAAAAGGCAAATTATGGTACCTATACTGGTTTGGATTGGAGAACCTTCAAAATTCTCCGGGACCCAAACCAGAAGGATGTACATAGCATTGAAGAGATGGAAGTTGTACAAGAAGGTGCAACTTCCTCTCAAGTAAGTAAATCTACTCCTACTTTTAGTAAGAAAAATGAATTACCTAACATTCAAGAACTGAATTTAGATTCTGGTTCAGATATAACCCTGCAACCTAGCACTCCTCTATCTGAGAGTGAGATAGAAAAGTTTTTGCAGGAAACTCAAGCCCCCTACTTATGGAGAGTTGGGCTTCTTATGCTTCTTCTTAGCTTCTTAGGGTACCACAATGGTAAGTATCATCAAAGTAGCACAGATTAACCTTCATCATAGTCGATCAGCTTTAGCTATTCTTAGCAAGAAGATGACTAGAGGGGAGGTTGACATTGTTTTAATTCAAGAGTCATGGACTTGCAATGGTTCTGTTTTGAGCCTACATGTTCAGAGTTTTAACATATTTCATGATAAATGTTGTTTGAAACCAAGAGCATGTATTGCTATTAGCAACAAATTAGGTGCCTTCATTCTGATCAATTACCTAAATGGGGATAATGTTGCTGTAAAAGTATTCTGTTTATTGCAAGGAATCAAAGATGAAATCATCTTTATGTCTTCATACCTTACTTTCAAAGATAAAAACATATTTAATATTTAATGTACAAATTGTCAGTTTTCTAGATTATAACAATTTGAGTAAGAAACTCATCATAGGATGTGATGCAAATGTTCACCACATTATGTGGGAAAGTAGTGATTGCAACAGACGTGGTGAGGACCTTTTAGAATACATTTTGTATTATAATCTATTTATTCTTAATAGAGGTAATGAACTCACCTTTATTACTATAAATAGAAGAGAAGTCATTGATATCACTTTATGTAACAGTAAGTGTGCGGTACAGTAAGTGACTTTATTAAAGATTGTAAAGTGTCTGATGAAATAAGTTTATCTGAACACCAATACATTAGGATTTCTGTTTTAGGAGCAAACAGACAAGAGGTGGTAGGTAGGAACCCAAAAAATACCAACTGGGGTTTCTACAAAAAGGATCTAGAAGATCTCCTCAAGGAAGGTGACTTTGGTAAGTTATCTTCGGTAGCAGATTTGGAGTTGGCTGTTGATCACATGCAACATGCCATTCTTCAAGCATACTATCAAAAATGTGATGTCAGCAATACTTGCTCTCCAAGGTTAGTTCCTGGGTGATCTAAGGAGTTAAGTAAATTGTGAAGACATTGCAGAAAGCTCATTAATAGAGCCAAAAAGAATGGTGAGTGGTAGAAATATAAACTGGCACTTACCACTTATAATAAAGCTATCAGGAATTCTAAAAAGAATTCTTGGCAAAATTACTGCACTGACATTAAAACTGTGTCTGCTACTGCAAAACTCATTAAAATAATGTCTAAATACAGGAACTGCTGTCTAAACACTCTTAAATTGCTGAATGGTAAGTTTTCAGAATCTGGGAGAGAGACACTGGCTGAACTGTTCAGAGTTCACTTTCCAGGTTCCAACGAAATAAATGGAACTCCTAATTTTACACTCTCTACATCAAATTGTGGTAGAAGTAAATGGGATGTTGCCTAAAATCTCATAACTTAAGATCGAACAAAATGGGCAATAATGTCCTTTAAACCTTTTAAATCACCAGGAATGGATGGAATTGTACTGGCTCAGCTTATTGAGGGAATCCAGTGCATTGTTCCAATTCTCTGTAAAATTTTTAGGGAAAGTGTAGCCGTTGGGCATATACTTATTGCTTGGAGGCATACAAAAGTAATTTTTATTCCCAATTTTTTTTTTTTTTTCATCTTTATGTTGGCTCTTTCGAGCATAATAAGTCTTGCAGTCCAATAAAGAAATGAAGTATCTCCAGGAAAGGAGAGCGTCTTGAAATGTGAAGAAGTGCGGGCTTCCTGGAGGTCAGAACATTTCCAAAAATGCTTGCCATCCATGTCAACATGTTCCCTACATAAAATACAGTCGGGTGAATACACAAGCCCAATGTGATATAGATGTTTCTAGAGAAAATCATGCCCTGTAAGTAACCTGAAGCAGGAGACCCCTATAGAGCTAGGTAGACCTCTGGGAATACATGAGCTTAACAGGGTCCTCCAAGAGGCATCAACTGCATTCTCTTTGTCATAAGTTTTTCGCTAGTGATGGATAACCCATTTTAGAAGGAATCTGACATTTCTCAGACCAGTAGGAGAATCTGGAAGGCTTAAAAAAGAAGCCTCTTTCACAAATTTGAGAGAGAGAGTCTGCTTTTTCATTACCAGGCAAGCCGCAATGGCTAGGGATCCATTGTAAAGTAATCTCCTTTCCCGCAGATAGTAAAGTGTTAATGGTCTTACAGTTAAATTCTATAGATGTAGGTTGGAGAGTATAATTTGCCAGTGTATGAATGGCAGCCTGATAGTCAACAAGAAGGACAAATTTCATTTCTGAGAAATCTAAAATTTTTTGGAGAGCCATGTAAATTTATCTTTCTCTTATTCCTAAAATAGGGAAAGATAATTACTATGAATCTAAATCTTTTAGACCTATCAGCTTAACATCTTTTCTTCTAAAGGCAATTGAAAAGTTGATAGACAGATATATTAGAGAAGTCTGCTTCTCTAATCTACGATAGAGTCTCCTCTCTATCACGACAGTCAGAAAGTGGAAAAACCACTTTCTGACTCTCAATATGCATATCAACTTGATAGATCCACTGATAGTGCCACCTACAACTCATCCATCATTTTGGAGAACTTTAAGGCTAATGAACTTGCTTTAGCTGTTTTCTTAGATATTGAAGGTGCTTTTGATAAGGTACCTATTGAAACTATTTTACAATATCTTGTTAGAAAGGGAGTTAATGACACAATCTGTTCTTGTATAGAAAATCTCCTCAATAACAGATTTGTCAGTGCCTCATTTTTATGTGAAAACATGATGATCCAAACCAAAGCTGGTTGTCCACAGGGAGGGGTTCTTTTACCCATCTTATGGTGCTGTGTTGTAGATTCCCTTTTAGAGGTGTTAAAAAAACCAGGCATAACCACCATTAGATATGGAGATGATTTAGTTATAATCGTCAAAGGTAAGTTTGGTGAAACAATCTCTAGCATCATGTCCAACACCCTCAAACAAGGAGACTTGCTGTAAAAAAGAAGGCCTTTCTGTAAATCCTCAAAAAACCACAATGGTAGTCTTCACAAAGAATCTTAATCTGAAAAAGATAACTTTTTTTGGTCAAGAGTTAACTTGCTCCAAAGAAGTTAAATTCTTAGGAGTATTTTTTGACATGAACTTAAGTTGGAACAAGCACTTCAACTTTTGTATTGAAAGAGCAAAAAAAAAGCTTTCTGGTCATGTAGAAATGCATTTGGAAGAACTTGGAGCTTAAATCTCAAAGTTATTTATTGGATTTACACTATGATCATTTGTCTCATTATTACCTATGGCTCAGTGGTCTGGTGGCCTAAAGTCAAAAATGAAACTGCTAAATTTAACAAAATTACAAAGGATGCTTTGTGTAGATATCTCTGGGTATATTCGAACAGCTCCCACATCTACACTGGAGCTTCTGCTTGGTATGCATACTCTTTATATGTATACTGAAGCAGAAGAAATACTTAGCATGAAGAGGCTTAAAAATACAGGTCAGTGGAAGGACTACTCTAGGTTTTTATCCTGGGGAAACCTTAATGCTGACGTAACTAATCATCCTTTTATAAGTATGCCTACTGATTACACGATTGTCAAGTTTGCTTTTGATAAGCCTTATACAATCAAATTTCCCTTGAGAGAAGACTGGAATAATGTTGCCATTAGTGAAAGCTGTATTTACTGGTATACTGATGGCTCAAAAATGAATTCCAACACTGGGGCTGGTATTTGCAGTCTTGTTGATGGCACAAAGCTATCATTCCCCTTGGTTAAAATACAACTGTATTCCAAGCAGAAATCTTTGCAATTCTCATGTGCAGTAGAATATGCTTGGACAGAAACTATTCTCGTAAAAGAATAATTATCTCTTCTGACAATCAAGCTGCATTACTAGCTCTACAGAAGTCTACTGTAACTTCTGTTCTTGTCTGGGAATGTTATTCCACTCTGTGTAAATTAGCTAATAATAACCACATCACTTTAATGTGGGTGCCTGGGCACTCTGGTGTTCCTGGCAATGAATTAGCTGATGAGCTGGAAGGACTGGATCAACAACCAACTTTTTTGGTCCTGAACCAGTGCTAGGTATTTCTAAAGAATTGATCAGAAAGAATGTCTTGGATCTCTTCAGAAAACAACAGTTTATGAACTGGCATAATGCCAATGATCAAAGACAAACAAGGCTATTAAAAAGCATGTGCCCTAGTAAAAGGCTAAAAGAATTATTAAAGCTCATTAGATGCATTCTAAGAAAAGCAATGGGACTACTTACAGGACACTGCCACCTTAAAAGACATGTCATCATAATGGGAGTTTCACATGATCCCACTTGTAGAGGTTGTCATTATATATGGAAGAAGCTTCAATACACATCTTATGTGAATGTGAAACCTTTTCTGCACATAGATTTGAACACCTGTGTCAGCACTTGATTGAACCTTGGAAGTTGCAGGAAATTCCTTTAAAATGTCTGCTGAATTTTGCTTCAGCGACTGGTCTCTTCAAATAGAGCTTTCTGAG
This sequence comes from Latrodectus elegans, assembly GCA_030067965.1. Taxonomy (NCBI): domain Eukaryota; kingdom Metazoa; phylum Arthropoda; class Arachnida; order Araneae; family Theridiidae; genus Latrodectus; species Latrodectus elegans. Next base: position 108,399,900 of record CM057822.1, read on the forward strand.
GGGTATAGTACAATAGACCAATGGTTGCTGTGCTAGGTTCTTTTGGAACCACCTTATCATAAATCTAAATCTAGTGATCGCCAATAGAGGGAGATACCCAACAATTTCTGAAGTTCTTCCTCACTTAAAATTAATGATTCTGCAGGATAGTTTCGACAAACATGCTGGCAATTGAATAAAGCAAAAAATTAAAGGGTCAAGATGTCATCCATAACCTGTGTTTGTGTCAGAAGAATTATATATAATTTTGGGTGCTTAGCAGTCAGCATGGAATAGCGTATATATATATATATAGTATATGTATATATATATATATATAACTATATATATATATATATATATATATATATATATATATATATATATATATATATATATATATATATATATATATAATGGTAACCATGAGGAGCATTCTGTAGTATTTTAGACGCTGGTAAGGTTGAGATCATTAGAAATGAGTGTGCTTGATTATTTAGGAACAAAATAATTTTTAAGTCTATAATAGTTTGTTGAAAGTAATTACAATAAATTAAAAAATGCTAACTTCAAACCATAAGATGATTATATATCATTCTGAAATACAAAATTTGTGATCACAAAATTTGGTAAATAAATATATATATATATATATATATATATATATATATATATATATATATATATATATATATATATATATATATATATATATATATATATATATATATATACAAACTTCATATACCTAACATTTAAAAATCTTTGATGTATATATTTGAAAATAATATACATTATTTTATTTACTCAAAAATGAATTCCTAAATTAGAGTATTTAATAATATAATATAGTGTATTATAGCAGACATACCTGATCTGAAACAAAATCCCCAAATTTATCAAGAGCAAGGACACATGTAAGTCTTAAGGATAAATCTTCCAACCATAACTGATTTAACAATTTCATCTGCAATAAACAAATTACAATAAATACTGTGGAATAAACTGTACATTCTTTTATAAAAGCATTGCTAACATATTCTATTTTTATTTAAACACTTTTAAAAAATCTTTATAAAGACAGAACTTCAAAAACAAACCTTAACAATCAAGGCTAACAGAGATTTAATAAGGTCAACATTTTAAGACATAATAAAACAATAACAATTTAGTATAAATATGAGCAAACTTAAAAAATTAAACATTTTTCTAAATCTTTACAAGACAATTATTCAACCCAAAAATAACTCATCTCTTAAATATAAAAATATGCAAAAAATCTCCTTAGTTATTCCATTTTTTTTACTGTCTTTATTTGAGTCCAAATGATTGTTGCAAAGGATTGAGAAATTCAGTAAACAAGTTTGAATACTTATTTTAAAGAAGTTTTACATTTTATTCTATCCATGATATTATATAAAAATATAAGTTTATTTAATTTTGAATAAAACAACTTTCTTAGAATATAATACTTTCACATAAATACAGATCTGATGCAAAATTTCTCAAATTGGGGGAAGTTCAGTTCAATATAACTGCTTTGTAGGTTGTTCAGAAAATTATATTAAGTCAAGAAAATATTTACATTGAATAATATTATGGATAAAATAGAAGAAAGTTATAAAAACCATTTTATCAAGCCTATTTCTGCAATAAAATCTTGTGCATTTAATTCAACAATTCAATTTTAGATAGAATGGAAAAATCAAGTAACAACATTGTAACAGGATTTCATTTATTAAAAATTAATCAAAGGTTAAAATGGCTAATAATATTCTAGGAAGTTAAAAATAACTAATATATTGGAATTATAATTTTAATTTAACTAATCTCTAGTAAAAATGAATCTAAATTAAAGGATATCACTGAGGAATTGTTTTTAAATAAAAGTATTTGAAAAAGAAACTTGTATTATAAATACAAGTTTCAAATATTCCAGAGAAGTTTCCAAAGAATTATTTTCGTGTTTAACTAACTCAATAATTTTATAACATTTTATATAAAATTTTATTAATTCAAGCTCATCTCTCCAAGCACACATTAGATCCCTCTATATTATTCAATTTAGGAAAAATTCTTGAATAATGTAAAAGTTTCAAAGGATGGCCCAAATCTGGAGTAAAGTTGAATCATTAACTGATCCTTACATGTTTTTCTGAAGAAGAATTGGAAATTATAATGGTTCACAGTAATATAAAACATGTATTTAATACAAATTTCTTATGAGGTTAAATTCTCTTTCACATTTGAAAAACAATGAACATGTTTTCATTTAATGTAATAAAACCACAAATAAATAAAAAAAAAATACTTTTAGTTTTACAAGATATTAGAAAAGATACTTTTTAAACATAATTTGCTTTATATGAATTAATTCAACATCAAATTTCTAGAGAAGTCATTGTGGACAGCTAGAATAAAAATAAAATGTTAACCTTGTAAAATAAAACATTTTATTTTAATAAAACATTTTATTTTAATGTATGCACACACTTTAAAATAAAATGTTTCATTGTGCATACTAAATATTATTGTACATATTTTGACAATGTTTTCTTTCTTTACACTATACAATTATGTAGTTAAAAACTAAAGTTTGTAAGTTATCAATACTAAATGACAATTAGAATATTTTCTTTCTAAATTACAATTAGAACAAATTCGGAAAATTGAATTTTAATGTGGAAACAAGAATTAAACTTTCAACAAGAGTAAACAAATTTAAAATTAATACTACTATGAATAATAAATAAACATGTAAGCTTTTACAACAATTTTGCAGATATTTAACTTAAAAGCATCAACAATTTATGTTCAGTGACTATTCTGATTTTAATCAATTAAATTATAATTTCATAAAAAGTGTAACTAGAAAAAAATTTAAAAAAATTGGTTTTAGCTTAAAATATCTTATAAACATAATCAATTTTAAAAAGTAGAAAATTACATTATTGGTTTTTTATTTTTTAACTATAAAATGGTTGTTTCTTTTGTTGCAGTTGAGATTCTGAATATGCCACTTTTTAAGTTTCTCATTGGTTTAAAATATCCATGACATCAGATAACATTTCATCCATGTTACACTGCACTTAGACAGCATTGTAAATTCGTCCTGTCAAACAATTTGCTGCCTGCCTTCATATCATATTTTTTGAGTGACAGCAAACAAGGCAAAGTTATGCAACAAATGTTTGAGAATATTGTTGAAGTTCATTCTGTTAATAAAATACTAAGAGCAAAGCATTGGTTTGAGAAGCCGTTTTCCAATGATTCAAGCCATTAACACATGGACAACAGAAGAGGAGAAATAAAACACAAATGACAAAATATACACTTAATGGTTAGTTTAAATCGACAAGGAAGGTTTATGTTTTTAAAAATTTCATTAATTAATAGAATTTTAAATTAATTATAATATTTGTAAACAACCTCTTTTGAATTTTAAGACCTTGCAGCAACATTACATTCTTTTTCCAATATGTTTAATTTTTTATGTTATAATTAATAAAATAATAAATTGGGAAATGTGATATTTTTGAATAAAATAAATTTCTCCAAAATTAATATTGGTGCAGTTTTATACTATGTTGAAGTGTACACATAAATATTTTTACAAAGGAATTTAAATATTTTCATTTTGAAACCATTCTATAACTGTAACAAATGGAGGGGCACAATATGAAAGATTTAAAAAAGAATAATAAACCAAATACATCTGACAAAATATAGAATAACTTATTGCTTAATAAAAATTTATATTTGAACCATGGTAAATAATTAGTATAAAATTAATTAACAAGATTTTGTTCCCCATTTTATCATTTAAATACTTTGATTTTATTTGCTTTTTTATAATGTATATTGAAAAAAATTATGGAAGTTGATTACCAATTTTATGAAATCAAGAACTATAGAATTTTAATCTATGCCTATTTCAATTAATTTCTGAAATAAATTTATTAAAGACCAAACATTTTCTATAAGATAAATTTTTATGATAAATATCATTTTATTTTAATAAAAAATGTATGATAATTCACATAAAATGAATGATAATTCACATATAATGGCATTATTTATAGAGAATTTTCAAAGTAAAAATACTGAAGAAAAAAAATAAAAACATAATTTTCATTAGAAAAATTACACATTTTTCATTAGAAATGCAATTTTAGGCAAAATTAATGAAATAAAGCTTTAGACAATGAAAATTACTGTAATATACTTTTAACAGTTATTATAATATCTAAAATTATTGTTAAGAACAAAAATGTAATATCATTTGTTAGAATTATGTGTGACAGTCCTAACTATCAAAGCATAAATTTAAGATAAAGTAAAAAATTTAGAACAAGAATTTTAAAAATCAATGTTGTTTAATGCATATATATTTTAAAGTTTTTTAAAGCACTCTAAATTAAAAAACTGGTGTGATTCCATCAAAATCCCATACTTGGTAGAGAGATACTCCTGGTTTTTTTCCAGCATCTTTGCCATGAACACGCACAATCTCTCTAAGAGCAGTGGCAGCTCCATGACGAATTTCCCACGAAGCATTCAGCAAATCCCGAACTAAGATATCACTAAATGACTCAAGAGGCCATTGTTTGGTCTTAAATAAGAAAACATATATCAAAATTTATTTTCAATAAATAGGGAGTAAAGAAATTTAACTTAATTCAAAATAAAAATTTTAAATACAATGCAATTTTAAATACACCAAATAAAAATATTAATCATTATCTCAAATAAGATATTTCTTTTTAAAATTTAAAATGATTGAAATAATTAATTTTTTGCTGTGCATGTTTTAACATATTACAGTCATTTTTTTAAAAAAATATTCAGTTTAAAAAACAATTCATTCATTCCTGTGTGTGTGAATGTGATGATACAACAACCCAAGATGAGCACTCGCTTTTTTAAGAAGCTTTTTCCAGGCCAGTCCCCTAGTTGCTATTGTTTTAATATAAGGTCTTTTTCAAGGCCATCTATCCATTTTAGATTTGGTCAGCCTTTTGTTTTTTGTTATGTGATCTGGTATTTTAAAAATTTGCACTTCTTGAATGAAGTGGTAAGCTCCTCATCTATCCTAACAATATGGCCAACTAATTCTATTCTTTGCAGCTTAAGAAATTAATGAGGTCAAATTCATTAAATAAGGAATAAAGTTCTAAATTTAATTTTCTCAATTATCCATTGATTTTCTTTATTCATCCAAAAATATATTGTAAAACCTTCCTTTCAAAGATGCCCAATATAACCACATGTATGCAAGTCAAGATCAAGGCTTTACATGTGCATGTTAAAATTGGTCTCGTAAGGCTTTTACACAGTAAAACCTTAATTTACTTTTTTAATAAAATAATTAATTACATAAAATAAATGAACTACTAGCAAAAACTGTTATGTTAATTTAAAAATAGATAAAGTCTTTTTTAATAAACATTTGAAGAAAAAATTGTGAAAAAAATATAAAATATTGAAGTCATGTGTTTGTATGACACCAGCAAGTTCATTAATTATTATTTTAATAATTTTCTGCTAAAATTTGGGTTGAATCTAATTTTATAAAGAAAATGTTTTTAAAAAATTCAAAATTACTATCATAGCAAGTTAAAAACAATTTAATGAAATATAAAATTTTATTCTTACGACAATAGAAGTGATAGATAAAACTAAAATTTACCTCTTCCCACAAGTTTTCATTAGTGCTGTAATCTAATTTATCTTCAACAGAATTTTCACATTTTCGTTTTTTGTTCACAGGTTCATAACTAAAATAAAATTTTAATAATATGATAAGTATGCAAACACAATATTCATAAAAATAAGAAATTGTGTTTTAAAAATTTTAGTTTACTGAGAAGGCACAGGATTATGTACTTTTTTTTAAATAATATTCAAAAGAACACAGCCAATGATTGCATTATTTTTACATTTTATAATCAACTTTTTCAACTTATATATTATGTCTTCTTGTATATTGATAACTTTCTTATTTTAACAAGTAACTTGTAAATTTACGAAAATGAGATAATTTTAAATTTAACACAAAGTCAAGAATTTTATTTCACCTTTGTATATTATAATATGAATGTCAAAAATAAAATTAAAAAGTTTTAAGCTTAATAATTGTTTTTAAAAATTAAATTCAAAACAAAACGAACATTACAGCTGAAGAAGAAATGAAAAGTGCATTATGCTCTATAAGAAAAATTTTTAAGCAATGTCTTGATCAAGAAACTAATTGATATGAGGTATAATATTAGTATTACTATATTAATCTTTTAAAAAAAAATTGTATATAAAAATTGCATTATCTAAGCAAAACATAATTTTCAAGAAATTCAATCTTTTGTATTAATTTTCTAAAAACAGACCGAAAATATAGAAAAGGAATTATTAAATTTGAAATTGTCAAATAAGATACATGAAAATTTTACAAAATAATTGCAAGAAAAATTTAAAAGACATTTAATTCTGAAAAATCCATAGGAGATTATTATCATGTAAAAATTTGATTTTTAAAAGTATAATGATTTTTAATTTATTATAATTTATGATTCAGGCTATTTCATAGAATGAATGAATATCCAAGAATAATCACATAAATAATAAATAAAAGGGAATTGATTAACTTTTTCACCAACATTTTCCCAAATTACCAACAACAAATAATTTAAAGTTTAAAAAAAAAAAAAAAAAAGATAGAATTGTTAAAAAATAACCATTACCCAGATTTCATTAAAAAACAACTGCTGTAAGCATTGTTAAGCATACAAAAAAAGAAGTTTTAATACAAAGGAATATCGTATAAACCATATTCTTTTGTACACAATTCTTAAAACAATTTATAATTCAACATTTTTTTCTTTAATACATACAAAATTTTTTTTAGTTTAAATTTCATTCTTTTTTACTAATTATTAATATATTAATTATGAGGGTGATGCATACCAACAGTCTTTCAAGATTTATTTAACTAATTAAAAAGTTTATCTGTTGAAATAAATGGCAATTTTTTTTCAAGTGTTTTGTATTATGCTCCATAATAAAATAGCTATTAAGAAACTATATGGATTGAAAATATTTATATTGAAAAATGTTGATTGAAAAGAAAAAATTTCTAATCTTCTGAACATTTGAATACAATTAGTCATCAAAATTATTATTTTAAAACATATTTCTCTTACACATGTAAAATTAAATCTCGAAAATTATGAAATAAAAAAAAATTACTTTTTAATTTCATGGGATTCTGAACTACTCACAGGAAAACTGGAAACTTCATTATTTAATGATTCATTTAGAGCCATCTATTAAAAGTAATTACAATTATTATTTTACTTAACCATATGTATAACATAAAACCATGCAGAAGAAAAATTGTATAAAGAATTATATATTAAATTTCATCATAGACTCTTTAGTTTCACTTTAAAATACTTTCAAAATTTCTGCATATAACAATTTGAAAAACAGTTCATTATATTAATGCACAAAAAACGTCTATAATAAAAAATAACAAAATTACACAACAGAAATAATTCATGGTTATCAATTTAATAGAATTTGTACTTCATTCTAAATCATTAAGCTTCATTCAATACAATAAATAAGTTTTGATTTTATTAGTCCACATGTAAAATTACTGCAAAATAAAGAGAAAATTTTCAACCAAAAAATTTTATTTGCTAGCATCATTATTTTTTATTACCTTTTGAAGCACTTGGATTAGCAGGACAATAAATTGAAAAAAAAATTTATACAAAAATACACAGTCTGAAGACCCCAACTATTTTGTCTCAATAAGGACATCAGAAAAAAGATCAAATATTTTGCAAAGTTAAATTTTCTTCAAAAACGAACTAAAAATACACATTATATTAAGTACAAAAAAATTATGAAACATTTCAAGTTAAATAAATGATTATTGAAAGATTTAAATGGATAATTTTTTATCAAAAAGAATGAAAGCAAAGAGAATTTTTAATAGTAGGCCAAAATATTTTTAAAACTTATTACAAGAAAAAAATTGTTCACATAAATTTAATTAGTTTATGAAAATAAAACTCAAGATTTAAAAATAGCAATCACTACAGTAAATGTTTATCATATTTTATCAAAAAGAATGAAAGCAAAAAGAACAATGAATAAGAAATCATCATTAAAATCATGTTTTAAAATAAATTTATAAACTAGCACTTAATATGTTATTAACCTTGTCACTTCAAAACATTAAAAATTTCAGAAGCCTTCATTAATAAAAAAAGGAAAATAATTTAGGCATTATAGAATGGGATTCCTTTAAATAATATGAATCAGGGAGGTTAGGGTGAAGAGAAAGAAAGCAGAATAATTAAAAAATGAATATAGGAGAATTACTTACTTAGTACAAAAGAATAATATTTAGATTGATATTCAAAAACAAATTTAAAGACTAGAAAATATGTCTTTTAGCCAAGATAACACGAAAGTTTAAGACTAACCATAAAAAAAAAAGAAAGAAAGAAAGAAAAAGAGTAGAAGAAAGTGCTTTGCTAAAAACTATAGTACTAAAATATAAGTATATATTTTCAAAAAATATTTCTTGTTTTAAAGACTTTTACACTATGACAACAAACAACCATGACTTTAAAGTTGATAGAAAGAGTAGATAAAAGATGGAAAATTAATGTTACTTCATGATTAAAGATTATTTAAATTGCACTTGATTTTATTAAAAAACTTAAATTAAGCAAAAGTTATTCCATCCAGGTGTAATATATAACAGTGAATACTGGACCCTAACAAAACTAAAATTGTAAATAACATATTTATTTTTCAAGGGAAAATATTTCAGCATATTTGTATTAGCTCAAGATCATTGATAATGAATATTATAAAATTTTGAAATGCAAAAGATATTAACAACTAGATATTCGCCAAAGCAGGCAAAAATTCAATGATTAGATCTAAGATGAGGTGAGTTTAACTCAATTAAATAAAAAATCTTGCATAGTACATTTGAGTAAAGGTCTAAAAAGAAGACCACTAAACAAATGGGTAGATGGAGAAGAGAGAAATCAAAACATTTTGATATTAAAGAATCAGCTAACACCTACAAAAAACAGATGCTCCTAGTTTAGGACTGTTACCTTGCCTGTGATGTTGATAAAGAAAAAATAAAAAGACACTGGTTTAATTTCTACATTAGATTTCCCTTATTTTTTTCTCCTTTAGAATTGGGTAAAATAAGTTTTATATAGTAAATAAAAAAAGTTTTGTTAACAAATCCTGATATCAAGAACTATTTTCTTGATTTAAATAAGAGTTCATAGACCTTTTCAAGTATTTGCACCAGGCATTCTTATTACAATATAGTAATTGCAACAAAAATAAAAATAAAATAGTTTCAATCAAAATTTAAAAAAAAAAAAATCAAAAATAATTTTGAACAATCCAATGAAAGAATAAAATTTGAACATTTTTGTTGCAAAAGACACAAAAATGTACAAAAATAATCAAAACCACAAAGCATATGGCAAACAGCTCTTAGACTCATCCTCCTTTTATAACTTAAGTATACACAGAGTTATAGAGAAAATAGAAAATTAAGCTAAAAACATTTTCGATCCATTAAAAATTTATGACACAATTTATAACTTCAAAATGGAAGAAAAAATTAACATTTTTATTGTGAAAGACAGAATAATCTACTAAAGTGAACAAGGTAATGATCACTATACATAAACAAAATAAAGTGCATTGCAATATAAAAAAAAGCACTGCAATGGTCCTCTTTAAAAAACTTATCATTTAAAATTATACATAAAGAAAAGTATCTGGTACAAGAAAGTAATCTGGTAAAACAGCAACATAAAGACAGAAAAACATTAACAACATTCTTTCTATTTAAAAAGTGATTATGTAGCTTCATCAAAAAATACTTTTTCTTGCTTCACTTTAACTTGGTTTGGAGAATAATTCACTTGAAAATCTTCATTTGATAAATAGTCTTCATCTATTCCAAAAAATTCTAACCCCAAATGTTTATTAAGCATCTGTCTTTGTTTAGCAAGGTTCTCCTGAGGATTCAAATCTGAGGAAAAAATTAATGAAATATATATTAATATATACATTAGTATTAATAAACAGAAAAACAAGGAAACATATTTAGGTACATACTATATTCCAACCATAATAATTTTTTTTATTTTATGAAAATTTCATAAAATATTCTGTCACTGAATATTGTATAATTAACATAAGCATAAATTTTTTTCCCACATTTATATAATTCTAATATATTGAATCTGTACAACATGATATCATGAACAATACAAAACTAATTTCTAACATTTAATAGAAGTTTTTAAAAAGCTTAATATATTAAAAATATTTTTCTTTCCATAATATATCATTAGATGGAAATGTAATTATATTCAATAAAAAGGATTAAGTAACTACTAAGATAATTTAAGAATATGATTCCTTAAACAATATTTGTCATTAAGAATATAACGATCCTTACATAAGTATATAAATATCTTTTAACATAGTTGATATATGAACTTCCAAACAAATTACTTTGTTTAAATTATCTGGATTCAAATAATTTTTGTTAACGTTCACTGTGTTTAAAAAACATGTTATTTAAAATTTATTTTTAATACTTAAAATAATGGAAATCTGATGAATGAAAATGTTATCATTAACCTAACCTATTTTCCTGTTACTCTATCTTTGATATGAAAAAGAGTATACTATGAATTTTATTTACACATATCCAAGAAATTTAAAATATTTGGAAGTGCAAAATAATACAACATCAAAAAGATTACTCTCAACAAAATATAAAAATAAAAGAATAATGCAATCAAAGATTGATATGCCAAAAGATTTTCAAATTAAGCATTCCAAAAAAATATCCTTTTATCTAAGCTTATTAGAAACTTTCAAACACTTCAGTGTTTGTACAAATTTTATTAGTGATAAAATTTATATACATCTGAAGATTTTAGTTTATTATCATGTTCTCAAATCAAGCAAAAATGACTTTTTCACTGTTCATTTAGCAATAATGTGATAACAAACCTAAAGTCACTATGTTTCAAATTCCCAAATATAAAAGTCTTACATGAATATCAATTGATGAGAAAAAATTTCGATTCTAAGAATTTTGTATTATTTTTGCAGATTTTTAATTTTGCAATAAAAATTTTTTTACATAGAAAACATTTCTGAGAAAGATTATAATTTTGATAAAGAGTAGAGGAAGAAATAAAAAGCTCTGTGTTTACTCCTCTATATAATGCTAAAATAACAAAAAGTTCTTATCAAATATGAAATCATACATCCTACTTGCAGCAAAAAATGATTTGGAAAAGTGTTTAACCTATAACGCATTTGCATGTGTCTGACATGGGTGAAAGTTACTGGAAAATTTGTACATGCCAACTTCTCAAATGGACTCTCTTGAATCTTGCGTTATTTTATTTTTAATGCCCACCTGAGATTCATAGTCTACATTATATAAACTTATTTAACATGATGGCACCATTATGCAGCACTTTCCTTGTGTAAACCATATGGTGCATTTTGATGATTAGCAATAAGTTTGTCAGAATTTTTTTTATTGTAAAGCATTTGTTTGATGTGGAAAAGGTAATATATCCATTTTTATTATGCAAAAATGTCAAATCATAAAAGTAAGCAGTTAACAACAAATTAACTTTTTTTTTTGTCTTGTGCCAACTAGGCTAGCAATATGGGGTGCGCTGATCCACTTTTTCATACTGAACCATATTTGGTGTGGAGTATGACTGCTTCAGTACACACATGCCATAGGGACCCGTTTATAGGGTAGGCAATCATTCACACCTCATTCATACACAGAAAGGACAAAAACAGGATAGATAGAGAGAGAAAGTTTTTTTTTTTTTCCCTACGTCAGTCTGGCATTATCTGCCATAAGACTTCTGGCGGCCAAATAAAATTTAGCCTTGGTAAAGTTGTCAGAGTCAAAAGTAATAAAAGCAAGTGCAGTGCAAGTTGTCAAATGATTAAAGTCCATAATTTTACCCGACAAACAAAGGGGGCAGGTATCTACAGCAACTACACCAATGCAGTGTAGTGTAGATATTTATACAAAAAGTCATGTCCTGTCAAAAGACAAAAATTTGCAATAAAAACTGCACAAGGCAAATCCATCCATTTGGGAGGTAATGTTGCTCGCGTCCGTAGCAGCCTTTAAGCTACATGTGCCTCCTGGGTAGTGCTAAATGAGTAACAACGTTCGTCGTGGCCCATAGAGAGAAAATAAATCCATGCCCGAATCGGGATTTGAACCAAGGACCTCCCTATCCGCAGTCAGGCACCCTGACCACTAAACAGGGAAATTAACTTTTACTAAGTATTTTTGTAGTTTAGATAAATTATCTGATAATGAATGACTTTAATGATATTGAATACATCAATTTATTATACAGTTTAAGCCATGACATCACTCTAATCTGAATTTTAGAACAGTCTTATGCTTCTAGGTATTACAAATAGATTTGATTTTATTAATTTGAAATTCAAAATGAACAAGTAATTAAATACACTTTGTTTGTATAATATCTTTCATAACAATATGTTTTGCCCCATTCCCCAATCACCTCCCACTACTGAAATTGCAAAAAATAAATTACACCTATAAATTAATTTTCTGGAAAAAAAATGACTTGATTATTTTTTTACTGGTTTACTAAAAAAATCTTATGTTTTAAGGGGTAAATGAGAAAAATATCTGGCAAATAATTGGTATAATCAACGGAAGTTCGAATTCATTTATGCAATCAATTGTAAAAGCAGACAACAAGTCCTCTTTGCCTAATGTATGAGAAGAAATGAAGATGAACCATTTGAGTCATTGCCCTGCACTAAACTCTGGACATTTGTGGGAGAGATACTGAAAAGCTCAGCACCATATGAATGATTTATAGATTTACTGTGGTGTGTTTTAGGAAATTAGATTCAGCATCTGATTTACATTATATTTTGTTAACATTTCGCATAAATATCAAAACAGTTTCTAAAAATTATGAGTAATTAAAAACAGGAGAATTAACAAAATTTATAAGTAACACAAAAGTTAAGATTATAACATATAAGTATACAAATTTAATTAATAACAATACTTTTAAATATAATCATAGTATCTTACTGTTAATATGCAATATTATCAATAAAAAAATCAATTATATATATACATACATATTGCTAATATAATAATTTACCTGTAAGCATATAGTTGTCGATTTTAGAGCTCTCACAAGCTAGAAGATTGCTACCGTTCTTCATTACTTTATTAATATCAAAATTAGCAAAAGACATACGCCCAGAAGATAAAGTATATTCAGGATTAACCAAATCATCCTCTAAAATATATATTAGGAACAAAATATCACTGTTTCTATTGTAGTTATACAATTATGAAAAATATTTCCTTTCATTACACTTACATATTTGACAAATAAATAATACAGACTTAATCAATATTTCAAGGTTAGTGATAAATTTGGGTCAAGAAATTTAAAAAAGTACTTAATAAAATGTAACATAATACCTTGTTTAATTGTTTGACCCTCAGGATTCCATTTGGGAACATTCTTGATTATAGCTTCAACAGCTTGGCCTGCAGCAATTCGGGTATCCCAATTTGAGCTATAAATATAACGCTTAACCTACAATATAAAGTTATAAGAACTTAATTTTTTAAAACTAAAAGCAAAATAAGATTCCTTAAGTATAACAGGTAGGAAAAAACATTAAATAAGCAAAGATGTAAAGAATATGTCTAATATACCTTTGCTAGCAAATTATGTAATTCATGAGGATGTAATTTCTGAACTTCTCCAAGCTGCACAGCAGCTGCTTTTCGAGTCAGTGGTGTAGATCCAGTGTCCAACAATAGGAATAATCGATCTAACCTATACTTATACAAAAAAAATTTATTAGTCTTGAATCAAAACTTTTAAAATATTGCATATTTATTTCATTAACAATAAGGTAAAACTCTTGTGCTTTTAATGCTAATCAGAGTTACAGAATATAAGTTTTAAGAATTTAAAAATGAATATTAATTTGAATAAGTAAATACAAAGTTTGATTATTTAACACAATTTTGAAGGTATTATTTAGTTATACACTAGAAATATATGCTTTCCAACATACTAAGTCTAAACATTAAAAAATTATTAATAACTTTTAATATTTGACTTTTAAAATTTATTCTTAACTTCTCAAATAAATATACAAAGATAAGAATATGAAATAAAACATGACAGCAAAGCTTATATATACTATTAAAGTGTATTTCTTAAATATTTTTTATTTTATTTCTAATGGCAGATAAAAAGACTACTGTAGTCAGAATAACAAACAAAAAGAAAACTAGAATTAAGGGAACATAAACACAGACAACAAAACTGAAACCACAGTAAATCTATAAATCATTCATATGGTGTGCTGAACTTTCCAGAATCTCTCCAACAAATGTCCAGAGTTTAGTGCAGGGCAATGACTGAAATTGTTCACCTTCATTTCTTTTTGTACGTTGCACAGTAGGCAAAGAGGACTTGACAGTATTTTTATATGATATAAACATTTAGAAAGATAATCGGGGCCAGTAATGAGGCTTATTTAAAAGATATATGTTCGACAATTTTTACAACAGTATAAGTACAGTATATTTATGAAATTATTTTGGATTAATTCATATTCTTAAAACACATGCACCTCCTAGGTGATGCTAAATAAGTAACAACTATAGCTAGATACTTCAACTGTTTTGTATATTTGATTTGATTTTTCCAATAAAGCCATGTGTAACAAATTTTTTTTTCCATTCAAAACATATGTAACAGCAAAACACTTTGGAAGAATTGTTAATTAGTGTTTATGATATGTTGAACTTGACTTTTGTGCCTATGCGTGTCAAACTGGTGGACAATGTTTAAAATGTTAATGAAAGAGTGAAAACCATATTAAAAATAAATAAATAAATACTTGAATAGTAAGTTTTTTTTTTTTTTTAATATTTTCAATATTTTTGTTCATTTATTTCTAAATTTTCAATACTTCTGTTAATATTTCATATTCAAAACTTTTATATTCTGGAACAGGTAATGAGGAAAATAATATTTTAAATAACATCAAAAAGATTAAATATTTAGTATTCATTTTTTAACTTTAAATTAAAATATGAATAATAAATAAATTAAATAAAAAAATTATAAAAAAAATAATTATACTTATTTTAATTAATTTCCTTAAACTATTTTTTAAAATATTTTATTACATTTTAATTGGTAAGAATTTTTGGGTATAGTGCTATCTTTATTACTCTTCAAAATATGTATCACAAAATTATATATTTATATATATAATTATTTAAATAAAATTTTAATACTTAAAATTTATGTATATTACTATCCAAAACCAACTTGAAGAAAAACAACTCCTGATGCAAAATTGAATATTATTTAACAAAGTAACATTTACATATAAATATATAATTTACAGTTCAAAGTTAAATTCTGTAAAAAATGCATAAAAAAATAATATTCTACCTTGATTTTCTTAAATTTTTAAAGTAACATCAAATTTCTAAAGTTCAATAATTTTAATAGAACTATTTCCATCACAAATATACATTAATAACTTAAATATTTTTTTTAAAAAATGAACAATTTTATTTTATTTTTGAAGAAATTTTTTTAAGAAAAAATATTTTAATAAAGTCATAAATTAAGAATTTTGTTACATTGATTACAAAATTTAGTATACCCAAGAACAGTATATCAGTCCAAATGGATGACTTCGTAAGATATTTTTACTCAGATAATAGTAGTAAAAAAGATTTAAGGGACAGGACTAAATAAAACGCTCTTTAAAATATGTGTAAAACATTTAGAATATCAAACATATTAACATTTTTTACATAAAATGTACTAATAACTATTTTATTTAAAGAGATAAAAATAATGAAATTATCACTGCCAACAATACATAATAAATCACAATAAGGCACAAATTTGAAAATTGATGAATATGAGTCTAAAACACTTACAGAAATCTATTTGCTGCAAAAATGCCAAGCAGAAAATTAACTAATGGAAAATTATAAAATGTTATACTAAAGCAAGCAATCATTGTAAAATCATGAAAATCTGGTAAAATATGAAATAAACAAAATAAATAAAAATCAGCTATCTGAACAATAAAATGATTCAATTGAAAATAAAAACAGAAAATTTATCATAAGTAAAAAACTGGAAGAATGAAAGTAAACTGATAACTTTAATTGTGTACAAAAATATTGTTAGAAAAAAAGTCTTTTCTTAATCAAATATTTGATTTTTTAAATCAAGAATGATTCAAGCTAAGATTTTTTATCACTCTTTCGATAAGCTCCCGTTCTACATATAGCAAATACTGAATTAGAGTATATCAATCTAAGACACATTTTACTGGTACCAAAACTAAACAAATGACAATGATTGTATTGAGACTGCATTGTTGTATTAAGACTTTGTATTGTATTAAATTTGGTTAAGATTGTATTTAGGCCAATAATATTCTTGATATTGTAAAACTACAATAATGCAGAATATAATATAGACTTCTAATAAAACAATGAGTGCATAATAGAAAAACAGTAAGGCACAAATATACCAAGAATATTTTTCAGAAATCTGAAAACACTCACTGTTAATGTCAAATTGTGTTGTTTTATTATTGATGTTGTATTGTAAATGTCAAAATAGTAAATAAATTTTAAGAGATAACATTTGTTTTAAAAAGTATATGGTAATAAACCTTTTAAAACAAATGTTATTTCTTAAAATAATGTTGACAGAAAAAAAACTATCACTTTTAGTATAAGCCTTATACAAGATATTCCTTAGGTACAATAACGAAATCTCCAATACATGCTTAAGACAAATTTGCTAAGAACTCATGATATGCAATACATTTATGAAACGTATTTCTCCATCTGCATTTTACTACTAAATGTTTCACCTTCAATTATTACCAGTTACTTGCTTAACTTTTAAAAATTATTAATTTCAATTTTGTGTAAGGTTTTAAACTATGTGATGTATTTTAAGTAATACAAATAAATAGCTTCACTAGTTTAGGAAGTCCTCAAAACTTGATTATTCCTATCATTTAGCTTTTGACATTGTGAAGAAAATGTTTTTTTATTATTCAATGAACACAGCAATGGATGTCTATACTGTCTAAAAAAGAAATACAGAACTCTAATGGGCAGTTTTACCCAAATAAAGTTAATAGAATCAGACTTAATAGTTTGTATTGTTGCCACACTGGGAAAGTGCTCATACATTCTTAACTTTAGAGATCAAAGAACAATTACTTGCTGCAGATCAAATAATAAAAAATTCTTTAATTCTTATAGCAATTACATCTTAAACAGCAACTTTATGCATGAATAATACCGCAATTATGAAAATTCAAAGCAGAATATGAATGATTTATTTAATAAATAACAATATATTTAAAAAGTAAATAATAAAAGCTAGGGCAACACAAAAATCTAAGAAATTGGGAGTAATTTTTGACATTTATCACTCTAGTAACTGTCTCAAATGGGAACGTAAAGCATTAAATTGGAAAAACGTTAAAATTAATGCATTAATTGGAAAAACGTTATAAGCTTACCTCGAAGTCATTGTGTTATTTTATCAGTTCTCCAACATATTATCATAAAAATAAAACACTAAGAAAATTTAATGTAAGAAAACATCAATATTTCATTTTGTAATCGTTATACGACAATGAAAATAGTGAATATATGAAGCATGTATTTCGTAATTATAACATTGCATTCTATTTATGTTGAAAATTATTCACTATATTAAAATTTCGTGGATGCTGTCTTTATAACTTATTTTAAACACACGCACGTTTATGATCGTTTAATAATAAACAGCGTTAAAGGGTCAAACATTCATTCTACAAAAATGAATATAACAATGTTATTTTATTTCAAATCAAATATTTAGCTATATAATTATAAGGAGTTTTTTTTATTTCCTATCCTGGATCAGTAAAAAATTTATAAAATTTAATATCTTTTAAAGAAATATAGCCATTATTTAACAATATTTGTCTCCCGGATGTAGAATCCCGCTCGGTCATATTTATACTGTGAGCCATCTTGGCTTTGAATGCCAACAAATATACCGGCACGGAGTCTCTGATTGGTTACAGAAAATTACTCTCGAAACGTTGTATAAGTATCTATGGATAGAAGTTTCTGTAAAGCATCGAATAGAGAGCGCTACTACCGTCGAGATCTAGAAAACTTCCGGCACGAAACTTTCTACATACTATTCCATTATTGTCTTATACCATTGCGCTTGTTTTCTGTAGTTTCCACTGCTTTTGTGAAAAATTCATTTAAAATTAATTATCCCATAAAATTTTTTGAAATGCAGAAATAAAGATAGTAGATGCTGCGCAGCATTTGCTTGCAATATGCGAGCTGGAGCAATAGAACCCGATGTTCAAATTTCCAATAGAACCCGATTTACAATCCTTAGTTTAATTAGCTATATATTAAATCAACTCTTAAAAATAAGACTTATATTTTAATTGCAATAAAAAGCAAGATTTGTTTAAAATATTAATGAACAACAAATAAATAAACACATCATAATATATATGATACCAATTCATATATTCTATCATGATCAAGAAAATTTTAATAAAATTTATAATAAATGAAAGAATAAATTACATATTGTTTAATATTTGAAATGATTTATAGTTTAAACGCACGCAAAATATATTTCCTGAAATTTTGGAATAAATGCATAAAATTAAAAATTATAAAAGAAAAAAATGATTAACAACTGTGATAAATAATAGCAAGAGTTAGAATTTGGGTTACAATCAATCATTCATCAGCAATTGATCCTAATATTGCCAATAAAAACGTGTCCCCGAGAAATATGGTAATCCATCAGGATTATTTAAGTAAAAATTAAAAAAATTTTTAAAAATTTACGGGATCACCACTGATTGCACTCTTATTAAAAATTATGATTTTAATGATAAAATTTGAATGAAATATTTGAGATGGCTTCCGGTCAAATGAGGTTACTTTTTGTTTACATTGAAAACTCCATCCATAGATGAAAATTCTACAACGAAAATAGAATGATTCGATTAAATTACTATCAAACTAATTTTCTACATTTAAATTAAATCGATTGTACAGTGTAAATAACCGTACTGAGTTAATGTTATAAGAGTTTTACGGGTAAAAGTGGTATCAAGACCAATTTAATTTATTCAAGATTAATATGGTTATATTATAAATATTTAGTAAATACAATAAAATATATGCAAAAATTTATACAAAATGGTTGAATTAATTTAGTTAGTTTTAAAATTTGTGCCATTGTAAATTGAAAGAGAATTTTTATAAATGGTATAAAAAATTAAAAAAAAGATGGAATACTAGTTTATATTGATACGTCAAAGGTATCACTACCCTAGTAGCAATTCAACACTGGTTTGATGATTGGGTTAATGACTTGAACCTATGGAAACTCAGTGGCCCCTGTACGGCAATAGTGCATGGAACAGTGGACTTTTTGTCACCTCAGTTGGAGAGCGGCTGCGGTATCCCCGCCTGTTCAGTTGATTGAAACGTCGATTGAAACGAACTTTTCGGCCGGATCGCGTAGTTTGCGCAGGGGGTTCATCGTTTACAGAAGAGTTGTTTATTTAAGAGTTACATATTTTGCACTTGAAACTAATGAAACCAGGAGTATTTATAGTAGATTCCGAACCACTCTCCAAGCCCAAGCTGGGATTCAAACCTATTAACGGTTATTAACTGTTGAACCGAAGCTATTTCTTCAGGTTTATAAACAGGGGTATAGTAGAAATGCACCTTTTTTACTTTCTGTTCGACAGAAGAATTTATTTGTAAATATAAATATATAATACATACATAACATATAAACATATTATAACACATACTTTTGGAATAAAGCTTTAGATCACTAAATTTATTTGAATATACTAACCAATGGCTAAGTTTCACATATTAATGCTTACAACAAAAAAAGAATCTAATTTAAAAAACAGCATACATCAAAAATATACAAAAGAAATTATCAACATTGCCCTTTAGAGTGGCTACTGGTTTTTAATTATAAAAATAATCTTAGATTATTAATAATATGGATTTAACATCACACACAAAAACAATGAACAAACTAAAGTGAATTTTAATATTAAAATTATATATATATATATATAATTCATATAATTTAAAATAGATTATTATTTGCAATGCTTATTTTGACTTAAAATAAAAATTAAACAAAATGACACAAAATAAAAATTAACTTCGTAAAAATAATGTAATAGAATTAAAAAAAGAGAGATTTTAAAGATATATACTTTATATTTATTCAAATGAATTGATAGTACTTACTAAATTATTCTGTTAAAAATAATGTTATTATTCAAAATATTAAATAAACATTCAGAAAAGTAAATAATACTATGATTTTTAAATATGGCCGCCACGCATGCGTAGACCTATTAATAAGTCTGCGAATGATTTTTCTTTCCTTCAATCTCAATGGTAAAAGCTGCAACTGCCGTCCAGCGACCACCCTATCAGCGACCGACGACGGTGTTTTTTGGCCGCTCTTCGACAGAGGTGACAAAAAGTCCATTGTTCTATGCACTATTGCCGCACAGGGGCCGCTGAGTTTTCATCGGTTCAAGTCGTTAACCCAATCACCACCTCAGTGTTGAATGTCTACTAGGGTGCTCTTCTTACTTTTGTTTTTAAAAATACTACATTCTCCCACACTTGAATTACGTAGTCAGATAGATAATGTGGCGGTTGTCGTATTCTTGCTGATCTTCGAATGGGAAGACTTCGTGGAGCACCGGAACTATTAGAAACACCAGATATGGATTACCATAATTCTTCGCAATTCGAACTTCTGATGGCATGGGGTCGAAATGATTTCCAGTGGGGATCAATTTCCTCGGATAAAGGACATCAGGTTTTGGGGAAAACGTAACTCATCGAATTTAAGGCAGGCCGCAAATTCGGTAGACAATCCGATTAAGACGCCGTCTTATAATAGACAAATGCGATCTTCTCGATGTCTTAGCGTGACGTAGCTAAAACGTTGAATCTAACGTCATTGATTTTTAAACCTATGAGAGCGCTGTCTCGAGGAAAATTGCCAGATATTTTGAGCCTGCTTGAAATCAAGAATCATTCCGCTTTCCACCCCTTTTCTGATGCAACTAAGACATCAATGACGTCATTTGGTCAGATGTGATTCTTGCGAAACAAGTCTCATGCGATCATTTACGAATTTGCGGATTGCCTTAGGAACTTCACTTTTCCTCAATTGATTTATGTGTCCTTTTATAGTTTTCACGTCATTGAGTTTTATTAAATAGTGTAATTTACCAGTTCGTTGTTTAACGATGCCGAATTTCCATGATAGCTTATTGTTGGCATAAATACGTGATTGTACACGAACTCCCACCCTTAAAATTCTATGATTAGGAATACTGGGTGAAGTATACGTGTACTTGAATCCCTTAGTTGGTGGACGTAATAAATCTAGTTTAATTCGAATTTGGCGTCCAAGATATAATTCTGAAGGAGTTTTACCGGATTGTAATTGAGTTGCTCGATAACGAAATAAAATTACTCTTACCTTCTCTTGTATTGAGTTCCTTTCATTAGACATTGACTTTAATTTATGTTTAAGGGTTTTTACATTACGTTCAGCTAACCCGTTTGTTGCAGGATGACCTGGAGCTATTGTTTTATGAATAATTCCATTTTCCTTACAAAATTCTGTAAATTCGGTACATGTAAATATAGATGCGTTGTCAGATACAAGGATATGAGGCAATCCATGCACACTGAAAATATCCTTTAATAATCTTACTGTTGAGACAGCTGATGGAGAGCTTTGTTGAATTTTAACCTCAGGCCATTTTGATCTTGTATCCATTACTATCAAAAATGATATCCCAAAAAAGGCCCAAACATAGTTAATATGTATTCGTTCAAAATTTGATGATGGCTCTTCCCAATGATGATTTGATATTTTTTCAGGATTATCTTTTACTGCTTCACAACTTCTACATTATCGAACTAATTGCTCTGTAAGTCGATCGATGTTTTTCCAATAACAGTATCTTCGGGCTAGATTCTTCATTTTGACTATTTTTGAATGTGTGTTGAAGTTCTTTTGATATCCCTGTCCAAAGTTTTTCAGGGAATGTACACTCGATGCCGTTTAAAAATTACTCCATCTTGTAATGAATATTCATAATCATATTTGTTACCCTATAAAAGTTCTTGTTTTAAAACTGACAATTCTGGATCCTTCTCTGTCTCTTTAGAAATTGTCTCAAACGTAATGGAAGAAGTTGAAATTTGGTTAACAGTCTGGCAGTGAATGATATCATTGTCTTGTAAGATGTTTGGATCTTTAAGTTTTAGTGATGCTCTTGAGAAATATAATCGACATTCTGATTTTCTTCTCTTTTTCTATGTTGGACTTTATATTCATCAAGAAATACTGCATATCTTAGTAATCGGGATGATATCATAGAAGGTATTTTACAATCGTGTTGAAAAATTCTGTTTAAAGGGCGGTTATCAGTTATTAGTGTAAATTCTCTACCATAGATGTAGTTATGAATTTTTTAATTTTAAATTTGATGGCTAATGCTTCACGATCTAGTTGACTGTAATTCTGCTCAGAAATTGTTAGGGATCTAGATGTAAAGACTATTGGTTTCTCGATACCATTTACCATGTGGGATAAAAATCCAGCGATGCCTGTTGGGCTGGGGTCACAAGCAACTACAATGGGTAAATTTGGGTTGTATGGTATCAAAACCCTATCACTAAAAATCTCATTTTTTAATTTAATGAAAGCAGATTTACAGTTAGAAGATTAGTGGAATTTTGGTATTTTTCTTTAGAAGTTGTTTTAAAGGACATCTCAGAGATTAGAATAATAAATAATAAATTTAGAATACTAAGAAACGTTTATTTTCTTCGATATTTTTCGGTTGCGAAACATGAATGGGCATTTTGATATTTCGTTTTGTTGGATTACATAGCCTAAATATGAAATTTTGTCTTTGAAAAAATGACATTTTGAATTATTTACATGCATATTGAATTTTTGAAAACGTCTCAAGCATTCGATCAAGTGATCATGGAATTCTGAAAAAGTTTCTCCATGTACTAAAATATCGTCAAAGTATGTAGATACATCTGATAGACCCATTAATATTTGATCTAATTTTCTGTGGAACTCAGTAGGAGCAAATTTGATGCCAAAAGATAAACGATTTATTTGAAAAGTTCCTTGATGTGTAAATATAGTTTGTATTACCTTGCTTTCGTCATCAACCACTACATGTAAATATGCTTTGAATAAGTCTAGAGTGCAGAAAAATTTAGGGTTCGGAAGACTATTCAGTATTTAATCTATCTTTGGGATTGGATAATGCGCACCCTGTAGTTGAGGACTTACAGCTTCTTTATAGTCAACAAATAATCGAACACTACCATCAGGCTTGGGTATAACAACAAAAGGCGAACCCCAGTTGCTAAATCTACTTTTGTAATTATCTGATCTTGCTCAAGTATTTTAAGCTCTTAATCAACTTTCTCGTGTAAAGCAAAAGGTACTTCTCTAGCTTTTTAAAATACAGGTTTCGAATTTTTTCGAAGTTTTAATGAGCACGTAAAATTAGGCATTTTTCCCACTTTTTGTTCAAACACAGTAGGAAATTGTTTTATACTGTTATCAATAATATTAGAAATATTGACTGTATTTATTTGAATTTCTTCAGGTTGATTACACTTATCGATATCAGATAAATTTATTTTGAAATGTCAAATCCATGTTCTTCCTAACACTGGTGTAAACATATCTGGAACTGTATACAAAATTTCTGTGCTTGTGAGATTTTTATATTTGACTAAAGCTTTGACAAAACCTAATGGTTCGAAAATTCCGTGAGTGTAAGATCGAAACTTCACGTCTATAGGTTGTAAGACTTTTGTTAAATTGAGCAAATCGAAAGCTTGCTCAGGTAAAAGTGAGAATCCTGAACCGGAATCGACTTCAAATTTTTGAATTTTCCCATCTATTTGCATATTAACCCAGAATTTTTCAGAATCAGTTATAAATTTGAAAATATCAACAACTTTATGCCTATTAGAAAAAATATTGACTGCATCAATATCTGTAACATATTCATATTTTTCAACAGATTGAATTTCACTAGCCTTTTTATTTTTCAGAAGAGTTGATAAACAGACTTTTTGAACGTGTCCCTTTTGCTTACAAAGTGTAAAGTTTAAATTTGTTATGTCAGCACGACATTCTCGAGAAAGGTGATTTGAACGTCAAGTTCACATCGTAAGCATGTATTGTAAATACCAAGTTCACGAAAATTTGGTGATGATGAAAATCTATGCCTGGAATTTGACCTGTTTCTTTTTTGAGGAAAATTTCGCTTTGTAACATTTGAGTGATTTGTTTTAAAAGTACTACGAGTTCTTAAAATTTTTTATTAACTTCTGATTTTCCACTAAAATTGTGTTTCGATAATTTACGGTTGTTCATTTTCGAAGCTTTTAATGCTAAAACTTGTTCAACAGCTACATCCAATGTTAGATTAGAAACCATTAAAAGTTTCTCTGGAATAAAGTCATCTTTAAATCCTCTAATAAACTGTGCTCTCAAAAATAAATTAGCAACAGATTTTTCACATTCACTATTAAAATCACAAGTAGAAGTAAATTTTCGAAGTATGGCAACATAATCAAAAGCACTTTCGTTTTCGTTTTGAAAACAAGATACAAATCTGTGTTGTTTGATAGTAACATTATATTTAGGACATAATGCTTTTCAACAACAGAAATTATTTCATCATACGATAAATCATTCGGAGGTGCAATTAAAGAACACAAGAGATTATATGTTCAGATCCAATGCAGTTCAGTAGTATTTTAACACACAAATCTTTATTTTCGAAAACATTTTTGGTTTTTAAATAATTTTGAAATCTTAGTTTATATATTGCAAAAATATTTCTGTTGAAGAATTAAAACATTCGAAATTTGATAAAAATGTTATCGTAGCTTTTTCTTGATGATCTGGAATTTCTTTATTTCGTTCTTGTTTCAAAATAAGATCGGCAAGTTGATCATTACTTGTTGTAATTACCTTTAATAAAGTTGAAAATTGTCCTGCATCCATGATATTTTTTTGTTTATCCTCTTCGCCAATTTATTGTAGTGTATTTAATAGTAATGTTCATTGAAGCAGCCAGAATGTAATAATTATTTTATTAAAAAATGGGACGACACAATTATACACACATACAAGTATTGACATTATCGAATTGCTCTGTTTGTAAACATTCTTATTGTCTCGAACTCAGAGTCAGAACTCAGAGAACGAAAGTTCTTCTTACTTTCGTTTTTAATAATACTACAACAATCAAAGCTTAAAATGGCTGGATTACCTAAATAAAATGTTTAGACTATATTGAAAGTTTTTGCATTAAAGCTATGTGTTGGGAAAAATGTATGACCAAACGCAGGATAGCTAAGTTATTAAAAAAAATTAAGTCCTCCAGAAGTTATTACATGCTACTTTCATTAGTGGAAAATCAGTTGAAACGGCTGAAGCTCTCACTGGGTTGTCTGGTCACCGAAAAAATGGGAAATCATTTCACATAAGGTAATTGTAACAGATTGAATTGAGATAATTGTAACAAATCATAAAAATTAGATGGTAGAACATGCGATAGTAAAAGAGACCGTTCACATGTCCTGCATTTAAATCAAATGCTTCATGTCTGACATCATTTCCATAATGAAATATTTTCAATTACTCTGGAAATTTCACAATTTTCTGGTGTCTCTATCTTAATGATTCCTTTTACTGTTAAATAATATTGTTACATTTAATCTCAGAATAAAATTAGTTCAATAAATTGAATAAAATTTTCATTTTGAAAGTTAATTTGGCCATAATAGTCGAAGGTAAGAAAAGGGCTCTTATAATTATATTTTACAAATAAATTTTATTACAAAATGTGAATATGTTTTCTTTTATTTAATAACTGGAATAATAAATGCATTCGATTAAGACAGAATAAATAATTTTGTCTGCTTCTCTCTCTCTAGAACAATAATTTAAAATTAATTTTAAGACAAAAAATATGCGAATGAGTTGTGGGTAGAATTAGTACGAAACTATTAAACAAGACTTGGAGACTTCTCGTGAAAACTGATAGCATGTCCTGGACATTTGATTTGATTGTCTTAGAAAGGGTACTTGCAAAAAAAAAAATAGTTTAAATACCGTTTTACATACCTCATGTGCTGATATAGGCAAATGTTTGTGTCACTCTTAAATCTTAAATAAACTTTTTTATTTATTGTCTTGAAAATATTCATTAATAGATTTCGTTAATTATGAAAAAAAGGAAATATTTATTTTGACTAAAAAGAAAGAATTGGGGACGAAAAAGGATTGGAGTGCAACATTGATCTACCTACTCGTGGTGCACCCCATGCAACATTTATAGGGCAAAATGATATACATATTTGACATGAAATCTGTTGCCTGAAATACGACTGCCTGAGTAAACATCTATGTCACATCAATGTAAATACTGATAGTTTTTAACCTTGAATAAAATCTCCATGAAGAAATTTGATTGTTTCTCCTGTTTAGGTGCACTGCTGTCTTTCAGATATCAATTTGGGAATGCTATTGGATTGCACGCCCTCATTGATAGATTTATTATTATCTTTTTCATGTTCAATTGTCTTTTAATGTACCATTAGAAATAAAAAAACATTGAAAAGAATTATTATGTAAAAATATATACGTTAGCAGTTTCTAATGATATTAATATGTTAATTTGCCTATCATATATTGATTTTTTTTTTTTTTTTTTTTTTTTTTTTTGTAAAATCTTTCATGTTTTAAGAAACTTTTCATTCAAAGAAACAACTAATTTCATTAAATTTATCTGAAAGAGCAAATAAAAAAATCAAAAGAAAATGTTCATTTGAAAGCATTACATTTTGATATTAGCCCATATGAAATTAATAATCACGTATTTTTTTCCTTTTTTTTTTTTTTTTAATCAGAAGTGTACGAGATTTACAGAACTTTTTATCCTGTGTATTTTCGTATTTCTCTGTATACTTTCGTATTATCCTGTATATTTTCGAATTCTCTTACCTTATTACGAAAATTTCAAATATCATTTCAATTCAATATTATATTTTTATATTTCATGCATCGGTTTATAAAATCAGTACACTTAAGTATATTTTTCGTACGATTGATGGGTCGTTTGATAACTCTGGCATAAGGAATGGAGCATACAATGAATTTTGTTGAGCTTTGAAAATTACATCTATATGGTTAAACGTAATAACAAGCTTATCTTCCCCTTAAATCTTTTCTCTCTTATCTCAGATTTCTTACTCCACAGTATATATAAGCACTTTTTCCAGGATCTCTGAATAGACTTACTTATTCATGTAAAGTTATGTATCAACAATAATTAATCTTCTGTTTTTAAAAATTATGGTTGTATATACTTTTTTTTTTACCAAAAGACGTATTTACAGGATATAAGTTTTACTGACTTCATATACGATATTTGCACCATTTTTAAAAAATTCGGAAAGAATTTAAAATTAAGTACCACATCAATGAAATGTTTGATCTATATATAAGATTTTCATATTCGTTAAAAAAAAAAGTTGTTGTAAACAATCTTACATGTATTATCTTTTACTAACATGTAGATTAACTTTATAATTTGATTTGGGTTTTTTTTTTTATCTTAAGAAAGTCGCCACCAACAATTTTATTAAACTGTTTAAATCAAAGCAATGTTCAAATATTGCATGAAAGTTTAACTTACTTATATATGCATTTTTTTTAAAATGTTAAAAAATAGATCTTAAAAGGGATACTAGATTTGAGTAAAAGAATATAATGTTCGCTAACTTCAAAAATTTTCCTTCCTTTTAAAATCGAAATTCTTGGCATTTGATAGAAATCCTTTCTTATCATATTATATATTGTCTTTTAATCTAGTAAACATGAACAAAAAGAGGAGAAAAAAGGGACATAGAGATGCAACGGGAGTGGCTGAGTTTTATTCAAGATTAATTTTTCTATCTGTGGTGAACATAACTCTGCAATTCTAAAGCAGAAAGAAACTTCATGACAATTCGGAAAATATCTTCATTTGAAAAAAGACGGAGAAAAAACTTAGCTCAAGATTACGTTTCCACCAATTGTAAATAGAAATTTGCTACTCGGAAACAGACATGGGTATTCAAAAATCCTTGCAAATCTGAAGTTAGGAAATGCAATCTTTGGATTAAGTAGTCATGAAGAAGTTTCGTTCTGACTCAATTACCTCCAGTTTCGTGGTTTTAATATGATAAAAAGGTCTACCGCACTACTTAAAGACAAAAAAAGATTTTCCCGAAAAAGTCAGGAAAAGGTAAATTAGGGGTGATTTTCTAATGAGAAACAGATTTCGTCAATATGATTCCAGATGTGACTCATATCGAAGCAATGAGAAATTCCTCGGGCAGTGCAATTTAAGTCCTTTAAAAATCGTCCGCGCGTTCAAAGAAACAAGTATTTTCCCCCCAATTTATGTTAATAAAAAAATTATAACCTTGAGGACTATCCTATTCTCAAAACTTTTCTTCACTTACAAAAAAATATAAAAATTAATAAACTAATAAAAATTTAAAAAAATATACACCTTGTTTGGAAAAAATAAGGAAGCTTATTTATATAATACGAAGAAAAAATTACCGATTATAAATTTTTATAAATGGACAATTCTTTTTGAAGAAAAATAAAAGTAAAAAGTTTCACACATTTTATTTTCTTTAACTTTGTATTTTTTAGGCAAATTCTAATTTTTAATATTTATTTTAATTATTTTAAAAAAAATACTCCATTACCTTAGAAATATGTAACACATATATTAAATGAGATGTATGATATTTGTTCAGAATATGATTTTATAATAAAATAAAGTTCAGATTTCTTTAAATAAATGCAACACATAAGACTTTTCAATCAGATATCATAATATTTAAATGAAACAAAAATCCTTTTTTCAGGAATAAAAGAAATGAAGTTAATTTTATTTTTTATTTTCATTGTACATTAGTTTTTTATATTAAACCAATTTTAAATTTAAACTTAATTTGTAAAATTTAAATAATATATAATAAATAAGTAAAACAGTTTTTTAACGATAAAAAAAAATGACAGCTAAAACCGCTCTCAAGGCATTCAGTACTGCAAACTAGGCGCCTTCCTTCTGGCTTCCCTTGTCAAGAAAAAGGAACAAATCTTGTTCCCTCAGGAACAGAGAAATTATCGGGAACGATTTTTATGTTAGGCAGATTATATCTTATGGAATTATTTCAGCGATGGTGAAAAAAATAAATAAACTTTATTTAAAAGAAATTGTTTATTCTAAATATATGCAGATAATTAAGACATTAAGAGGAAACCAAACAAAATGCGGTTATATCATAGCAACTAGTTATTAGATGCACCGAGAAATTCTCCCCTGGATATTTTCCAGTCATCAGCAGACATTGTTCAGTTTCTTTCTCTAACTGTGGTTGATTCTAGCTGATGGTACATAGTCAATCAGCTTAAGATACAATTAATGGTAATTTTAATGCTTTTAAATAACTTGCCATAGTCTGAAGTGATTACATAGAATCACTTCAGACTATCAGGTATATTTGAAGAAGTAAAATCATGCCAACAAAACACAAGTTAATCTGCAACAAACTCGTTAATGTGAGTACTGACGGAAATGCAGTCAGTGATACCCATGTAATACTCTAGTTTTTTTCGAAAAACTTTTAAATTATGCTATACCGAAAGACCATTGCATTCTGAATCAAAAGTCATTCTTTGTCAGAACTTCAAGCAAGAAATTAGTTATTTCTGTTTTTACGAAATATATGATTAAAATTAGAAAAAGAACTTAAACAGAAAAAAAATTTGGAAAATGCTATGAGAATACCGTTATACTATATCTTCATTGTAAAATGCGTTGTTTTTCAAATTTTTTTTATAGATTTTGGAAATAGAAAAATGTTGTTTCTGAATGTTTAAAATAGGGAAATGGAATACCTGATGAAGTAACATGAATGAATTTTATTATTTATCATCAGCTGGTTGTTTTATTAGACATATTTAAGGAATGTTATAAGACATTTATTTGATCTAATCTTAAAACTCTAAGGCAAGAATAACCTATTTCTTAGAGTCAAATGACATCCGTTCACTTGAAATGAAAATAAAATAAATATTCTTTTCTTAATCAGTTTAGCAGGATTGAATTAAATTTTCGTGTTTGAAAGAGCAAAGTGAAGTAAATGTGCTGAATATAAAACCCCGCAAAATATTGAGAGAGGCATTTGAAAATATTTCCCAGGACTTACCTAACGAAGAAAACTGCTGCATCCTTGCCTCTTCCCTTGACTGAACGGAATATAACCCAGATAATATAACCAGATAAGCGCCCAGTTAGAACGGATTTAAAAACAATCTTAAAATTGAATTTGAGGAGCATTTTCCCCATCAAAATGCTTTGGAGGGAATTATTTTAGCTTTTTCATTAACATGTAAACATTTTTTCAGAAATTAAAAAAAATGCAATATTTTATTATTCTGGAACGACTTACAAATATAGGCAAACATTTTTATGAAATTGATTCCACTTTTCTCTACGCTCTTTTAGCTCCTATTTAAAATGGCGTTTAAACACGGATTTCAGCAGGATTTATATACTTGTGTTGTGTGCAAAGATTTAATCCATCTTGTGATAAAATTTGGTATCAATATCTATAAAAAAAAAAAACGAAGTTATAACCATTTTCGAGAATTTTTCATAAAATTTTCCAGCATGGCGTTCCCGCCATCCTAACAAAGAGACCACAGTAACCAACACCCTAACCCCAGCAAAGGAAGACAGTAATTTGTGCTTAAACCCCATAATCTCGGGTGCCAATTATTATTACATTAAATTTCAACTACAGGCTTGTCAACAACCCTTTGAACAACCTTTATGTAATTTTTTGTGCAGTTTGGATTATTTATCTTCATTATTCGGCAATCACAATCCAGAACTTCTGTTTATTTCAAGCCGTTTTCTCTACAATCAGCACATTAACAACATAATCAGTGGCTAATTAATTAGGTAAGTGCCCAGATGTCATTTTATTTCGTTTCGCGCGATAATTCTGTGCATTTTGATGCATGGTTTGTGTAAATAGGTTAATCGGATCTAAAGTTATGATTATTTTAATAAATTCAAAAAATGTATGCTTTTTAACAATTTTTTTGAAATTTTTTTTACATCAATAATTATTCAATTATAACTTCGGCCCTAGTTATCCTATCATATCTAAACTAATTTTAGATTAGAGTGGACATTCTAACGTTTCTGGAAATGTTTGTATTTTTACTCTTTGAATAATAGTTAATTTTCCATAACTTTTTAAAATCTATTTTTGTTGTTAAATTTCCGTGTTATTTTATAAATTTTGTTGATCATTTTCACTTTAATGTTGCCATAATTTTTTAATTTTTAGTCAATCCACTCCAGTCTTTCTATGTTTATTCGGAGCAGATTCTTGTGACTTAAAATTTGTATAACAGTCCAAAAAATAATCATTACTTAACGAGGTATAGTTTAATTAGTGTGATTGAAAATTGAATATTTTTCTTATTTTTCCCCCAATGGTTCTTCGTTCCTCCCTTATGCATATCATTGGCGCTGAATATTTTCTAAGTCCTTTTTCTTGCTGTCTGCCATGTCCCCCTTGTTCCATTCCCTTTGAGCACCAATATCCTGCGCCAATTAACGAAATTACTTGAATATTAATCAGCGTTTTTCTCGGCTCCTAATTGTCACAAAGACTTCTGGGACTATTTTCTAAATTCCTTCCATTAAATGTGCTTTAATGAGCCAACTTAGAAAGTTTATATTCTTAAAAAAAAAAAAAAAGAAAAGAAAGAAAGAAAGAAAGAAAAAGAAAAAAAATTCTACACCAGCTAAGATTAAATCCAAGACTTTAAGCCTTTTCCATTTCTCTCTCGGACTTTAACCTTTTGGCTATAATAGCTAAACCTAAATTTGGCGACTTTAATATAAAAAAATTCTCCCAGCTGTTCTACATTTTATTCTAATAACTCTTAATTTTAAATTCATTTCTTTTATTAATTTTCCTGCTCAATTTTAAATTTACAGCATTCTTAACTAAACCTTTAAAGTCTTCTAAAGTCAAACTCTAAGCTATATTGACAATAATATAATTAAATTATCAATTTAAATTTTATTTCAATACATAAGCTAACATTTTAGTTTAACGTATAATTCCAATTACATTTTAATTAGTCTAGTTTCCATGCAAAGGATAGTATTGCGGTTAAAATGGGCATGGGGAGGATGTATGACCAAAGGACCATATTACATTAAATAAATAATAATCTTTTAAATTCTCTAGTTTTTCAATACAACTAGCTATTTGGTCAATGTCTCTTTATGTGAATGTATATGTGTGTATTTATATTTATTTAAGAATCTACCCCAATCTAACCAGTGAATGCCGAGATTGTTGCGTGGGGCGGGATGGCATCTAGGTCATTTCTATTCACTTATGAATCAAGTTCCGAACCTTAACAATAATAAGTAAATTCCTGAATTTACTTCTGATTTCATTCCCCCTTATTGTTTCCAGCAGTTTCATTTCTGCAATTTTGTATTTCACTCCCACCTAACAAACTATTTCATTACTCTTTTGGACACTAAACTCTCAAATAATGAACAAAGAACAAGTCAAGAAATCAATCTCGCTTGTCAATCTTACGAACATTACTGTATCACAAAGTCTACCTGCAAATAATCTAAACTCCAGAACAATGTAAGAGGAAGATGACGCACCACACAAAAGCTTAACCTATAGCTCAACTACAATGGAAGCAAGCGAGATTACCTCATTGAATCAACACCCAGAAGATTCTAGAAATTCAGAACCTTCTCCACTCCACCTAATTGAAGGTATCCAAGGAATTATTCTGTTAAAACCAGAGGGAAGTACCATCTACCGGGATCCAAAAGAAACCAAGCGATGGAACTGCTTGATAAACTGAAAACACTACTCCCTCTATCACTCACCACTTCCAAACATGACGATGGGTCATCTCTAAAACAGCAAATGTATCAACTCAACAACAACATTCGGAAAATCAAAGAGCTTCAAGAAGAAACCAAATCACTTCTAACTGCATCCAAGCAACAAATTTTTCCACTTAAACCCACCTATAGTGACATATTAAAGAGAAGAACAGAGGCTGACATAGAAACATCAATCATCATCAAATCTGCTGAAAACGAAAACCTTACATTCCTAAAATCAAATCTCCTAAAACTAAATAGTGATGTTTGTCCCAAAAAAGTAACATGGGGGGAAAAACGTAACTAAGGTACAGTGCTGTTCAACTGCAACAAAAGAAAATCTGAAAAAAACAACTGGATGAGCAACGCTTTAACATTCTGGATAACTCCCAATTAGTTAGAAAAGTAATATTTCTAAATATGCCAGCTACAGTTAATGATGACAATATAACTCAAATAATATTGAATAACTTTCCAGAAATGGACAAAAACACGCATATTAAAATAACAGAAATTAAGTCACATAGGTACAATGCAAACCTACAACATATAGTAATAGAAGCAAACAGCATTGCAGCTAAGATACTCGCTGCACGGAGGCAAATACACATTGGTTTTCAGACTACATACATACGTAAACATAAAATCATAATCCGATGTTACAATTGCCAAGATTTTGGACACCTTAACAGTGACGGTAAATCCCAAAAAGTTTGTGGTAGATATGGATGTGGACATTCAAAAAATTATTGCTAGACTCAAAATCAAAATTGCATCAACTGCCACATTGCATGCAAAAAAGGAGCGAATTTCCCCTCAAATCATGAAGCTTACTATGCAATTTGTCCCATCTACAGGTCTCTACTTAATTCGAACATCAATTAAATATGCCAAGCAACATTTACCCAATCTGCAACACAATGCTCCACAAACACCTAATCTTCAACCACAAATGATCAGCAACATGCATACAACAAAGATTATCCAAATAAACCTTATGAGGTCAAGTGCCCCAACTGATTTATTGCAAATGATTGCCTACAGTCTGAATGTGCAAGTCTTTGTGTTGCAAGAACAACATATAAACAAAGATAATCAGATACTGGGAATTCCAAATACCTGGAAATACTGGCTCTCGGGTAATGGAAAGGCTGGAGTAATCACCACAGTTGATGTAAGCCCAATCCTAGTTGGACTTAAAGAAAACGCGGTAGCAGTTAAAAATTGCAATTAATGTTGGTCCACTGACAATAATCTCTGCATATAGCGCCCCACCAAATCACAGGCATACTAGGAGCGAGTTTGGCCAAGCGAGAATCAGTGAAGCACTGCAGGATTTTGATAGCTTCCTACAAAATTTAAGAAACGAAAAGATCATTATCGGTGCAGACCTTAATGCCCATCACATCATGTGGGGATATAAAGACAACGACCAACGAGGTGAAGCACTCTTAGATTACCTGATAGGTAATAATTTACATCTTCTAAACACCATGGGTGCTCCTCCAACTTTTATCTCCTCAACTAATGAAGGATAGCCGGATGTGACTTTAACTCCTAATGTAGACATATGAATAGAAAGTGCATGGGGGGGTCCTGGACACTGAAACACTCAGTGACCATAAATATATCCAGATCACACTGGCAGCACCACCAGATACGACACAAATTACCAGATTCAAGACTAAATCTGGAAATCAACATAAGTTCATCAAAAATCTGTATCCACACATAAGCAATATACAACAACTGTTAGATGATAGTCAAACAACTGATCAACTTGACAGTGCAGCCACAGTCATGCAAAGACAACTGATTGAGTGTTGTCAAATTTCCTATAAGAAAAAGAAATCGCGCATTAATTTAATGCCAAACTGGTGGACGTAGTCTTTTGATATCAGAAAAAAAGATTTAAATGCCAAAACGCAAAAAATGCAAAAATTAAGTAATCCAGACAAAACGAAACTCAGAATTGATTACAAAATCTTAAGGCGGCATATATTAAAGATATACGAAGAACAAAGCGCATATGCCGATGAGAACTGTGCACTTCAGCAACATATCCTTATGGGAAAATTTATAAAACCACCTTTAGGAAATGCTCTCCACCATCATCCATATTCTGCACGAATTTACAAGAAGGTAACGCTATCAATATCGCCAGTAGAATCTTAGAAGAGCTGTTTCCTATACAACCTACCACACTGTTTCAGTGATCTCACACCAATGACAGTTATGATCCAGAACCCAGGAGGGGAGAGATAGAGCTATCGCCTCACTCCCCAGTGGAAAAGCACCAGGACTCGATAGAATTGACAACATTATACTTAAAACGGTGGACCGTCACTATCCAGAGCTTCTCAAAACCCTAGTAAAAAATGTTGGAATCTGTGCTATTTCCCAAAGTGCTTCAAAATTGGCTAAATCATTCTCTTTCATAAGGAAGGAAAAGACAAACTGCAAGTTAAATCATACAGGCCAATCACCCTCTTACCAACGATGGGAAAATTACTGAAGAAAATTGTGACTACAAGATTGACTTTTTTCTTAGAGAGCCATGGTCTTCTTCACCAAAATCAATTTGGTTTTAGTCAAGGAAGGTCAGTGGATGATGCTCTCCTACACCCGAAAAGACAAATCAAGATTACAAAAGCCTCAGTAAACATTGCGCAATAATTTCTCTGGATATTAAAGGATCTTTCGACTCTGCACCACATGCATCTATCAAACAAGCATTCAAAAGTAAAGGATGCCCAGATACCATTAAAAACATTCTCATCAGGAACATTGCATTGTGGAATCATGGGCAGGAATCATGGGCATTGTGAAGAAAACGCAAGCCATTGGATGTCCACAAGGCTCCTGCAGTGGACCCATCCTATCGAATCTGCTTGCTAATGAGCCGCTACAATTTGACTGAACCACAGTTGGTAAGGATATTGATCCTAAAGCAACAGTTGCTCTTCAGGCCTTTGCTGACGACTTCACCTTCGTAGTGTCAGCTGATAGTGAAAGGAAGCTTGGACGCGTCCTACAGAAGCCCTTAAGATTTTTAACAACTGGGCCCATAAGCATAACCTTGGATTTCAATTGAAAAATCAAATTACCTCCTATTCACGAGACTGCAATGTGGACCGCAAATATTTTTAAATAATTTAAGAATAAGGAGAAGCAAGAATATTAAACTTCTGGGTGTACTCCTAGATGAAAAGTTGAATTGGTCAGCACAAATCAAACAGCAAGGTGTCAAAGCCTTTCGCATTCCCCAGAAATTACTTAGAATAGCTGGCTCAACCTGGAGATTATCCCCAAAACACCGCATTGTACTGTATCAAACAGTGGCAGAAAGAATTCTAGCCCACGGTGCAACACTCTGGGGTGCCAATCTTCGCGTCAAAAATCAGCTACTACAAGACAAAATATAGAGAAAGTTTCTGCTTTATATAACTGGGGCCTACAAAACAACATCGATGGCAGCTTTACAAGTCATTACTGGCATACCCCGCCTTCATCTCAGCATCAATACTGAAGTACAAATAAAACAAACAATTAGGACCACAAGCAGTAGCATTATGGAGGCAAGAGTAGCTACACTTTCAATCCATCTAGGAATATTCAGAGTTGATACGATTGTCAACCCTAACACGGAGTACGACCCTACCCTGACGAAGCAGGTCTGAAATATTTTCACTGACGGCTCCGAGATGGATGGAGGTGTAGGAGCTGCGTTTGTCACAACACTGAAGGATATCATTATCCACAATGAAAGCTACAAACAGAAAGCCAATTGCTCAGTCTTCCAGGCTGAGCTCTTCGCAATTAAGCAAGCTATTGAGTGGGCCAGAAACCAAGAACAGAATTCACTCGTCTGGTTAGATAGTCAAGCAAGTCTTTATGCACTTTGCAATCCGAAAGCCATCAGTCCTTTATCCAGGTAAATTCAAGAGGAACTTAACAACCAATAAAACATCTCCCTCGGTTGGATAAAGGCTCATGTAGGATTTGAAGGGAACGAAATGGCAGATCGCCTAGCAAAAACTTCTGCTTCTTCAGATGAACCGAAAATCTATCTCCCTCTTCCTCGGTCTCACGTCAAAAGGATCAGGAAAATGGCATTAATTCAGAATTGGCAAACACTGTGGGACCAGAATACCACCGGACGCTCAGTATACTCTATCTTGCCAAAAGTGAATTTGAACCAACAGTGCTGGCCAAGCCAAATAACGATTTTTGTAACGGGACATGGCCGATTTCCAAGTTACCTGCATAGAATAGGAGTACAACCCACTGACAGCTGTGGAGAAGAAGGTACTCCTATTCATTACGCTACAACGTGGCCCATCACGAGTTCCTGGCACTTTACTACCACCAGTGACAGTTTGAAAAGTTTCTGGCTCAAAAACATCACCAACAACAAGGGTGCAAAGCTAAAAATTATTAAGCTTATAAGCCTTCGCCGTGAATATAGGGACTTAATAATTCCAGAGGAATAGGAGGAGGATGATGCCCGAGACGGTGATAGACTTCACCTGGAAGATGAGCCGTTAAATCCGCATACTCCATCTCTCTAACGTTCTACATTTAGACATTTCCCTCTCTACCTGTAACATTTCGCCTGTTTTTCATCTTCTTGTATATAGTTAATTATTATTTGTTTGCTATTTTCTCACCATCATTCCAGCGCTCTTATTTAATTACTTAATCACAATTATTTTCATCATGTTGTATTGACCTATTTTAATGCATTATGTATAACCTATCTAAACTTTCTGTATATATTGCTTAGAATTTCATATGACCTAACTTACTTTGAGCCGATACACCCAACTCAATCAAATCCATACTCTAAATGCATTAATTAATCATTATTACCTCATTCATTTGCAGTAAGTGCAGGTATATGTATTCAATTCTGTTTTATCATTTTTAACTTCCTTTTGTGTTTCCATTTATTTTCTTTATTTCTCATATGCATGCAATTTGATTTGTATTTTATATGCCTGTCTTACCACATCCTGCCATGTATTTTGTCTGATACCTACTTTGAATGCTTCATACGTGTCCACGAGTTAACTCTCAATTGCAATCCAATTTGTGTTAAATAGTATACTTTACTACACTCTTTACTGTGTGAAATTAATAACTTCCAGTGTCTTCATATGATTTCAAGCATAATTGTATTGTCTTGTATGTACTGTGTTCCGTTTTCTTTTCTCTCCAGTGGGTCCATCAAATCTGGTAAAACCCTTTCAAGGTTAGGTACAGGGACCTTTGCTGGTGTTTTCTTTACTTTACTGATGGCTCTGTGCAAGAGAGGACACGCTGTGTTGGAGAAGGTATCCATGGTGAGCTTTTCAGCTTTTACTTACCGACTGGACCTCTGCCTTCGATCATGAAATTGAAGCTATTGTTGTGGCTGAACCTAAACTGTCGATTTGAGGCCACTTTTTTTTATTAAGACCTGTCACATTATCATATTCTAAAAGTACGCTTCAAGCCTTTTTGAATAATCCAAATAGGCTCCAAAGAACTTTAAAACATAGACCCTTGTTTAATCACTGGCACACAGAGTTTCATTCCACTAGAATCCTGCTTATTGTGGAATTATGAGCTATGATAAAGCTGATTTACTAGCTAAGAAGGGATTAAAAACAACCTATAAATTGTGCTGGAGCTTTCTTTTCTCAATGACTAAATTCCTTATTTACCTGACTGTTAGAAAAACTCTTAAGCAGAATATGATTTCTATGTGCAAGGGATAAGAGATGAAAGATTCTGGGTTAGGAGGGAACTATTCCCAGTTTTCGAAAAGACTGTGGTGACTCTAATTAGTGGACTGATTAGATATGACTGGTTGCAAGACTATAGAATTAGAATAGTGGATTCCCCAAACTGTGTTTTGCGTGACTCTATTCAATTAATGATTTTTGAGCATTTAAATAATTGTATTGTACATTTTCATTACGAGGACATTGTTAGAAAGCATTGGAGGACCCGTGAACTGATGGCCTAAGTGATTATGTTCGACATTTGTAAATTAAATTGAATCCAATCAAGATTACCAGCAACTGAATAAAGTTTAAATAATTGTCTAATTGTAATAAAGTTTAAATAATTCTTTAAATAGTTATTTTAAAAACAAGTTTAACATCAAACATTAAAAAACATGAGAAATTTAAACAAACTTCAAATTGTTATTAATGGTTTCATTTCCAAGTAATAATGTCAAACAGAAAAGTCATTAAGCACATGTCACGGTCAAGATGCTTTCTCGCTAGCACACACGGATTTTACCAGTTATAAATTTGTCTCATTCTTAGTGCCAACAATAATAATCTAGAATGACCGGCTAATAAGATCATTACGGTCATACATCTCGCCATCAGCAAAAAGAAGTCAAATATAGTAAAATTTGGTAAATTTTTTCTTGGATAAAAAGAAAAAATCACCAAAAGCAATTAATCCCAAATATAGATTGATATTGGCAATGAAAAGCATCAATGTGGGCTTCATTGGGGATGTTCATAAATTTTAACTCCTGCAATTTACATTTTTTGAATTTACGTTTGAAAATGAAAAAAAATCAATATTGCTATTGGTTTACTACTCAATGTAAAATCAGAAAATAAATATAAAGGTAAGAATTTTATTTATTCCTGATAATAAAGCCCATTGACTCCCATAAATGGTGTCAGAAACAGTGAATTTTAATAACTGAAGATTTACTACAGTTACAAGGATAATCTTCTTTATTACAAGATGAAGTTAAATGACATAAAAAAGATACGCATTGCATTGCAGATCATTAAATCGGACTAAGTAAAAGTTCTATATAAATTTATTTTCGATACTGACGGAGATCGGTCAAATCGAAAGTATAAGAGAAAATCGTATAAGAGAATTTTCTGGTTTTAATTTTGGTATTGAAAGTGAAGAATTTAAAAAGAAATTAAAAGTAATTGTAGATAATTTTTCTTTGAACGAATTAATTACAATTTCTAATATCTTAAATATTTCCTTTGAAGGAAATAATCTGAAATAGGAAAAGGAATACTTGAGCAATTGTGTTCATTGAACTCTTTAGCGGAGGGAATGAATGACGCCTGGAATGAAAGTCGCAATCGGAAGTAGACGAAACAAACAAAAATGAAAGCGAAACAGATTCTCCAATGCAATGTGGAAATAAAAATAATACTTTAAATGTGTGTGATATTTCTAATGAACCTAGTAAAAATAATGATTCTCAAAATGTTTACATCAATTATTCTGATGTTGAAGTTACCAAATTTAATGCATGAAAACATTAACGACTGGGTTGAGAATTTGGAAAATATATGTTCCCTTTATCATATTTACAAAAGCTTATTTTTGCTAAAAGATCGCTTCATGGGAATACCTTATTATTTGTTAGAACACAACCGGAAATAAACTCGTGGGGAAAATTAAAAGTTGCCTTAATCGTTTAATTTTCTGTAGAAATCAATTCAGCTAATCCTTGCGAATTGCTAAGAGAAAGGAAAATGAAAGATTCACGAAATCCGTTCAGGGATATTTTTTAAAAATGAAAGAACTTTGGAAAAATTGATGACGCCGCCTTAATACATTTGATTAGCAGATTTGATTTAAACATGAAAATAAAATTATTTTATACGGATGCAAAAACTTGACAGAATTTAAAAATAAAGTTTAAGCGTATGAAGTAATGAAAAGTGATTCAGCAAAGAGTAAATATATTTTCGATAAAATGAAAACTAAACATGATGCAAATTTTAGATCTTATTCTTTTGATAAGAATAAATCACAGTATGATGGTAATGATAAATATCATTCAAGGTATTAATCAAATGATAAATTTAATTCTAAGTATGAAAATATGAATAAGAATAAAGTAAAATTTGATGGTAATTTTGATTCAAGAAATAGAATGTGTTATAGCTGTGGTTCACGTTAAAATATTTCTAAATATTGTATACATAAAGATAAGGGTTTAAAATGTTTTTCATGTCTATCTTTTGGCCATAAAGCTTTGGAATGTCCGAAATCAAAAGAAACAAGCTCTATTGATGGTCAACCAAAAATAAATGGGATCTGTTCTTAATTCTTAATGATGTTAGAATTGGTACTTTGAATGTAACTTCATTAATTGATATTGGTTGTCAGAAAACGATTAAAAAAAATTTATTTAATAAAATTAAAGACATTGTTAGCTTACAATCTTCTAATATTTCGTTGACTGGTTTAGGAATGAAATCAATTAAGCCACTAGGTTATTTTAATGCAGAAGTTGAAATTGATAATTTGAAAGTTAAGACAAATATTTTTGCTATAAAAGATAATTCTGTAAGTTTTGATTTTATTGTAGGAACTGACATTATTAACCAATGGAGTATCAGTTCACACTTAACAAGAACGAAATAATTTCTTAATTAATTTTGTAAATCTTATTGATGAATCAGAAATTGATTTAAGTCACATTAAGGATAAATCGTTGTGTTCTGAAATACATTCATTAATAAAAAATTATGTTCCTAATAAAATTAAAACTGTTGATGTTAATATGAAAATTAATTTAACAGATAAAATCCCAATAGGCTCCTGAGGACTATCGCCTTTTCAGAAAAAAATAGTTGAATCTCAAATTGAAGAATGGTTAGCCAAGGAAATAATTCGTAATAGTTCTTCCGATTTCTCTTCACCTGTAGTATTAGTTAAGAAAAAAGATATTTCCAACAGACTTTGTATTGATTATAGACGGCTTAATAAGAAAACGGTTCGTGAACATTTCCCTTTACCAGTTATTGATGACGTGATAGATATATTCTTCCGTGGTGTTCACAACTTTGGATTTAAAAAACGGTTTCTTCCATGTTGACGTTGAAGAAAATTTTTGCAAATATACTTCCTTCGTTACACACGATGGTCAATATGAGTTGTTGAAGTGTCTGCCCATTTGGATTAACTAAATATCCGAGTACTTTTAAAAAATACATCAATAATGTGTTTCGACAATCATTAAAAGAAGGTGCTGTAGTGATTTACATGGATTACTTAATTATTCCTGCAGTAAAAGAAACAGAAGGTGTTAGAAAACTTAAAATTGTCCTACAAACAGCGTCGGAATATGGACTGGAATTAAATTTAAAGAAATGTAAATTTTTGAAACGTGAAATCGAATTTTTGGGTTATAAAATAATAAATGGTAAATTATATCCCTCAACAAAAAAACGAAATCTGTAATTAATTTTCCCGAACCAAAAAGTGCAAAAGACGCTCAGAGCTTTTTAGGATTGACTGGGTATTTTAGAAAGTTTATTAAGAATTATTCTATAATTGCTAAACCTTTAAGTGATTTATTGAGGAAAGAGTCTAAATTTAAATTTGAAGAAAATGAAAGAAATTCCTTTAACCAATTGAAGTATATTTTATCTACGGAAACCGTTCTTACAATTTTTAAACCCTCAAAGTGAAACCGAAATTCATTGATGGTTATGGTGCCACTCTTATTCAAAAGTCCCTAGTAGACAATCAGTTCCACCCTGTCTACTACATGAGTAGGAAAACAACGGAAGCTGAGCGAAAATATCCTAGTTTCGAATTAGAAGTTTTGGCTGTCACAGAAGCTTTTAAAAAAATTTTGGGTATATGTGTTGGGAATTCCTTTTAAAATAGTTACTGACTGTAATGCTTTTGCTATGACAATGAACAAAAAGATTTATGCATAAAAATTGCTCGATGGGCTCTAATGCTAAGTGATTTTGACTGCACATTTGAGCACAGAAAAGGTTTTAATATGTGACATGTCGATTGTTTAAGCAGGAATCCAATTTGTATGATAGCTCAAGACAGTTGAACTCTAAAAATAATTCAATCACAAAACACAGACGAACATATCAAAACAATTTAAAGAGATATTAAAACAAAAACCTCATGATGATTATTTACTCAAAAACGATGTTCTTTATAAATATGTTAATGGTAATGAACTGTTAGTAGTCTCAGACGAAATGCAAATGAGTATAATTAAATCTGCACATGAGAAAGATCATTTTGCAGTTAAAAGAACAGAAGATAGCTTAAATTCTAACTTTTACATTCCTCAACTTAAACAAAAAATCGAGAAATATTTATCTAATTGTATACCGTGTATTTTAAGCAATCTTAAAAGAGGTAAACAAGAAGGAGAATTACATCCAATCGAAAAAGACGACACTCCTTTACACACATATCATTTAGGTCCATTAGAAAGTACTTATAAGAGATATAAATATATATTTGCTGTGATCGATAGTTTTACCAAATTTATATGGCTTTACCCAACTAAATCTACTGACGTTTCTGAAATAATTTCGAAGTTAGAACTCCAAAAAAATTATTTTCGGTAACCCCTCTTGCATAATTCCGGATAAAAGTTCTGCATTTACTTCAAATAATTTCGAAGAATATTGTCGCCGTGAAGAAATTAAACACATTTGTATAACTACCGGTTTACCTAGAGCCAATGGTCAAGTAGAACGCCTTAACTCCAGTATAATTTCTGTTCTGTATAAATTGTCGATAGACAACCCAGCTAAATGGTATTTGCATGTTATTAATGTACATGAATTTATAAACTCAACTTTTCACAGAAGTATTAATACAACACCATTTGAATTGTTATTTAGTACAAAAATGAAACAAAAAAAAATGACGTTAAAATTAAAGATCTCTTAGACACAGAAATGCGAATAGATTTCATTAATAATCGCGATAATCTTAGAAAAGAAGCTAAAAAACAAATCTTAAAAGTTCAAAATGAAAATCGCAAAACATATAATTTAAGAAAAAAACTAGTGAGAAAATTCATATTAAATGGTATTGTTGCTATTAAACGTATACAACAAGGTCCAGGTCTCAAGTTAAAACGCTAATATTTAGGCCCCTACAAAATAATAAAAGTTAAAAGCAATAACTTCTACAATGCTCAAAAAATTGGTTTTACCGATGGTCCCCTGATTACTAGTACTTGTGCTGAGTACATGAAGCCTTAGCCCGATGTAGCTTAAACTGTGCTGAAAGAAGAAAAGAAGACACCGATGACGACCAATTCCTGATTTCGACTTTCTTACCCATAAAATTGCTGCTTTTTAAGACTAAAACTTTTTATTTCAGACGGTTACCCTTTAAATTTTTAAAAAAAGAATAGTAACTGAGATGTGTTCAAGACGTGTTTCCTTTTGAAGATTGCCAATGACGAGAGTGAAGATGCCGCTATCGATTCTCTAACCA
This sequence comes from Latrodectus elegans, assembly GCA_030067965.1. Classification (NCBI taxonomy): domain Eukaryota; kingdom Metazoa; phylum Arthropoda; class Arachnida; order Araneae; family Theridiidae; genus Latrodectus; species Latrodectus elegans. Next base: position 108,444,504 of record CM057822.1, read on the forward strand.
GATAAAGAGGAAAGAGTCCTCCACGACGGAATCTCAGATTCGAGGAACAACGGCGATGATTTAGATGAGAATTGAAAAGACGAATTAGACGAGAATTGACAACAATGTTTAGAAATTTCTTTTGAAGATGTTACTGCTCCTATTCATTTTTTATTTCAGGAAATTCTGATTCCAGACAAATGCTGAGGTCAGCTATTGTCATTAAGATGGCCGATTGTGGGAATGAAAGCGCCACCAGAGGGTCATTCACAGGTTTGTTGCCGGACATGCCGAGAGAGACGACGAGGAGAACAACGATCAGATGGATGAAAAAAGACGCGATGACGTGAAGACGCGAATTTATACTGAACTTTCGAATTTTCACTAGATGTTACAATGTGCTTTGATATTAATTTGTACATACTGTAAATAGCTTTATCTTGTTCTTTGAATATAATTAAATAGTTTAACATTTATCGGTCATTATTCCTGATAATAAAGCCCCCAGACTCCCATATATATATAGATATATATATATATATATATATATATATATATATATATATATATATATATATATATATATATATATATATATATATATATATTGCATTTTAGTAACTTATTATCTTATTATTCAATTAAAAATATTCATTTAATGCATAGATGTTAATTAAATAAAATTTTAATTAAAATAATTTATTTGGAAAACTGAAGTTCGTTATTTTATAATTACAATTCCTTTTTGAAATTTGAATTGATTGAAATGTTTTAACAAAAAAAATCAACATAGAAAATCTTATTCTTTGTTTCACAGTATACAGTTTCAAGCAATGTTTTATGGATATTATTGTAAATTTCTGTTTCCTTACGATATTTTTAAGAAAATTTAAGTATTTGTTATTATGCTTATTCTTTTCTACTCATATGGGGATTAGTTATTTAAAAAGGCTCTCATTTTGCTTCATACTTTTTGCAAGGCATCTATCGCTCAGAAAGCACCAGTTTAAAGCCATTGTGGTTGCTCACAAAATTCCAATGTGTCTACATTATTTTAGCTTACTAATCTTCTGGAGAAATAATTGCCTTATGTCTTTCTTGATTTTAATTGAGACCAGGTCGTTTACACACACAAACACACACACACACACACATATATATATATATATATATATATATATATACATGAATTACATCGTCTATCCAATGACGTCCGATATAATACATTGCTCTTCGGAATAAAAAGTCCTAGGTTCGATCCCAGCCACTGCTAAACAATGGGAAATGGATGTTGTGGTTTTGCCGTAAGCATGCACATCTGCTGGGGTCGATGTTTGTGTTTTACGAGTTTCTTGCGGCGCATGAATATAGCTTACTACCGAATTATCTTCACCGAACGAGACTTTCTAGTTGCTGTAGTATATCTCTTAAAATAATCACGCTTTCAAACAAAAAATCATTCCTGGATATTGTAGAGTGAACGTTCATTAAACTTGCCCGATTTAATTTATTTAAATACGTAGGTATTTTACCATTTTCTCTCTCAAAGCAGTTTCTATCCTTATATCATTTAAGTAACTTCTAACCAAGAACATCAGATGGTATTGAAAATTTCAAATTACATTGTGATTGTTTTTTTTAATCAAAATATTGATTGAAACCATGATTGCCAGTGAATCACGTTATTAATCCCTACATTTGGCAAACGGTTTGCCATTTCTGCTTTCAAAGGTCGAGAAAGATATTCTTTCAGATTGTCAAAAGAGCTTACTGAGGTTAGTGGGTAGAACACTGCTTTTCAGGACATAAGGTCCAGCCATTGCTGAACAATGGGAGGTGTCTGTAGGAGTCGATGCTTGCATGTTATTTGGATTGCAATTCATGAAAAGGGCCCACTAACTATGGAAGATGCTCCCGGATTGCATGCTAAAATGCTTTAAGACGACCTTCAGCCACGGCAGTCAACTACGTGCTGTCGAAAGATTATTCAAAATGCGACCATGAATTCAGAGTCTGTTTTAAAGTATGAGCTTTCCCGACCATAAAGTGAACAACAAGCCAACATTTCGAAAATGTTTTGCAAATTGAGAAAGGTGAACTTTTTTGTCCTAAAAATGGACAGCAATATCATGGAATCGTCCAGTAATTCTCTCTATTAAAATCCCATGTCTTTTATTTTGATCGAATTCGCTGTAAAATACTTGTTGATAGAATAAATTACAATGTCTTTAGAACATTTACACCAAAAATAAAACAACGGCGGGAAACAATATCCCAAAAAAGGAATATATCTTCCCTTATAATACATCAGATTTAAGAAAATTCTGCTGGCAGAGTAATCGAGAAAGCCGACCTGAGTAGATAGAAAATGAGAGTTCACCAACATGCGGAGTGCGGAGCAGTGGAGCAAGTCATGTCAGTGTTGGGGGTGGAGCCACGTCATAGGTTTGTAGTCTTACACGAGGGTTCAGAGTGACGTCATATGTTTGTGATCTTACACGACGGTCTTATCACTAATCAGATTGTGTGACGTCATTAAATAGTGCTGCCATCTATTGAGGAATTTTCAAACCATAATTTTGATGCTGATGCCCTTCATGGGAATAATTTTAAACTGTTTATTTTTTATTTTAAAAATTGAATTTTGCCATCAGCGGATAGAACGAACCTCAGCAGTGGCAGTCCGTCATTTAGCTATTCGGACTTCGATTGGGATAGGTTTTTATGGTTTACTATCAGGTATTTGGACTGGGAAATTTTCTGCAGCGATTTCCAACATAAAATTTATGCCTGGGCGATTATAATGTATTTTTAAAGCGCATAATATTATGAATTTATAAATAATAGAATTTAATTTCACACAGAATATATTTTCAGAATTTTCACCTAGAGTTTCATTTTTAAAAATAAAAATGCGCCTTTACAATATTGAGAATTTTAGAATATCAGTAAATTGCAAAAAGACAGAAATTATTTTTGATATGAAGATACAATTATTTTTGAATACACGACAGAATTTATTTATTGAAATATTCACAGAATTTAAACAAATAAATTATTGCCATTTTTAATTAATACCTTTTTAAATAAAATTATAGACATTTTGTAAATGACTGAACTCAGAATAAATAACTGAATTCTATTTACCTACCTTTATGGTCACATTATCCGCAAAATTTTATCATACAGTTTACAATAGTGCTGATTTCCACACCACAAGCACAGCACATTTGGCGTTATCTCCCTTTATTTCTTTTGGCGAGACTCAGCATATTTTCCAGCTTTATAAATTACTATCATCGGGAATTTTATAATGACCATGTGCCAAAGTATGTATCCATCTTCCAAAACATATCTTATCGTCAAATGGATAAGGCCATTTTATTTTGTTGCACTGTGTATATGTGATGTTTAGTACTTGAATTCCCGCAGAATTTTTCATAGGCAGATGACTCACTCTCTAGACAGGTCTTGTACTGCAGATGCCTAAGTTTATTCTTTATGATATTCTTAGACCCCTTTTTCGCGTCTTTTTTCACACATTTTCGATAAAATGGAATATTATTTTCGGTCGAAGACGATAATCGATAAACGATAGGGTTTAGAATTTGGCTCATCTTTAAAGCAACCAATTCTTTTATTAGCAAATGTTATAAAGGGATGCAGGGTAGTCTGATGTGTCAAATATGTCAGAATACGCAGACATATCCTTGTATACATCTGCCCTTTGTATTTCATATGTAAGTGAATCAAGTATCAGTGAATAAGAGACTTGCCTTATTCCCTTATTTTTGTTTTATTACATTATAATGAAAATCATACATTAATATCTTACTAATTTCTAATATTACAAAGCCTACATAAATTGGTTTATTAAGCGTTAGGGTTTCTTTACCCTTTCACTGCAACTAAATTGTTATCGAAAATTTCAAATCTCTTAAAACTCTGGAGCAGAAACAAGTTTTTTAGCTCTTTCTTCAGTATTCACCTAATTCGACATTACGCGATTTCTTCATATTTTCCATTGTTTTACATAGACTGAGTTATCCATTAGTTTAAAGAAAGTCTTTCTCAAACGAATTTTTGTTTTTCTTTGCTGCTGAAATCTACATAATTCTTAGGTTCTACCTATCTATAATTTTATGTATTTTTGCAGTTTACACCATGTTTTAAGTAAAATTGTAAGTTTTTATAATAAATCACATAATTTTTATCTTTAAACCAGTATTAATTTTAAAGACTTTACATACTGTTCATTTTCAATGAATTTTAGAAAAAGGCGACAGTTCCTCATATCTATGCAAGTTTTTCCGGACATGGGACAGCAATTATGCAGGTCGTGCAGCTCGGGAGGATAATGTAAGTCAACCTCTAAAATATATCCATATGCACGTCTGGAAGTATACCAAGAATCCAGTCAATGGCAATATTCAGCCGTTGAAATAAATTCTCAAATCCGCCATATGGTAAAGGTTGACTCATTGCCCCATCCATAAAGATTGATTCGCATCAAAATACATAATATATTTATTTACTTCTCCTCATTATATGCAGGTAAATATGCATTATTTGCATGAGACATCGCTTAGTGACATTGATTACACCACCACGAATGCCTTTTCTATCATTAAATGCATATTAATATCAAAGTCATTAATCCAGGGATTGATTTGTCATTTTTAAACAACTTTCCAAGCTAATCCAGGAGAAGTAAACAAATGCGCAATCACCTTTATAATATTTGACACAATTTCTAAAATTTCTGAAAACATCACAGTGTAAGACATCGCTTTAACATAAAGATGAGTAATCACCAATACTTTAAACGAAAGTTTTCCATACATTTCTTGCTAAGTCATCTTCACTTATCGTTCTCCTGTTAATTTACTGAAAACTCATTTATGGAAGGCAATTCTGCCTCTTCAAATTCTAGAAAAAAAGAATACGTATTCATACGGGTAAACACCTTTTTTTAAAGTAATTCATGATGACTGAAGATATTTTCTTTCAAAATATTAAATTTATCTGGAGATAAATTCTGAAACTAATTTGCAACGACATTAGACATGTTAAAACAAAACTATCAATAAAACTTTGCCATTATTATTATGTTTCTTCTGATAAAGAAAGAAATATATTTTCCATAGTTGTTGGTATAACAGAAATTTGATGGTCTGATTACTTTTCCCATTTCCCGCATAATAAGGTAAGCATCATAATGCCTTTCAAGTTGCCATGAAAATAACAGGAATTTTTTTCTGTAAGAAATTTTAAATTACATAGAGAATGAAGTGCTCCTTTATAATGTCAGAAATATATGGCAGTGGTCTCTAACTTATCACCCATCAAAGGTTTCACAAAGATAATAATGAGTTGCTGATTGGAAATCCAATTCATTTTAGGGAGTCATAAAATTGGTGCAACAGCAGCCAAAATATTAGCCCAACTCCTCCTTTTCAGATATAATCGTTTGAATAAAGTGCTCAACTGCGTTCTGAACCCCTGTATACACCTAATAGGCTATGTCCATTCATTCTATAATGATGTATGCATATCCACATGCTTTATGTTCACTGATTATATTTCCATAAGATTTCATTATCTTGCATATTATTTTTCATTCATTTTACTATAATGGATTCAAAATGGCAAAAATACAAAGGTAAAAGGTAACTCATAGTGAATATTTCTTAAATTTTATAATATGATTACCATGAACAGACATTTAATATGTTGAGGAGAATGTTGTAAACAATACGGTAAATGATTATTTAAAAGTTCAGATGTTGAAAAAACAATGTAAACACCAATAACAGTAGAATGCTTTCCATTATGTTTATTAAGATCTTCTAGTAATCTTGATAGTTAGAATAAGACAATAATGTTGCAATGAGTTATTTGTAATGTACAATAGATTTATACATTCTGAATCTGTCTGTCAGATAGCGTATAGAGGAAAAACATTATTCTTCATTATCCATAAACATTAATTCTAAATTGTTTAATTTTCTATGAAGGATATTTTATTAAGTGGTACAGGACCTATACCCCTCAAGATTTCTTTCATGTTCATTAGGTGTATAGTGATACGCGATGTGCTGATCTTTAAATCAACATAATATTTATGAGCTAGTAACGACCATGCCAAGACATTTATTATCATTATTTTGAATATTTAAAACTGCTTTTTATCTGCAAGTTTTAGATAGGAATATAGCTTTTGGAGCCAATGGCTCATACTTAGCACTACACAGTTCTAAACGTGTGATTTTCCAGTGTCCAACCCAGATCCTCGACACAAATTCTTCAAAGGATGCCATAATTTTAGCAAATGCACTACATATATATTTTCTATTGTATCAGATATTAAATCAATCACACAGCTAGATCTGAAATAAGGTGATGCCTTTTCGAAATCACCTTCTCTGAGTTCTGTTAAGTAGTAGTTTACCACTACAATACCATTTCCACGGAACGATGACAATAATTCACTCATTTAATTTGTGAATCAATGAATCTTTTACTTTCACTGAAAAATTATTTATATCTTCACTGTCTTCCTTCCGACGGAAAAAATAGGCTGTATTGGAAAACCTTAAGCTATTTCTGAGATTTTAATCTTCATTGGAAATTCCTGATGATGTATTTTACGTTTAACATTAGTCATCTTATGATTTATTTCGAACATGTTCATTGAGTTTGATTTCTTTGAAACGTCTGATTACATGTATTGGATTTATTTATTTTATTTATATTGTGACATTTCATGACGCGATAAACTATCTTACGCATGCGGGCATATATCACAAGCAAATGAGCAATTATCTTCATGATTTTTTAAGTGTCTAACAAGATTTCTTTTTAAAGTTACTTTTTTATCTTTGACAGGTATGTAATGTGTGTGAAAAAAGTTATACTTTAAAAAGAAATCTTGTTAGACACTTAAAAAATCATGAAGATAATTGCTCATTTGCTTGTGATATATGCCCGAAAAGATTTTTGCGTAAAGATAGTTTATCGCGTCATATGAAATGTCACAATATAAATAAAATACATAAATGCAATACATGTAATCAGACGTTTCAAAAGAAATCAAAACTCAATGAACATGTTCGAATAAATCATAAAATGACTAATGTTAAACGTAAAAATACATCATCAGGAATTTCCAATAAAAGATTAAAATCTCAGAAATGTGCTTTAAGCGTTTTCAATACAGCCTATTTTTTTCCATCAGAGGAAAACAGTGAAGATATAAATAATTTTTTCAGTGAAGTAAAAGATTCATTGATTCACAAATTAAATGAGGAATTATTTAATCATCGTTCCATTAAATGGTATGTAGTAATTAAACTACTACTTAACAGAATAACTCAAGAAGGTGATTTCGAAAAGGCATCACCTTATTTCAGATCTAGCTGTGTGATTGATTTAATATCTGATACAATAGAAAATAATATAATGAATGCATTTGCTAAAATTATAACATCCTTTGAAGAATTTGTTCGTCGAGGATCTGGTTGGACACTGGAAAAAATCACACGTTTAGAACTGTGTAGTGCTAAGTATGAGCCATTGGCTCCAAAAAGCTATATTCCCCTATCTAAAAAACTTGCAGATAAAAAAGCAGTTTTAAATATTCAAAATAATGATAATAAATGTCTTGTATGGTCATTACTAGCTCATAAATATTATGTTGATTTTAAAGATCAGCCACATCGCGTATCGCACTATACACCCTACGAACATGAAATAAATCTTGGGGGTATAGAATGTCCTGTACCACTTAATAAAATATCCTTCATAGAAAAATTAAACAATTTAAGAATTAATGTTTATGGATATGAGAATAATGTTTTTCCTCTATACATATCTGACAGGACAGATTCAGAATGTATAAATCTATTGTACATTACAAATAACTCATTGCAACATTATTGTCTTATTCGTAACTTATCAAGATTACTAGGAGATCTTAATAAACATAATGGAAAAGCATTCTACTGTTATTGGTGCTTACATTGTTTTTCAACATCTGAACTTTTAAATAATCATTTACCATATTGTTTACAACATTCTCCGCAACATATTAAAATGCCTGTTCATGGTAATCATATTATAAAATTTAAAAATATTCACTATGAGTTACCTTTACCTTTTTGTATTTTTGCCGATTTTGAATCCATTATAGTAAATGTGAATGAAAATAATATGCAAGATAATGAGAAATCTTATACAAATATAATCAGTGAACATAAAGCATGTGGATATGCATACATCATTATAGGAATGAATGGACATAGTTTTAAGCCTATTAGTGTATACAGGGGTTCGAAACGCAGTTGAGCACTTTATTCAAACGATTATATCTGAAAAGGAGGAGTTGGCCAATATTTTAACTACTGTTGCACCAATTTTTATGACTCCACAAAATGAATTGGATTTCCAATCAGCAACTCATTGTTATCTTTGTGAAAACCTTTGATGGGTGATAAAGTTAGAGACCACTGCCATATTTCTGGACATTATAAAGGAGCACTTCATTCTCTATGTAATTTAAAATTTCGCTTACAGAAAAATTCCTGTTATTTTTCATAACTTGAAACATTATGATGCTCACCTTATTATGCAGGAAATGGGAAAAGTAACAGACCATCAAATTTCTGTTATACCAACAACTATGGAAAAATATATTTCTTTTTCTTTATCAAAGAAACATAATAATAATATGAGAGTGTCTTTAAATTTTATTGATAGTTTTGCTTTTATGTCTACGTCGTTGCAAAAATTAGTTTCAAATTTATCTCCAGATAAATTTAATATTTTGAAAGAAAATATCTTCAGTCATCATGAATTACTTTTAAAAAAAGGTGTTTACCCGTATGAATACGTATCTTCTTTTTCTAAATTTGAAGAAACAGAATTGCCTTCCATAAATGAGTTTTCAAGTAAATTAACAGGAGAAACGATAAGTGAAGATGACTATAAACATGCGCAAAATGTATGGAAAACTTTCCGTTTAAAAAATATTGGTGATTATCATGATCTTTATGTTAAAAGCGATGTCTTACAATTAGCTGATGTTTTCCAAAATTTTAGAAAATTGTGTCAAAAATATTATAAAATTGATTGCATACATTTGTTTACTTCTCCTGGATTAGCTTGGGAAAGTTGTTTAAAAATGACAAATCAATCCCTGGAATTAATGACTGATATTAATATGCATTTAATGATAGAAAAAGGCATTCGTGGTGGTGTATCAATGATCACTAAGCGATGGTCTCATGCAAATAATGCATATTTACCTACATATAATAAGGAAGAAGTAAATAAATATATTATGTATTTTGATGCGAACAATCTTTATGGATGGGCAATGAGTCAACCTTTACCATATGGCGGATTTGAATTTATTTCAACTGAAAATATTACCATTGACTGGATTCTTGGTATACTTCCAGACAGTGCCTATGGATATATTTTAGAGGTTGACTTACATTATCCTCCCGAGCTGCACGACCTGCATAATTGCTATCCCTTATGTCCAGAGAAAACTTGCATAGATTATGAGGAACTGTCGCCTTTTACTAAAATTCATTGAAAATGTGAAATATGTAAAGTCTTTAAAATTAATACCTAATTTAAAAGATAAAAAAAATTATGTGATTTATTATAAAAACTTACAATTTTACTTAAAACATGGTCTTAAACTGCAAAAAATACATAAAATTATAAAATTTAAGCAGAAACCTTGGTTAAAAAAATATATAGATTTCAACACAGAGCAAAGAAAAAACGCAAAAAATTCGTTTGAGAAAGATTTCTTTAAACTAATGAATAACTCCGTCTATGGTAAAACAATGGAAAATATAAGAAATCGCGTTAATGTCGAATTAGTGAATACTGAAGAAAGAGCTAAAAAACTTGTTTCTGCTCCAAGTTTTAAGAGATTTGAAATTTTCGATAACAATTTAGTTGCAGTGGAAAGGGTAAAAGAAACCCTAACGCTTAATAAACCAATTTATGTAGGCTTTGTAATATTAGAAATTAGTAAGATATTAATGTATGATTTTCATTATAATGTAATAAAACAAAAATATGGGAATAAGGCAAGTCTCTTATTCACTGATACTGATTCACTTACATATGAAATACAAACAGAAGATGTATACAAGGATATGTCTGCATATTCTGATATATTTGACACATCAGACTACTCCTGCAGAGCATCCCTTATATAACATTGCTAATAAAAAAAGAATTGGTTGCTTTAAAGATGAGCTAAATTCTAAACCTATCATTGAGTTTATCGGTCTTCGACCGAAAATGTATTCCATTTTATCAGAAAATGTGGAAAAAAAGACTGCAAAAGGGGTCTTAAAGAATATCATAAAGAATAAACTTAAACATCTGCAGTACAAGACCTGTCTAGAGAGTGAGTCACCCACCTATGAAAAATTCTGCAGAATTCAAAGTACTAAACATCACATATACACAGTGCAACAAAATAAAATAGCCTTATCTCCATTTGACGATAAAAGATATGTTTTGGAAGATGGGATACATACTTTAGCACATGGTCATTATAAAATTCCCAATGATTAGTAATTTATAAAAGCTTGGAAAATATGCCTACTGGGGAATCTCGCCAAGCGTAAAATAAAAGGAGATAACGCGCCAAATGTGCTGTACGCCTTGCGTGGTGTGGAAATCAGCACTATTGTAACTAATATAAAATTTTACAGATAATGTGACCATAAAGGTAGGTAAATAGAATTCAGTTATTTATTCTAAGTTCAGATCATTTACAAAATGTCTATAATTTTATTTAAAAAATTATTAATTAAAATAACAATTAACATTTGTTTTAAATTCTATTAATATTTCAATAAATAAATTCTGTCAGTAGTATTCAAAAAATAATTTATCTTCATATCAAAAATAATTTCTGTCTTTTAGATAAAATTTAATTCATATTCTAAAATTCTCAATATTGTATAAAAACACATTTTATTTTAAAATGAAACTCTAGGTGAAAATTCTGAAAAATATATTCTATGTGAAATTAAATTCTATTACTTATAAATTCATAATATTATACACTTTAAAATACATTATAATCCTTAAACATAAATTTTATGTTGGAAATCGCTACGAAAAATTCCCCCCCCCCCCCAAGTCCAAATCATCCCCTCTGATAGTAAACCATAAAAACCCTATCCCAATCGAAGTCCGAATAGCTAAGTTGGTACGATAACGGACTACCACTGCTGAGGTTCGCGGTTCTATCCCCGCTGATGGCAAAATTCAATTTTTAAAATAAAAAATAAACAGTTTAAAATTATTCCCATAGAGGGCAGCATCAGCATCAAAATTATGGTTTGAAAATTCCTCAACAGATGGCAGCACTATTTAATGACGTCACACAATCTGATTAGTGATAAGACCGTCATGTAAGATCACAAACATATGACGTCACTCTGAACCCTCGTGTAAGACTACAAACCTATGACGTGGCTCCACCCCCAACACTGATATGACTTGCTCCACTGCTCCGCACTCCGCATGTTGGTGAACTCTCATTTTCTATCTACTGACCTGGCCGCGGCAGCTTGGAGACGCATTTCTACATGCTCACCTTTCGGTGCTTCCTTCAGGACACGCGGTCCCTTATCTCTAGAAAGACAATCCCAAAGGTTAGATTAGCACTAAAATGCCTTACAACAGCTTGAAGCAATTAAGCTGTTCACGACGCGGTGACAAAGGTCATAATAGTATTTGAAACGTGCATTGTTCCTTATTCGAAAGGTAATAAGTTTGATGCCTGATATGGAAGAGGAACACTGGGTTGAGAAATTATACGCACAAGATTTGCGATCCAATGTGCTTGCATTAGTGAGGAAAATAAAGTGTCAACTCAGGTATCGACCTCGTCATTAAGGAGTGGATGGAAAATACTGGGCACCTGGCTGTTAACCTGTTCTGTAGCCAGAAGTATATAGCCGATTAAATACTGTATCAACTTCAGTGGCGAAGTGACGGGGGGGCAAGGGGGTCTATCATGCCCCGGGCGCAGCTTACATAGGGGCACTAAATCATTTCAAAGCTAAACAAAATTTTTCAGAAAATTTCAATCTATTTTTTGTTATAATATCAATTTTATTCAAAGAAATAAACTTTGCAATTTATAATTATTGTGTCATGTCCAGGGAAAAATAAAAAAAAAAACTCCAGGGAGGAATCAGATTTGGGAAAGATAAGAGGTGGTTGATGAAAAATGAGGAAGAGCTGCAGGAGTTTTCCATAAATGAAACTCTTACTTCTTATATTTCTTCATTAATAATAATTTTGCAGGGATTAGTTCCTTTAAAAAAGTTTGTTCTTTTAACCATGCTTCGATTTTCATTTCTTAACTAGTTAGATTATAGATTTTCATTCTTTTAATCCTTACCTTTTTAAGTTTCATACTTTGCTCAAAATTTGTGATACAATTGTTTTGTACTAAAAATCTTGTAAATGTGTAAATAACGAAAATATCTTGATTTTTTTTTCATATAAAATTTTTGGAATATTAAATTAGTCAGTTCCATTTTAATGCATATGAAAGGTTTTCATTTTAGTATAAAAATATTTACCAAATTATTTGTGTTAATGTTATACGGTAATTTTTAGATCTATTAACTTACAGATCTATTACTATTAATTACAGAAGAGTAATCTCATGAAAGACACCTATTTAATTTTGTGAATACGCCAAGATTCATATTACCCTTTATGACTAAATTGTTATACAGGTTATCAAAGTCAAGTTAGATACTAAAAAATTCATAACAATAATATTAACAAAACAAATAAGTTTGTTTTACTCAATATAAAAAAAATTAAAAATTTAAAAAAAAAAAGTGTTCAATGAATATTACTTTTTTGGACCCTTCTGGATGTTATAATTATTCAAAAATTTAAAGTTTTTGTCGAAATTTCAGAGTTTTGAAATATTATTTGTCGTTCTATTTTTAATTTCTCTTAAAAGATTAAATCATTTTATTTAACAAGCAGCATTGCACTAATATTTTTTATATCTTTTTATGATAATAATGGGAAAATTTAATCTCATTTTGATTATAATAACGTAATAAATAATAAAGCGCAAAAAAAGAAAATTTCATATAACTAAAATATTATTAATGAAAGCTTTTGTAAGAATTTAAATGTACTTATAATAACAGAAAAGTCAGATTTTACTTAAGTTATCAAGAAGCGATATAGAAAGATCCGTTCCAGTAGTTATTGAGACTTCGTGAAATAGTACTATTCATTGTATCCCAAAATAAAATTAAAACCCTTGTATATTTTTTATCTCAGGCTTTTACTGCTGTAGCCATTCAGTCTGGTGACGCGTTACAACTCGTGAGAAAATTCCTGTTGAAACGTGTTTCATATTAGCGGTTCCCTTTGTCAAAAATATTATGTCCGGCACCAGACTGACCTTCAAAGAAAGGGAGGAAAGTTTTCATAAAATAGCACTACAGTATGCCCCCTAGGGAATTGCCTTCCTGGAATAGAAATGGTGGGGATCAAGAGCTAATTACCTCCAAATTCTAGGAAAACACATTAACTTTCCTTTCTTTTTATTGTTCATAGGGTTAGTAATTCGTTTCTTCCAAAATATCGCTTCATCGGAAACAAAATTGTAAATTTTTGTAAATCTGGAGTTTTGACATTTAAAATATTATTGCCGTAAGTTATATTTTCTGTCTACTATGTATTCTTACAATATGAATATTTATTTCATATTTTTGCTGATGTAAAATTGGTAGTAACATATTTTTGCAGAGTTTTGAAAAATAAATATTAAATTACTTATTTGTTAAAACTATTCATTTAAAACTATATAATTTATATAGTTTTAAATGAATAGTTTTAACAAATAATATTTAATAATCTATATAATATAATCTAATAATTTATATAATCTTTAAATGATTTTGTTTGGTGAAATAATTTTTATTTGACTCGTAAATTTGTTGGCTTTACATTAGCACCTTATATGGAAAAATTCTTTTTTCAAATGGTAGAAATTAAAAATCTATAAATGTTTTTTTCCTCTTTAATTTTTTTTTCCTTGTATGTTTAAACATACAGAATCTTCTTCTTTAATAGCGCAACAACCTATTGCAGGTTTTAGCTGTCTCTACAGCGCACTCCTTAAACATACCGAATATATTTCTTAATTAATTAGTTCAATTTATATAAAAAACAAATCTTTTAGATTGAAAAATTCGTTCAAGAAATTTATAAAGAAATCGTACATATTTCTCATTCTACACATTGTAAAAATTTAAAAATAAGATCGTCTTTAAATGATTTAAATTTATTGAAAGAAAAAACTTCATGCCATTGCATGAACAGCACTTCCAAAATAATTCTTAATAGAAATAAATTTTAATTTTAATAAAAATGAGTCCTTATTTTAATAATAAAATATATTTTAATATCTAAAAAAACAGTTTTAAAAATGCCTTTAAAATACGAAGAAAATTTTCACTACTATAATAACTAATTGAGAAAATTTATGTACATAAAATTATGCGATATAACAATTAAAATATACTTTTTGTCTCAGCACTTTTAATTTTTGATAATATTTTGAATCAATGAACAACTTGAAAGAACAATATACAGTGATTCAGTTTGTAGAAAAAAATTATTTCTAATAATATAATATATATTGTTTGACTGAAAATCTCTGATTATATTAGACATGCTTAATTTTACTTGAATTTATGTGTGTTTTGATTTTTAATTTAAGAAATTTACAAAATATTTTTGTTGTCTGTATTAACGTTCCGTTGCTCATTAGATATTTGCATTGATAATGCTATGGCATATAATTTAGTTATCTAAACTGAAATTAGATGAAGATTTATTAACAAAGGTCTTCTAATTTTGGAATCAGAAAAATTGGTTTTATATATTGTATAAAAATGAAATATTATAAACTATCAATATTACGTTTAGTGATTTAAATGCTTTACAATAAAAATAATTTTGGTTTACCTTAATGGACTTAATGATATAATTTAAAAAGCTATTTTAAACGCAAAATTTCCCATAAAGTTAAAATTGTTTTTCACAGGAATTTTTCTGAAATAAAAAAAATAAATTAAATTTTCTGTTTAATCTGTGATAAATGAAATGTTTAAAAAGATATCATTGTGAAAAATCAGGTGAGTTGATCCTAAATTAGGAGTATAAAGTCTTACCCAATTATTATTTTGCAATAAATAGCTAAAGTGTATAAAGTTAGTAATATTATAGAATTTTTAAAAATATGTTAAGATAAGTTATAGCATACGTTCAATACCAAATGATCAACAATTTATAGAATCTTTCATAAATAAGCTAATGCACAATTAGTAGGGAGTAAAAATGTTTGTTTTAATTAATTAACAAGCTAGGAAAAATGACATTAAAAATTTTGTAAGACATTGTTACGGAAATGTTTTAAATCATTAAAATGAATTTTCTTAAAAGTTAAAAATTAATTGATAAATAAATAAATATCCCAACTTCAAAACTGCAATATCCGGATCACAAGGCCTACAGTGCCCATATTTGTTTTCCTAACCGAGGGCCCTGGGGTGCGAAGCATATGTACCGGTTAGGTGGTCAGCTTAAAGATAATGCTCCGGTGCTCGACTGAAAGGATGAAAGATTGAGTTGACCTAGCCTGAGAATCGAATCATGGACCTGTATCTTGGGAACACTAAGTCACCATGCTTAACAAATGTAAAAGTTTGGGTGAATTTTGTCTTACAGATTTCCATGGAACAGAAGTCTATAGAGAAATATGGGACTGAAAGATGTAACTCAGCAGTAGAAATGAAATTAAACCAAAAACTCTATTAGAACTTCCTACATGCCTTATCTCAAACGGTGAAGATAGAAGAAGAGGTTGCCATTCAAATACTTTTTACTATTTCTGCATCAATTGCAAGCTGCGAACGTTCATTTAGCAAAATGAAATTAATTTTGACTTTTTTATGATCAACCATGAGTCAAAACCGTCTAAGTGATTTAACAATTTTAAGTATAAAAAAAGAAAATTTTGAAATGATCAACTTTGATTAATTGGTCAATTCGCTTTAGCAAAGGCAAGAAAAATGTGAATAGTGTAGTATATTAGATTGCGAATAATTACATCTGCTTATATCTATGATACGTATTTCCCATTAAAAATTTTTTTTATGTTTTTTAAAATAATTGTATTAGTATTTAAAATCAATTATGTCTTTTTACAATTAATTCTAAATTGCATAAATCCGGTTATTCTAATGACATTTTTCCGAATTCAATATAAGTATTTTTTTAATTGGAATTGAATTTTATTTAAATTTAAAACTGAGCTTGATTCTTTAAATTAATATATTTTCGATTATTTTATAGTAAGTACAACATTTTGTTATTATGTATATTGTGTGAATGTATTCTTATTACAATTATACTTTATTTATTATAATGTATCATATATCATTGTATTATTATATTTCTTTTATTACTTAATACATTTTATGCCCATATTTATATTGTAGTATTATTTACTTTTCAAGGGGGCGCCAAAAAAGGTCCGGGCGCTAATTATGCTCACTACGCCATTGATCAACACTTACTTTAACTTAATCTTGTTTAACTGTTCTGCATCACTTCAGATACGAAAACGCCGAGTATCGTTATTTTAACATCTCTTTTTTAATCGGTTAAAATTAATAATCTCTATTTATTAATACAAATATCAGCGTTATAACTCTGATTCAGACGGGATTTGATGGAATGTAAATAGTGGGTTCTGATTCGAACCGTAGGCAGTGAGAGGCAGTGTTGTGTTCAGACATCTACGCCTGAGAGCGTGTCGTCCACTCACTTCATCAAATTTAAAAAAAAAAAATGAGAGAGAAGGGAGAAATTTTCCTCCAAGCGATGCGAAAGGTCGGTTGTAAATCTCTGTACAATCATTTCTTTATAAATATTTTTCGTTTTTATGTTCGATAAACTGTGTCTTGCAAACCAGTTGACTATTTGGTTATTAAGATCACCAAACGAACCAGATTTCCACAATAAAGGAAACTACAGACAGCAATAAATTAAAAGCACCGAACAAAATATACTCTTAAAAAAATGGAGTGGTTTTTCAAAATTCGATGAGGGATGGATATTTTGTACTCCATAAAGATACAAAATGAATCCTTTTCTACTTAATTGGGTAGAGAAGTTCTCTTTCTAACACTCCATCCTGGATTCAAAGCAATTTTCCCTTTTTTCTTTTTGTCGTGTTTATGGCACAAAGATGAAGCTATTATTATTCCGATTTAATTATTTGGGGAGAGTGGTTTTGTTTTCTTGTGTTGTTTTTCTTCCTTCACAAAGAGAAAACAATGACAGGGAACCAATTTTTTAATTTCGTAGGAAAAATTAAAATTACCTGGCATCAGCACTAGCAGAGCGTATTTTCTTCTATGAACAACGCATGGACTGATGATAAAGGTTTGATGATGGAATCTAAAGGGTAAGGGATTAGCTTGTAAAGATTTTTACAAAATTAAACTCCTTCAAAAAAAAAAAAAAAAAAAGACTTCTAAATAAGATTTTGGTCATTGAAAAGCAATACATGTAATTATTGCTCAGATTTTTATTTCTCGGTCAAAATGTTTCTTCTGACTTAAGCAAGTCTAAAAATATTAAGTGTTGGAAATAAAATATTTTTAAATTTATATGCTTGTGTGTCATTTATTATACTGATAACCGCAACGCTGGGAGGGGGAGAAAATTAAGGCGTTCCTATTGAATATTTCAGAAATCTAGTAAGCCTAAGCACGGATATCCTGAATGTATTATTTTCGTGTCTTCTTGATTTCCTTTAAAAAAACAATTCCAAGTTATTCCGCAGGTTTTTTTTTTTTTTTTTAGTTATTTTTTGCCGGAGGTTTTTTTAATGTTGTCTTTATTCACTGCACAAAAAATGCTTTTCAATTGTGCTGTGAAGACTACTTTTTAAAGTAACGAAATTCATTTAGCTTGCGAATTGCATAAATATTTTCTGTCATTTAATTAATGGAATGCTTTGTATATGACTTATAATCGGAATTATTCCTTCAATGTGGTTGTCTTTGATTTAAATAAAATATAAGCATTATTATTTTTGTCTCACGAATACAAAAATAAAATATCAAAATTTCCCTATAAGCTGTTTCCATCTCTGCAACAGTTTTTATAACAAAATATTCAATAGTTTTAATATACAACGAAATGGAAGTTTCTTCCTCTTTTTCAAACTTTCAAAAAAAAAAAATTGAAATCATGTTAACTTTGGCAACGTTTCAAGATCAATAATTTTGTGTAAGCTGAATTCCACACCTTCCCTCCCCCACGAGAAGAAGGAAGATTTTATGTACATGGCTGCATTAAAATAGAGTTATTTTCTTATCTCAGACGCAGTTTGGTTTTACATTTTTGAAGAATTTTTTTTCAAAATCCATGATAAACTGGATCCATAACATTCATCATTTGTTACAAAGGATTCAGTTTTTTAATTTATTCGACAGAGATAAGAAATAATTGAAAAATAAACTTTAATTTAAGATCTTGCATAAATTTTTGCTTGAAAAAGTAAGGTTGTTTCAGAGATATAGCGAAGGTTACATATTTGGAAGAAAATTTTTATGCTTAGATTTTCATCCACAGAGATATTCGTAGGGATCGATTAAATAATTCGTAAAATATAAAAATAATAGTATAGATATTTTTTTTACCAAGCTACACTACTGGCCTCCGTAAATGCGACACCCTGAAGAAATAACATGAAATTTACAACATGAATTTGCAGAGGGGAAATATGAAAATGATTAAAATTTCAACGCAGACGCTTATCACGCACGCATGTGACGCCACTTCAAAGCGCTATTTAATGCTTGGAGATTTCGATGATTTCAAGTTCGGCAGTTGTGTTTTTTTCTTCTTTCTCCAAAAGAAAAGAAAAGGATCAATTATGCGTCGTAGGAAACAGCTTTCATTTTTTTTTATCAGATATCAGAGTTCGACTGAGAAAGCATAGGGGCCAAGCGAGATTGTGAATTATCCTTTCAGGGAATCCGTATTCGTGTTGAACGAAACCAAACAACTGTAGTGTGGATTTGTAATCGTTGGATGTACGACGTATCATATCCACCTCAGTGCATGACTTCTCGTGATGACAAGCAAATTGTGCGCATGGCAGTGGCGAATCGCTTAGCCACATCACGAATCATAGCGCAGCACATTATGTGTGTAACACATCATCCAGTGTCTAGGCATACCATTCGACGCTGCTTACAACAGAGTGGTCTGTCCGCAAGACCACCATTGCTTTGTCTAGCCTTGACACAAAACCACAGACATCTCTGCCGCCAATGCTGCGATGAACGAAGGATGATGGCGTCAGAATGGAATGAAATTGTCTTCACTGACGAGTCACGCTTCTCTCTGCAACACTACGACGGTCGCATTCGAGTCTCGAGACACCGCGAAGAGAGAATGCTGAACAGATGCGTTATGCGCCGAGTATTTATGGTATTGGGCGGTATTAGATATCACTTTCGCACTCTTCTAGTATGCATTGTCGGTGTTTTAAACAGCCAGCGCTACATCTCAGAGATGTTGGAGCCAGTTGTCCTTCCTTACCTTCGGGGCTTGCCCACATCCATATTTCAACAGGATAAAACGCCGAGCTGGCAGCCGAATGGTTAGCGCTCTTTCCTTCTGCTCAACATTTCGTGGGTTCGAATCCCACCTTTGGCATGGATGTTTGTAGTGGTTCGGAATCCACTTTAAACCATAGGTCCCGGTCTAATTAACCCTCATGTGCAAAAAATGACCGTTGAGCGACAAACAAACAAACAGGATAATACGTGATCACACGTGGCACGCATTGTCCAACGTATTCTCGTGAATTGTCAGATTGAATTGCTTTCCAAGCCGGCTTGTTCTTGGGATCTTTGGCCGATAAAAAACATGTGGTCCACGATTACTCAACGATTGACCAAGATTATATCCCCAGCTGACACACCAGATCAACTTTGGCAACGTATGAAAGCTAGTTGTTCTGCTGTACCCCAAGAACACGTCCAAAGTCTTTTTGAATCAATACCGAGGCGTGACACAACGGTGATCTCCAGTAATGGCGGATACTCTGGCTTCTGATTTTGGCAAAAACCACACTTTATGGAAGTCTAATTCCATAAATTTAATCAATTGATATTTGGTCAACATATTATCTCCAAAATAAATTTTGTAGTTATATGTCTTTCTTGGCGTTGCAGTTTGGGTGGCCAGCAGTGTACTTTTTCTTTTTTAAAATATTATTAGAAACAATGCACCATAAGAAAAACATATGCAAAATAAGATTCATTCTTAAAATTAACACTTACATTCATTTCATATTGATTGAGCTTCACCACACAAATCTCTAAAGCTTAAATCACTTTTTCTGGAACTGTCCGAATTTTTGAAATCCTTTATGTGCAGCTTAACAGCAAAGCAGTTGTATTTCTCTTTAATGACTTTACCATCAACAAGAATGTTTATTCCTCTCAATTTTCTCAGCCAAGCTAGGAAAATTTTGCCCGCTTGAAAATGTTTTGCCTCTTTTTAAGATTTTCCTGAAAGAGTTTATTGATTGCTTTCACTAATGTTGTTTCCCTTTTCAGATTTTTTCCGAAATTTTAAAATTGCCAAGAGGCTATTCTGATGATTTCCATAATTTTTTTAGGCCATTTTTATCTTATTCAATATTTTTTTCGTCCATTATCAGAAATTTCTTTTTCATTCCAACTAATCGACACGTGCGTTTCTGCAACTGCGACAAAACTTCATCGGAATCAGCTCAATCTCTCTCAACAAACGAAAACTTATAAATTGAATTGTTCAAATGAATTGGAATAAGAGAGCGAAAATTATTAAAGAATGTATTCTCTGTCTATTTTTACGTATGGGGAGGTGAGAAGAAATCAAATCAAATGCATGATATTCATGGGCCTTAGGCTATTTTTCCCACTATGTTCAGAATGCTCGTACGTCCCCCTTAGTTGTTCAAGAATGAATTAAGTTCTCAAGCGTATATAACGCTTGAGAACTTAATTCATCGCTTGAGAACTCAAAAGAAATAAAGAAAAAAAATTGAAAAAATAACTAAGCTTCAGAAACGAAAGTTCGCAAAAGAGATTTTTCCAAATTTTAGTTCGTAAATGAGGGGTTAAAATTATCTCTGTGTTAATCGTGTGTGGGTGGAAACTAGCCAACAGCTTGTAAAAATGTGAGTGTTCGTAAATTAAATGTTCTTGGTAGAAAGCATCTGCTTTGATAAGAAAAATATACTTTATCAATATTTAACATTAAAAAGATAATCTGAGGTTTTCTTATAAATATTTCCAAGCTAACACTACACGTGAGTTGTCGGGTGGTCATTCCTATGCATTTCTGGCTACCAATTTTCGAAGACCAAATCCGCCCCAATCATCTCATAATTTCCTGCATTTAGTAAGATTTGTTGCTTTCAGAATAACATTGAAGCCAGTACTTTCTTCTCCACGCAAAGTTGGGCTGTACGGAACGTTTTGGGTGTTCTCCAAGTAATCTGTCAAATATCGTACCTGTAACCTCCTAATTAAGAGAATAAATTCCTTTCTCCACCAAGCTGCTACATTCCCTGTAAATATATACAATTAAAAACGAAATTGAATTGCGAAATATGAAACAAAACAAAAATAAATAATCATATTTAAAAAATGAAATAAATAAAGTGATTTAGACATGATTCTCTGCTTGAAAGCTTGCTTCCAAAAACTTGGTATACTAAATATACCAAGTTTTTGGCTAGAAAGCGATAAAATTTTTACTGAAATTACAAAATAACCACACTATCATTAAAATGCGCAGACGGGAATTTACAAAATAAAAATAACGGTTCAATTTTAAAATACAAAGTATTTTAACACAGAAGATGATTTTTACTGGCTTACTTCAACTTTTTTAGCGTAGAATAAATTTTAAACAGAAGACAAAATGGAGTGGACGCGAGAGCATTTTCGTGCTATGATTTTCAACGATTTTAAAGCAGGATTAAATCAAGACAAATGCATTCAACGGTTGCAATATGAGTTTTTGAAGTGCCCAGTACTTTTCTTACTAATTTTACGAGTACTTTTCAAAAATACATCTGTAATGTGTTTCAAAAATTATTAAAAGAATGTTTTGTAGTCAGTTATATGGATGACTTAATTACTCCTGCCAAAAACGAAACTGAAGGTGTTAAAAAACTTAAACTTGTCCTGCAAACTGCGTCGGAGTGTGAACTTGAATTGAACTTAAAGAAATTTAATTTTTTGAAACGTGAAATAGAATTTTTAGGCTACAAAATAATAAAAAGTAAATTACACCCTTCAACAAATAAAACGAAAGCTGTAATTAATTTCCCCGAACCAAAAAGTGCAAAAGACGTTCAGAGCTTTTTAGGATTGACTGGGTATATTCGAAAGTTTATTAAGAATTATTCTATTATTGCTTAACTCTTTTAATTGATTTATTGAGGAAAGAGTCTAAATTTAAATTTGGTGAAAATGAAAGAAAATCCTTTAACCAATTTAAATATATTTTATCCACGGAAGCCATGCTTACAATTTTTGGTCCTCAAAGTGAAAACGAAATTCATAGTGATGTCAGCATTCTTATTCAAAAATCTTAATTAGATAATCAGTTCAACCCTGTTTTCTACATGAGTAAGAAAACAACAACAGAAGCTGAGCGGAAATATTCAAGTTAGGAATTAGAAGTTATGGCTGTCATAGAAGGTTTAAAAATATTTAGGGAATTCTTTTTAAAAAAGTTACTGACTGTAATGCGTTTGCTATGACAATGAACAAAAAATATTTAAGCACAAAAATTGCTAAATGGGCTCTAATGTTAAGTGCTTTTGACTAACAATTGAAACAGAAAAGTTTCTAGTATGCGACATGTCAATGCTTTAAACAGAATTCCAATTTGTATAATAGCGTAAGATAGTTTAACACTAAAAGTAATTCAAGCACAAAACACAGACACACATATCAAAACAATTAAAGAATTAATAAAACAAAAAACTCATGATAATTACTTTCTCAAAAATAAAGTTCTTTAAAAATTAGTTAATGGTGATGAACTGTCAGTAGTCTCAGAGAAAATGCTAATGAGTATAATTAAATCCGCACATGAGAAAGGTCATTTTGCTGTTAAAAGAACAGAAGAAAGCTTAAATTCTAACTTTTACATTCCTCAAGCTAAACAAAAAAAATAGAGAAATGTGTATCAAACTGTATACCTTGTATTTTAACAATCGGAAAAAAGGCACGCAAGAATGAAAATTACAATCCAATTGAAAAGACGACACGCTTTTACACACATATCACGTAGATAATTTAGGCCCGTTAGAAAATACTCATAAGAGATGTAAATATATCTTTGTTGTGATCGATAGTTTTACAAAATTTATATGGCTGTACCTAACTAAATCTACTGACGCTTCTGAAGTAATTTCGAAGTTAGAACTCCAAAAGACTGTTTTCAGTAACCCCTCTTGCATCATTTCGGATAAAGGTTCTGCATTTACTTCAAACGATTTCGAAGAATATTGTCGCCGCAAAGACATTAAGCCCATTTGTATAACCACCGATTTACATACAGCTAATGGTTAAGAAGAGAGCCTTAACTCCAATATAATTTCAGTTCTATCCAAACTTTGTCTCTCGATATACAACCCAACTAAATGGTATTTGCATGTTAGTAATGTACAACAGGTTATAAACTCAACTTTTCACAGAAGTATCAACACAACACCATTTGAATTGCTGTTTGGTACAATGATAAAACAAAAAAATGACATTAAAATTAAAGATCTCTTAGCCAAAAAAATGCGAACAGATTTCATTAATAATCGTGATAACCTTAGAAAAGATGCTAAAAAAAACAAAAAAAAAAAAAAAAAAAAAACAAGAAAATTCAAATTAAATGATTTTGTTGTTATAATGCGTATACAACAAGGTTCACGTCTCAAATTAAAACCCAAGTACTTAGGACCCTACAAAATAATAAAAGTTAAAAGCAATGACACATACGATGTTCAGAAGATTGGTGTCAAGTTAATTAGGGACCTTCGGTTTTAAAAGAACCGAAGGTCCCCTGACTACTATAACTTGTTCTGAGTACATGAAGCCTTCACCCGATGTATTTTAAAATGTGCTGAAGGAGGAATAGAAGACACCGAGGACGACCAACTCCTGATTTCGACTTTCTTACCCACTGAATTGTTACTTTTTAAGACTAAGACTTTTATTTCAGACTGTTACCTTTTCTTCTTAAAAAATTAATAACTGTATTCTAGACGTTTCATTTTGAAGATTGCCAATGACGGGAGTGAAGATGCCGCTATCGATTCTCAAGCCAAATGAAGATGAAGGAGTCCTCTACGACAGAATCTCAGATTCGAGGTACAATGTCGATGATTTAGATGAGAATTGACACTGTTTTGCTATTTTTTCTTGAACATGTTACTGCTCCTATTCATTTTTTATTTCAGGATGTTCTGATGTAGACGATTTCTGATCAGACGAGAGCTGAGGTCAGATATTGTCATCAGGATTGGAAGCGCCACCAGAAGATCAAGTTTGTCGGCGGACTTGCAGAAGAGGGAGAGAGGAAACGACGAGAAAAGCCGCGATGATGTGAATTGATATTGAACTAATTTCGAATTATAACTAAGATGTTTGATTAGACTATGTGATTTGATATGCATTTGTAAATATATAAATAACTTTTTCTTATTATTTCAAAACCATAAGTAAATCACTCTTAAACTTTGTGTTATTTATTTCCTGACAATGAAGCAACAGAACTCACATATATGTATGTATATATATGTATACACACACACATATATATGTGTGTGTGTTCATGCGTCTATATGTGAGGCATATTGCTGGAGCTTCGTGGCCCCACACTATAGGTCCGAGGTTCGATCCTCAGGCTGGGCAAAGTTAATTCTGACTTCCTTCACATCATGAGTCGATAAAACTGAGTACCAACTGTACCTAGGGGGGATCTAAAGACTGAAAGTTTCGCGTTGGACACAATTTTTAGGTTTTTAATGATGCAACCGCAATAATATAGAACTATTAAGCAAATTCTAAATTTCAAAAAGGTATAAAAATTCTTTGTATAGGTATATTCTTATATACTATATATAGGTTTCTATAATTTTTCAGGAAATGAATAATATTAAATTATTATATTTTGATAATATATACATATATTTTGATTGTAAGGTTCTATAAGATTAATTTCGTTGGATGTATCTCCAATGAATTACAAAATAGTTTTAAATAGAAATTAAAAAGTAATTGGATTTATATTCAAATATTTCATATCTTTTTATTTACTCATTTACGTTAAAAATATTCATCATAGAATGATTGCATTAAAAATCAATAGCCCATGACAATCAATAGGTGGTTCAAAACTGTTTACTTTACTTTTTAAATTTCTTCAGAAATTATATTTTTTATAATTTATTTATTTATTTAAGGTTGAACACTTCCATGAATGAAGAAGAGACTTGTGAAAGAGATTGTAGCTTCGTTACTATTGATTCATATTTGAATATACATCCGTGGGGAGTAAGGAAAGCGTATGTACGGTAATCTGTATAATGTATTCTAACATTATACAGATTACCGTATTTTCCTGTGTATAATCCGCGGTTTATACGCTAAAAATCTTTCGAATTTCGTTGTGCTTATCATACGCAGCAGCGGATAATTCTCCAACAGAAATAGAAATAATCCATAAAGTTTTGAAAGAATTGTTAAATATGATAAATAAAAGATGGCTCGGCTGTTTTATTTTAATTATAATCAGCATTAGAGGCTCAAGAAAGAATTCACTTCTCCTCGGAACCATATTATACCTGCTAACGTCACAACCCGAGATGATTTCTCTCCAGAGCCATTCGTGTTTCGTCACGCGGAAGCGTTTAAGTTACAAAGCAAATTTTAAACTGAAAGCTGAAGGGTGGATGAATAAAAATAGGGCAAAAAAAAAAAAAGTAAGGTCGAAAACAAAGCACGCACGTTAAAAAAGAAAAAATATTCAGTTTGATATATTTCTTGCATTTAATTACTAAGGAAACAAATGATTTTATTTTTGAAATATGCCTAACCTCGTTTTAAAAATTATTAAAAACTAAAAATTGATATTTTTTATTAGTTTTCTCAGATCTTGATTGATGTCGCTCTTTCAACTCAGTTTCCAATATTCACTGAAACATTTGCGACGGATTATACACGCCGCTGCGGATTATATTCAGGAAAATACGATTCATCAAAAATAGCATTGTTACTTTTGATATTTCTTGAAAAATTGTAGCTTTGTTGCTGTTGATGCAAATTTATATTTTTCTAAATGTGTCAGCCAATTGTCATGAGCATTTGCCTCAAAAACTTATTTAATAACTAATAAATTCACTACGTAAATGTTAAGGAGCTTCGCGCACTAAAACGGTCACAACTGATGGCAATTCATGCAACGGGGTGCGCGCGCGCACACACACAAGTATAAAGTATTATGAAAAACGATTGTTAATATAAAGTATCCTTATGATGATTCAAAAAATAAAATTCCCAGAACATTTCAATGCGCAGTCATATATTTAATTAGTTCTTGCATCGACTTTAATGAGCCTGAACGGATTACCTCAGCTTTCTTGTTTGGAAGATTGTGGAAGTTTCCAAAACCCCGGGAGACCTGTCTGGACGAGATGCGTCACCGAGAAATGTCTTTAAACCATAGCTTTCAGCGAGAAAAATAAGTTTCCAAAGGAAACATGTCAAAATGAAGGATTGCAACGTCAAAAGTTCTTAAACTAATAAAGTGAAGATAAATTATTTCTAACTATAACTGTATTTCTGATAATCAACTTAAAAGAAGCAACATTAAGCATATGAACGATCTAGAGAACCATACCTTAAGTTGGATGTCGTCAACTGAATCCTGATGCTATGACATTTTTTAAACACGGAAATATTAAGCTCTAAGAGCTTGTATAAATAACTTCTGAAAACAAATAAGTATAAAACCATCAAATGTGTGTTTGGTTAGTAAAATATTCTCTTTGAAGAAAAATTAGGAAGAATTTTCATATGATTCATCAACTATGAATGATAGAGCAGTTTTAGTCCAATTTACTGATAATGTTATAAAAGTTTGTATAGTATTTAGTTCTACTTTAGCATTTGTTATTACTAGAAAAGAATAATAGAGTATTTTTATAATTATTCCATCGAGCTTTAATTGATAAATTTAAATGTGACATAAGAGAATAATAAGTTCTCCGCACATCGATTATTTTGGAAGGGAATACAACATTGCAGTATTCATTAAATAAATTCTTTTAGGTAGATTATAATAAAAAAGAGACCTTCCTTTTCCTGGTATAAAATGTTTAATCTATTAATTAATACAGGAATCTTATTATGCAGAATTTAACCTCTATAAGAAGACTTTAATTTAGAATAACGGAACTCCTTGCACACACAAAGTACAAGACATAGATTTATGAATGAAGTAAAAAGAAAATTCATTAACAGATAGTAAATCTACCATTAAACCATCACACTTACTATCATCACTGAAATTATAAATTGTGATATTGTAGCTAAAACCACAAAAATTTCAATCTAACAATAGAAAGAAGAAAAAAGGCAATATTTCATATTAATTGATTAATTAAGCAAGCATTGTGATCTACTGTAATAAGTTAAGACACCATTTTTTGTTGTTCAGATGGCTGCAGCATGCAATAACGGTAAAAAACACATTTTTACTATAAGCGATTTTCCATGGTTGACCGCAAGTTTCCCAAAACTGAATGCGCATTTTAAACTTATGTCCAATTTCATTGACGCACCAATTTTATTGACATAGTGACTTTAAGTTTACATAAATATAGGTAGGTTTATTTAAGCTCAAGAAAAATTTATATATAAAATATATAATCTAAATAATATCTAAAACATTGCTCGGGAAAGTAAACAAGAGATCATACATTATAAGCAAAAACAACTTTCATAAATACAAATGGTACACACAATATTAACAATTGCATATAAATTCAAAATTATAAATTATATTCAAGAAATCTAAAGGAACTTACTGTTCCATCGAACACAGTTGGGAGAACTTCCTCCCTCAATCGAAACAAAATCTTAAGTACGAAGCATTCATTAAGGATGGGAAGAAATACCTGTAATCAGTATTTGAATGTAACTACCTGTTAATCAGTACTTTTTTTTTTTTTTACCAAATACTCAGTACTTCCAGTAACAAAGTCAGAACGAGTTCGAATATCCTCAGACAGTTGCAGGTACAATGTACTTGACCAGTTTCAAAGACAGAGCGAGTACGTGAATATGTGCTTGTTACAAAGTAATCAGCGAGTACGTGAGTACGTGCTTGTTACAAAGTAATCAGAGAGTACGTGAGTACGTGCTTGTTACAAAGTAATCAGAGAGTACGTGAGTACGTGCTTGTTACAAAGTAATCAGAGAGTACGTGAGTACGTGCTTGTTACAAAGTAATCAGAGAGTACGTGCTTGTTACAAAGTAATCAGAGAGTACGTGAGTACGTGCTTGTTACAAAGTAATCAGAGAGTACGTGCTTGTTACAAAGTAATCAGAGAGTACGTGAGTACGTGCTTGTTACAAAGTAATCAGAGAGTACGTGCTTGTTACAAAGTAATCAGAGAGTACGTGAGTACGTGCTTGTTACAAAGTAATCAGAGAGTACGTGAGTACGTGCTTGTTACAAAGTAATCAGAGAGTACGTGCTTGTTACAAAGTAATCAGAGAGTACGTGCTTGTTACAAAGTAATCAGAGAGTACGTGCTTGTTACAAAGTAATCAGAGAGTACGTGAGTACGTGCTTGTTACAAAGTAATCAGAGAGTACGTGCTTGTTACAAAGTAATCAGAGAGTACGTGAGTACGTGCTTGTTACAAAGTAATCAGCGAGTATGTGAGTACGTGCTTGCTACAAAGTAATAAGCGAGAACGTGAGTAAGTGCTTGCTACAAAGTAATCAGCGAGCACGTGAGTACGTGCTTGTTACAAAGTAATCAGTGTAGTTACAGTGTACTTGACTGAATGTAACAAGTACTGAAGAGCCAATGACAGAGCGAGTACAAGTAGCAATGTTATCGATATATCGATACAGACGGATGAATTATGAGATTGTGGTAGCTTCTTAAGGTAGGGAGGGTGGCTGGGAAGAGGGAAATGACAGTTGGTTTAACTGAAAAATAGAAGAGGGATACTTGGGAACTGAAAAATCTCTTTGGGTTGGAGAGGGAGACATTAGGAATTTATATTGCAAAATAAAATACGCATGTACATTTGTTTCGTTTCGGTTAATAAAATAAATGAGTTGAGAAAACCAATAATCGTGGCACATCTATTTAGAGATTATGGTTCTTTTTCAAATATATGTTTTCTAATTATAAGGAAAGCATGATATTCTTGTTATGTATTCAGCAATTTTTATTAACTTTTATCTTTGTTATTATTTCTTTTAAAAATTTAATTTTATTTCATGAACATATATAACACATTTATTTGAACCTTAAATTAGGTCAGATTTCTTAAATAAAAAAAAATTAAATTAAATCTTCTTACATACTTCTATTGTTATTTTTACTATGCATATTTTTTATTATGATTCCGTATAAATATGTTTATTTTTTATTCAACCATGTGTGTGTTTTAGTTTCACTATATTTTACTGTAAATACATACAATACCATACGATTTATATTTATTCATATAATGAGAATGTTGATTTGAATCTAATAAATGTAGTTTATTCATTTTAGTTTAAAGTTTCAAAATGAAAAAAAGCTTTAATTAAAATAATATTTACTTTATATTATCGTGTTACCATCATGTTTATTTCTTAAATTATGGATTGATGTAAATAAAATATATGTATTTTTGTTCCTCCACTTTGTATTAAACATTCACTATTTTACCTTAAAAAATTATGAAGTTTAGATTGTTGGTAAAACTGTTTTATATTTTTTGATAGTTTTATTGAAATTTTATGCAACTATATCTAATATAAAATGATTATGTTTACTAAAATATTATTAATACAGTTTTAATTGCAAAGCTACTTTATTTAACCATAAATTGATTAGGTTTCAGGGAAATGAAGCAAGATATGTGAGTTAATGCAATTTTTATTTTAGAAAAAACTGGTTTATCTATTGCATGAAAATATAAACAAATTAACGTAAAATTTTTTATGTATAATAGATAGTTAAAAAAAAATAACTATCTATTATACATAAAACAATTTTACTATGTTTGTCTCGTTAATGTTTAATTATAGAAAAATAAAGGAAATTTAATTTAAGCTGACTTTTTTGATTAATTGTTGTATTTTTGTAAGCAAACTTAAAACCTCTTTGCAATTGATTAAACCTCCCACTTTACAATTCTTTGCAAATTATTTACCAGTTAATTATAAAAATTCATTTATATAATTAGAAAGTCTTACATAATTCTAATAAAAAATTAAGCTGATTGGTTTGAAAAATTGAAATTATTCATTCTCATCTAATTTAAAGTAGAATTAGAAGTTTTTGAAAATTACCATTGAGTAATTGGAAAACTTACTTAGAACAGGTATGAATTCTGAAAACAAATGTAAATAACAATATGTCATGGTTTTTATATTCAATGAAATACGTTCTAGAAAATCTAGAAGTTTACAAATTTTTACAAAAAAAAACGGTTTGCAGATAAATAACTTACATTTTTTTTGCCTCATACTATAAATTAAAGCATCACTGGAAAAACAACTTGCAATTAATGAAATGTTGCATAAATAATAAGAATTATTTTTTATAAATCTTTTTATTAATATTTAAGTGAATACTTATTTACAAATGATAATAATTTGTAAATAAGTAACATTAATTATATTAATTAATTTTATGGAGTAATATAAAATATTATTGATCTACTTATTTAGTTTTAATTAATTATTAATTTATTTATTATAATTAATTAAAACTAAATAAGTACAAAAGAAATTGTAACAAGTGCAAAATGTGATCTGTAAAATACTTGTAATTTAAAAGTAACTGTACTGAGTATGTACTAAGTACAGGAAAAGTAATAAGGTCCCATCCCTAGATTCATACATAGTAGTAGGCGACAGCGCCATCTATTCAAACATTTTTCCTCACAAAGCAGTAGGCATGATTTGTAGCACGAAGAATATTCGCTCATTTATAAATCTACTTTCTCTTTTAGGATTTCATATCAGCACTAAGATTTCATATCAACATGCCAAAAAAAACAGCTCGTTAAGCAAATAATTAGTGCAGTTTTTGAATGTTACTAATTGAATGTAGAAACGTGTTTTGTTACTTACTGTGGTGTACAGCTTCAAAGTTCCTCAGATTATCAAGAGCAACTTAGTTGCAGGACCACGATAATGTGCGTAAATAAAGTCAAATGCTGCTTAAACTCCATATGCGAAAGTTCTTGCATTGGAAAAGCAATGTATTCCTTAATTTAATGTGGAAGGAAAACCCATTTGTTGATGTCTTATTAGTCTACATCCTTAACTTCTCTGGAAACACTTAAAATCAAACACAAAATTCTGTATATACACTAAAAAGATTAGGGAGAAACCATAGGGACCACGTATTCATGAGGAGAGAGATGGTCAGCTATGCAAATCAAACACTTTTCTGACATGCGCGAAGAACAAATGTCTAAAATTCTTTCAGCAATTCCCCCGAAGAATGTTAGTATTAAAAGAAAGAAACACAGGAATGTTTACATCAAAAATTAAAGTAAAATATATATCAAAGTAAAGAAGCCCAATAGTGGAAGGAAATATGCTTTTGCCGAATTTCATTAGCAGCTATCAGAAGCTATTTAAATATTGAAACAAAAATAAAGTTGCCAGAGACACATTTAAAATTGCGATAAAGAGAAGTTCCCGAGAGTAATCTGAAAAATTACTAGTTAAATTCAAAATTTAAAGTAGTTAAGAAACATGTAGCAAATTTTAAATTATGTTGATAAATTATGTTTAAAGAGATTCAAAGTGAAAGTAGATGCTTTCGGTATTCTTTAATGCTTGAATGGTCCTTCTAACAATGGCTAAATCGTATTTACAATATCTGCAATAATCATAAGTTCAAATCAACGTTTAATCTGAAATCAAATAAACGTTTAATTGTTCGTCTCAAAGACAATAATATTTCAGCCATTTTTATTTTAAAATGCATAGGAATCGCTTGTAAGATTAAAAGTAATGCGTAGTTTTTTACAGCTGCAGAAGGGTCACCTAAGCATTGAAGTTCTTACAAGAATCCCGAAAATACCAACTTTCACTTTAAATCTCATTAAATATAATTTAACCTTAAATATCTTTAAACATAATTTAATTTTAAATTTACTGCGCGTTTCTCAACTATTTTAACCTTTTGAATCTAACTTGTAACTTTTCAGATTACTCTTGGCAGCTATATATTTATGCCAATTTTAAATCTACTTTTGGCAATATTATTCATATATTTAAATAGAGTCTAATTTGCTGTTATTGAAATTTTGAAAGCATATCTGTAGATATATTCTATTATGGTTATGTTTATTTTGTTTTGATATACTTTTTTACTTTACTGTTTGATATAAATATCCGTATGCTTCTTTCTTCTATACAAACATTCCTCGGGGGATTTGCTCAAATGTCTATAGACATTTGTCCTTCGTTCATGTCAGAAAAGAGTGTTTAATTTGCACAGCTGACCATCTCTTTCTTGATGAAGATGTGGTCCCTATGCTTTCCTCAAATTTTTCAAAATTTGAATCATTAAATTGTAAGCATTATAATTAACTTTAATATTATAAAAAATACTATTAAAAATGTTTAAAATTTTGAGGAACTTCTTTAAAAACATTGCTAAGCATAAGTTGTCCCTTATTCTTAAAATTATGTTTAGCATATATATTGATAAAAGAAAATAAAAACTTTAAATATTGAAAATTGCATTTTGCCTTGGAGTGTAATCGCTTGTGTAAATCTTTAAAGATAGATTCCTCGAGAAAGAATTGATGGGAGATTATATTGCAACCATTAACAACTAAAGAATTGATTACAAAACCAAATGCTTGAAAAACTTAAATTCGATGAGAATTCAGCCCCTATAACATGGGAGGGAATAAAAATAAAGAAATTTTTGAGAAATCTGGCTAAGATGGAATATAGGTATATTAGGTTAGTCAAAAGAAATTAATTTAATTAATTTAATGTATGGATGAAATGAATTAAAAGAAAATTGATGTTTGTAATGCTTTATAAGACACTCCTTATATTTTACTGAAAACAGAGGAAAATTTCAACTGGATTATGTAAAATCAAACATTAATATATTACGATAAAAATTCTTTTTATTTCAATGCATATTAGTCATTATTTTTGCTATCATTTTCAATAATAATTTACGCATTTTATGAAATTAAAACTGTACCTGGCTCTAATATTTAACAGCTGTCCCTAAATTTGGAAAATATGATTCTGAATTTATATGACAGTTGCGTTTGTGCAAAATAATATGAATATGTAAAATATATTCAGACATTTTTTGTCAATTATTTCGCTACTAACTTTTGTCATTTTGCTTATATTATATTTTAAAGAATATGAATATATTTGATTAAATAAAACAAAAAATTTGTTATACCTAGATGTTAATCTTAGTTATTTTTTCTAGATTTGGAATCTAATATTTCTCTTACTGAACTTGCGATAAATTCATGTGAATAAAATATCCAGCGACTCTTCTTATATTTCGGTCAAAAAATTCACCTAAAAAGTGTTTTGAAATTACGCATTAGACACAAAGTGAGCTTTTTATGTAAATGAAGTTGTATAATTGAATAATATACAATAATAATAATCATAATTGAACTAAAGAATAAGGAGTTATAAAATAAATAATTGTTAAAAGATAATTGTTAAATAACAAATTCGTAGCCTATGTTGAAATAAAAGCAATTCCAACCTCTCTAAAAATTATTTATTTCAATATCCTCTGTAACAGCGCAAGGAAGGAGTTGCAAATTTATATTTAAAGTGCAGATTCAATTCATGCATACATACTGGTTTTTGTTGCACCACGATGGTTCCTGAGTTGGCTTTTACGAGTTAGGTAAGAACAGCCGAATGAAGTCTTCGTGATTCTGAAGCAGGGACCAATTAGAAGAACACCAATACATGGTTCGCCACCTCCAGAGGTACCATTTCACTTGGAGGGTAGTGCGATCAAGATCTATTTATCGTGCCTTCATGCGGCTTTAAATGACAAGACGGGGCTTTTGAGAAATGCTTTATCTACCACAAAGATTTCCGTACTAAGAGTCTCTCCTCAGTAAATGAAATACATATCAATGCATTTGCTTTCTTCAAGTTTTCATGATATTTTGAATTGAATTAAATACCTATACCAAATTTATAAATAATCTAATGCACTAGCTTCCATTCCTTCAGTGGGTTGATAAAACTGAGTACCAAGCATGCTTGGGAACTAAATGCTGATGTTTTCGCCTTAGGCTGACCACCTAATTGGGGCAAACCCCATAGTCTCTGGACAAGAAAACAGATATGGACACTTAAGACCTTAGCCCCCGAAGGACTGCTGTTCCACATAGTTCAATTTCTTTTTTCTTCTTTTTTATTTTAGTTTGATATTCTGTAGGTTAAAGACTCATTCGTTTGCAGGTTGTTCCTAAAATAATAAATACTCATCACAAACATTACAATTATTTGACATTGTTAAAAACAAATAAAGCTTTTTACGAATTTATTATCATGAATAAGTAACTATGAGAGAAAGAATCTCATCCAATGGAAAAAATATTATTCTGATGTGTAACATTATGCACTCATTATATATTTAAGTTACAGCTCAGAAAATCTGTTGGGTTTATCGTATAAAATTATTTGGGTAACTCATAAAAAATTTAAGCAAAATTTCAGGAGGAATTAAAGAGCTGTTTGTAAACTCCTTTTGTACAGAAATATGTAATCACTCAGCCATTCCTATTGGAAAATACATATTTTTTTTCCATGGTCTCTTTTATTCTCTGCGAAAAATGAAACTACGCCATTTTGGCAAGATTTCAAGATCAATATTCTCTTTCACGTTAGTTGTATTCTCAAAGGATGAGATGAGATTTTATGTGTATCACAACATCAACAAATTGAGAAGGGACATTATTTTATGGAAACGAAATCCTCTATTAATGGTTCCTGAGCGTTTGATTTATTATGTAGGGAAAAATTGATCTTTTATTAATGACGACAGAACACATTATTTTTATTCAAACGTAAAGAGGAAGTGAAAAGTTGTTTCATGAACTAAACTACAACACATGTTCTAATTTTTTTTTTAAAAAAAGAATAATTTACGAAGCAATTTAAAAGTCATTCAATTTAAATTTTTCACATGCCTGCACAACACGAGACTAGAGTCTCCTTTCAGGTCGCATTCAGTTACTGTTTTATTAACAGAATGTAAAAGTTTGGGATATTGTTCTTTTTAAATGAAATTCCATTTCATTCACTTTTTATTTTGCAAGAAGTGAAACATGAGTGCTTAATGATGACAAGAATTCTAATTTATTGGTGTAACTTGAAATACTGGTATGTAGAGAAAATAAAAATAATGCTTAATAAGTAAGAAAATCAAATGTTTTGATTATTTTAACTTCATAAAAGACTTGGATCTTGCTGTTATATGGGATGATAAGATAATTTATAAATTACTTTATTATCTCAACCAAAACTGTTTCTGGTGTACCCCCCCCAACAGGTTTCAAAGGAATTAAATATAAAATATTAATTGAAATCAGAAGGAACATTTTCCTCAAAATACAAATTTTTATGGTAATGCATAAGTGAAGCCTCATTCGCCGCGGGCAATGAGTGGAAGGGTGACCACATTCACCATCATTGGATTCCTGGAGCTCCATGGGTTGGGGTAAACTAGCAGAACTTTGGACGTCACGGATTACCATTCACACGGTAATCCGGGAAGTCCAAAGTTCTGCTAGTTTGGCGGTGATGTTGAGATGAAGGTGTCAGCTCAAGTGTGACTTCATCACCTGATCGCGGTTTAAAATGACAAGTCTAGGTGTCTGTCAGCTACGATTTGCCGCAAGGACCAATCTGCCCTTCTCAGTACGATCACCATGCCCGTTGTAAACTCGTCTGACTGCTGGAACTGACTACGTCGACGATGGCCTGGAATTCTTTGCAACTACAGACGCTCTTTGCGACAAGAACAAACTTTCAACGATTACTTTCCAGGCAGGAGTAACAGCGCGAATATCGTACATTCTGCTGATTCCTCATCTTATGTATTATGTTACGATCGCTAAAGAGCTGCGCATTTCACATCATCTGCATAACGTGCGTTCACCCTAAAATTTGCATAATTTTCTGGCTACTCCTTCTTGGCGTTGATTTTTTAATGTCAATCTCTGGCACAGTGAAGTTTATTAAACTATAAATTTATGGAGTTTATTAAAATATGTATTTAACAATACAAATATACAAGTTTTGATTTATATTAAAAAATGTTAAATGAAATTCAAAACTTGTTCAAAAGAATTGCAAGACACATTTTCTTTTTGAAAATCTAAACTTTGGGAAAATACAATAACTAAATTGCTGCTTTGGGTGATTTATTTTGTTCGATAAACTGTATATATTCAAGAAAAACTTCTGCAATCGGTATGGTGATGCCATTTAAAATTATTTTATACTATTAATTTCGAGACAACTAAATTATTGGTTCGGAGAGTTTTATGAAACTACAACCATCGGCTATCAATCAATACTAGGAGAAATAATCTGCAAGAAAGTTAAAAGAAAATTACTTTTATTCTTAAGTTAAATTAAGATATTTATATAGCCTATGGGTTAAGAAAGTTATACTTAAATTTATCAAATTAAAATCGTAAAAATAATGTTTTTGTAAGTAGTGAGGAGATAATTTTGCAAAATGATAAGCGACAGAGAGAATTGGACAAAATCTTAGATAAAATTCGTTTCTTGGTTATAAAATCTAACTAAAATTCTAAGTTAATACGGTAAGCAATCGAAAAAATTCGGAATTTAGTTGTTAGTTTTTGTTTTTACAAATAACTTATAAACCATAAAGTGGTTGTTTCCTTCGTTCCATTTGAGGTCATGAAAGTTCTATTTGTTAATAAAACGATTTCTTATATAAAAACCGAAGTATCGGTTTGAGAAGCCGTTTTCCATGTACGTAATCCATTAACACGTTGACACAAGAACAAAAGCCAAAGCAAAATAAAAAAGACAAAACATTCACTTTATGGTTAGTTTAAATTGACTAGGATGATTTAAAATTTTAAAAATTTCATTAATTAATATAATTTTAAATTAATAATTGCAATATTTGTAAGCAATCTCTTTTAAATCTTAAGACAAATGCCTTGCTCACCCCAATATTAAAAAAAATTTTAATATTAATTTTTCATTACTCTTCTTAGTTATATTCTGTCGTAATTTATAACAGACAAGCAGAGGTTGAAGACTAATAATTTGGAGTGG
Source organism: Latrodectus elegans (assembly GCA_030067965.1). Classification (NCBI taxonomy): domain Eukaryota; kingdom Metazoa; phylum Arthropoda; class Arachnida; order Araneae; family Theridiidae; genus Latrodectus; species Latrodectus elegans. The sequence continues at coordinate 108,482,253 of CM057822.1, forward strand.
TATCGCAGTTCAATGAAAAAGTTCATATTTAAAAATCTATTTCATACATAATTTGTTAGATTTACAAACAGTTTACTTTAAGAAAAACATCATTTAAATCAATTTTGTTCATTTGATTTAGTACCAGAAATTAGTCATTTTGCTTCTACAGAAGACATTAAAATCATGGCAACTATTGATTTTCAGACTATACCGCATCAGCATTTATATTCTTGTTTCCAAAGGCCGGAGGATGAGTGCCATTCAAGCGGATGAGCGATTGGTGCTCTTGCTTTTGGATCAACAGTTTATGAGTTTGGATTCCACTTCGGATATGGATGCTTATAGTTATTAGGGACTTACTTTAACTATTGGTCCCGGTCAAATTAGACAAATGTGAAAAAAATTATCATTGTGTTGCAACAAAACCAAGTAATTGAGAGTTTTCCCTGTAAACGAATAAATAAATGCTTACACATATGGAGTGGTAATAAAAATCTACAAATAAATTTCAGGAAATTTTCCCTATCGTATTGTTAGAATATTCGAATGCTATTCAACAAAAGTGGAGTTGTTTTGCAAACAAAGTTGAAGTACTACTATTAAGTACACTGGTGTGAAAAATTTAAACAACAATTGAAGTAGATAACCACGAATTGAAAAAGGGCTTCTTGCTATCATGAACACGCAATTCACTATAAAAGTCATACGTATGCAAGTGTCAGGAACAAAACTTTACAGGTAACTTCAGAAATGCGTGAGGTCGGTGCACGCAGCTAAAAATGACAATAAAAGGAAGAAAGGAGGCGCAATTCAAAGTATTCGGGGCAAGTGATTTATTTCATGAAATATGGCTAGCAGAAATCATATAAGCGACATCAAAAGTAAAAGAATGGTCAAAAAGGTGGAAGAGTGTGGCCAGTGTAGCTGAAACGCTCAGAATCAGGAAAAATGTGGTTTTATGTTCTTGAATTGCCATCTAAACCACAGATATAGCTGTTAGAAAGCTTGTATACGTGACTATAGAAAGAAACTATCCATATATCATCTTATAAGAAAACTACTGATATGCAGGAAGCCCGTCAACAAGTGCCATTTCTCAAAAATTTATACAAAAACAGAGCAACAAATGCAGGTTTACAGTGTCTACATGCCTTTGTAATGAAGGTTTATTCACCCACTGCTCTGAACACTGCATTCCTTGAAAGTTTCCCACAGGCACATCTGTTTACAATGGTGGAAGGAGCTCAAAAATTGAACATCTGATCAATGGAGTCATGTCTCCTTTATGGATGAGAATCGTTTCAGTGCCACAACTTCAGTTGATTTGGAGAGAGTTTTGGACTCGGTTTGATACCAGTAAAATCATATAGAGTTCTCTCGTTATGGAATTCCAGTGCATTGGAATAGGTTTCGGTTCTATGGATGACAATGCACCGTCACACTGGACTCTGCTGTTCAGAAGCTACTGGAACAGGAAAATATCATTTGAATGGATTAGCTATCGCATTCCACTTATCCCATAGAACCTGAGTAGGATTCTCTAGAGAGACGTCTTCTGGCAAGATAACACACTGCAGCGCAAATTTACAGGTGCAGATTGAAGAATGAGCACCCTTACTTCAAAAGTTGTTGTAAAATCTGATGCTGAGTATGGAGAGAAAGCAACTGCATTGCTGTAAGGAAGGGATATACCCAATACTTAAGGAATATCTGCTTGTTGTTTCTTCTCTTGGACGGACGGAATGAAGTGCAATTATACTACGAGCTCAAAAAGCCTTTTGAGTCTATGCTGAGGGCATTCTATCCATTTTTGCTCAACTATATACCCTCGTCATCGTTAAACTACAAAATGTCCCTTTCTGAATTTCCTTTCTCTCAGTTGAATTTTTTGTGGAGTTGTGCAAAAAGCACATGTTGTTGAATTTCTCACACTAGTATAAAAAGCTTTTATTTATTAAATTTTGAAACTTATCTTTTAGAAAAAATCAGATGTGCATTCTTTTACAACACAAGATATAATCGTTGCTGTGAGAAAGTATCACACTCACAGAAACTTAACGTTACAACAATGTATCAGCTTAAAAACAAATGAATAAACACTCAAACGAAGAGACCCTCGATACTCTTAAAATACGCCATTAATTATTTGAAACAACATTAAGAAATGGCGCAATAAAATTATTCAGCTTAAAACATTTCTGCGAGTGAAGGAAATACGTAGGGAACAAATATATCAGTTAATAGAATAAAATAAGTCTATGCGGAAAGAAAAATTTATCTATTTTTGATACTTTAATTATTTATCTGGATAAAACAGATCTGAAATGTTCTTATTGATGGTTATTTTCTACAGTGTGCGTGAAATATGATTTTAAAGATTATATTTCTATCAAGTACAGTTATTTTACAACTTCATATTTTCCATTTCAAAATCTTGCATCTCACAGACATGATACAATATATTGGCTTTTCAATCAATGTACTTTTTCATCCATCTGATTCAGATTTCATTTCTTCCGGTCATTCTTGTGATGCGTATTGTGACTGAAAGGCACAGAAATCTATAAAAAAAGAAAAGCAGGATTTTAACTCGTATAAAGGAATTTATGAGTAAAAATAGTTAAATGGGAAATCTACCGATCCGATTACAGGTTGTATTCATTCCAATCTTTTTAAATGTTAGTAATAATCAATACATTAAGATTGGCTAAATGAATTTTTTAGAAGTAAGAGAATAGAAATTTACTTTGCTTGAATGGAATTCGATGGATATTTTCAAAGTACACACACATGCACATATTATGCAAAACTTTGTAATGCGATTTTTTTTGGCAGAATTTGAAAATTTTAATAAGATTGGAATATAATTGACGAAATAATCTATAAAAAAATGAAATGATTTGATTGGCCATTTAGTTTTTTCCTATATTTTCATACATTCATAGTTATTGCGTCTACTGATTGTAGTTATGCAATCTTGATTGTACTGGTGTAAAAATGCAATTTTTAAAGTGCATTTTTACACCAGTACAGTCAAGATTTATAAAGCCAGTGCATTCAAGTTTTTAGTTTAGTACTAGTCTATATAATTTTTAATCATTGCATTGATTTTTCATTTAAAATAATTGAGTTACTTTCTTTAAGTTCGCCCTTCTTCTTAGGCTTACTGGGTTTGATGTACTATTCTCATGTTTTGATTTCATTAAAAAACTGCTGTAATTATTTCGAAAGGTTTTGAGTTATTTTTTACATGATTTTTCTTAGTTAGATTCTTTTCAATTACGTGTTACAAAATTTATTTATAATAGTTGTACTTGGGAAGTTTTGTGCCATTTCATTCACATGCCTCCTTTTAAGAAGTCCCTAGATAGCCATCACAGAAAAATATGTTTGAGCGCGCACACACAACGCGCATGAGATTAGCTCTACGATTATATAATTACATATTATAGCAATTTCTAAAATCTTTAGAAAAATAAAATGCGTTTTCAAGAGGTCACTTCATTCTTTTTACTGAGTAAATACGAGTTGACTGTCTGCGTTAAGTTATTTTAGTCGGTACTACAATAAGAACTCAAAAATATATCGCGAATTTAATTTCAAACGTATTATCACGAGCTTTTACGTGTTATCATGCTATTAAGGTGTTGGAAATATAATGTGTGAGTAGCACATTTCTCTACCATATTTACTATATTTCCCTTGTGTAATAACATACATATCTGATTAAAATTCATTTTCGAACAGTTAGTACGATTTTCATAGGAATCCGTCAAACAAACTGAAGTTTAGAGAATGGTGTGTACATATCTCTTCATGAGCAATGACAAATAATTTCATTATTTTAAGTAAAATTTCAATTTTATTTTTTCCCTTTTGAGACATTTAATAGTATTTATTCAAATATATACCATAGCATTATTATAGAACTTTTCTTATTCAAAATGAAGATCCTAATCAATTTTATTTTAATATTATATAAAAAATATAAATAGAAGACTCAAAACAATCTAGCAATAAATAATAAATTTTGCGATGTTTCTATTGCTTTCGAAACAATTGTAACATTTAAAATTTACTTTGATGTATATTTATTTATATAATTGTAAACTTAATTGTTCTAATGCAAAATACTGACTAATTAAACAGGAAAGCGTTTTCTCTCTCTCTCTCTCCTTTATTAATAAAATGATACTATCTTCAGAAATATCCATACCTGAATTTGATCTCGAGAATTTCATTGCTTAAAGCATTAAATGAAAATGGATCTTGTGTGTAGGTACTGGATGTCATAAAAAATTCTAATTTTATTCAAACCACACCAATATCAAGGTATTCTCACTATAATCTGAATCATGTTCAATTGGAGTTGACATTATTTGTATCGTGATTTAAAGCGCTCGAGAGCATAACTAGATTATTGGCAATGTGAAAGAGAACTATGAATAATTTTAAAAGTAGTTTCCTTGAAAAAATGTTCTTTGTTGTGTGTGCAAGTTCTGCTTTAAATGAATAAATTAAACGTTGTCAATAAGAAAGGGACAAAAAAAAATAATAATAATTTTGAAATCGTATCTGAAAAATAACAAACTAATTACTTACACGATAAAATGACCATCTATTAGTTCAGGTTTCTAATTAATTTCTAAAACCCACCAACTCAGGGCTGGCAGCCGAATAGTTAAAGCTCTGGACTGCCGTACAGACCTTCGTGGTTTCAAGTCCTATCTCGGGCATAGATGTTAGCAATGTATCGGTATCCATCTTAAATGATAGGTCCTGTTTTCACGAGCCCTCGCCTTCAAAAATCATCGTTAAGCGACAAACAAATCAAATCAAACACTCGCGTTGTTTTCCCAAATGTCATTTTATTTAGATATGTATAAACCGACTGTGATGCATATATAATACTATTTGACTAAACGTAGGCATAAATAGTACTCCTTATGACGTGCACACACCTTATCTCTTGTAGATGTTGAATCCGCCACCTTCCACTCTGAAGTCTGATGGACATGAAGTCCTCCGTACACTACACTTATGGATATAAAGTATTTAGCACATTCTTCTGCTTCTTCTTGTAATGCGTATCATTCCAGCGGATTTCCCACAGAGAAAAATAGCTTCAAACTTGTCAAAATTTTGATACATCTGTGTAAGAATTTATAAAACTAACTAGTCGCCCAACTTTTTAGCAAACCATTAAAAAGTCCACATATTTCACTCTTGATCCAAAAATGATTTTCTATTCTTTGATTGCAAAAATCAAGTGCATTTATGTGTATAGCAATTATTATTTTAATCACTTATTATTAAATTTTAACAATACATACATATACATACATACATACATATATATATATATATATATACATATATATATATATATATATATATATATATACATACATATACATATATATATATATATATATATTATGATTTCAAAAAATAAAGTGGATACCTAATTAAAAAAGAGTATTTCCAAATAATATAACATTACTTGAAATAAATATAAAAGTATAAATATTTCAAACGTTGGCCATCCTTTATGTACTAAAATAATTAATTCTATTAAAATAAATTTAAAAAAAAATTCTATAAAAATGTTAGCACAATCAAATATTGCATTCCCACTTGGGGAGCCGCTTCGGAAAAGCATTGTAATAAATATGAACGTGGATGAAAAAACAAGGAAAACAGGAAAAGTTCCAAAAACTTAGGAAAAGTCAAAAGCCGCAAGGTACTTCGGGTAAATACTTCTACGTCCCGTATACCGACCGGTCTTCTTCCTTTTGATGGACGCACGTGCGTTGTGTAAGATTGCTCCGCTCCGGGGGCTAATACATGAATTAGGTAATTGAACAAAGTCAATCTATCAGCTTGGTCATCAAAAACTTGGAAGTAAGTTAGTTGTATTAAAGCGAATAGCTCATATTTTTAAGTTATTGTAATTTTAAAAATATTATAGCTCAATTTGGTTTTTTAAAAATTATTATATTATTTAAACTAAATTTGATATATTCTTATTAAATGAAGTAAAAAATTTATTAAATAAAAAATGATGTTATTAGTTCAGTTAGTACAGTAATATTAATTTTTATTACATTCATATATAGTAATGAATATACGTAACACCAGAAATTGAAATATCTGCGTAATTTGTTATTATTTTATAATTTGAATTAAGAAAATATTTAAACTCATGTGTGTGTGTGCGCGCACTTAGATCTTTCATTTTAGCAATTAAACTAATAATTCATGTTTTTATTATATTAATTTAAAATTCAAACTTCGTGTCCTTTCAGTAAAACACAATCAATAGGAAAAATATTTTTATGATTTAATGAAAAAATTTTATTAAAATATTTTTTCTGGAAATTTAATACATATTTTCAAATTACATGTAGTGAGTTATCTGAATTAAATTTTACTTTCACTGATATTTTCCAGTAATAAAATTTGTTCTTATAAGTAAAGCAAAATCTGTTTTTTAATCAAGAAAAATCTTTAAATATAACTGTAAAAACTCACTATAAGCGTTTAAATTCGGAAAAATTTAAATTTTACCTTAGAAAATGAAATTTAATATGTATCAAAGAGCTTAGATTTTCTTTCATTATAACAATATAAAATCCGTTGAATTCAAAACATAAACTAATGTCATTATATAAATTAAATAACAAATTTTCCGGATATCATTTTATTAATTTATAAATACATCAAAGATTTACTATGAAAGAATTTTTTTTCTTACGAATATCAACTCTTAAATTTATATAAGTTTATTTTTTTTGTAACTACTTCTACTTTTAAATTTTTTAAATTTCTAATCTAAAATAAATAAAAAATTGTAGAAGGAAATAATACCGAATCTGTTTTTTAAATCACAGAAAATCTTTAAACATTTTAAAATGCTGAAAAGATATTTTTTAATAATACTTCAAAGTTGCGCTTTTTTAAAAAGCACTTAAACTTGGAAAATTTTTTTTCATTTGAAATTTGCTCTTTAAGATAATGTTTAATAATATTTAATAATGATGCTAATGTTTCGTCCATTACAGCAATTCATTGAAACTAAAGTGTAAATTATAAAATATAAGCATATAAATAAAATAATAACTTTTCTGACAAACATTTTAGTAGTTTTTATAATAGGATCATTATTTAAATTTTAAAAAATTCAAAACTTTTTTCTTATGAATATTAACTTCTAAATTCAAATAAATTGAAATTTTCAAAAAACATTTTTGGTAAATTGTTTTTTTTTCTCATATTATATGTATTTTGTTCTAAAATGAATTGCACAAAAACATTTACTATCACTATAGTTAAAACACATCTTAATATTTAGTATATATTTAACATTACTACTTAAAATTCTCTTAATTTTTTAATTATATTAGTTTTAATATATGTGTTTTTAACTATAATTATTCTCTACATCAATTATGGAGATATTATTTAAAAATGGGAGATATTATTTTTAAAAAAAATTATAATTTCTTTGAATTTTTATAAAATTTCTGAAAAATAGGGCAAACATTTGGTAGTTGGACTATGCTAATTTCAATAATATAGTGGAAATTTATCGTACTACAACTATAATATGAAGAAATTATTATTCTTAACTAAAGTAATTATTCACTTAATTATTAAATCTCACTATGAGGGAAACATAAACTTAAGTTCCAAAATTTAGGCAACTCCTTTTTTAAAGTGTACAATATTCAAAGTCATCATTTTTATTTTTTAAATTGCATTAATTTTTTAAGCTTTTAAAAGTTTTCTTTCCATTTGTATTTAGTTATTTGATCAGAATTTTTATTCGCTGTTCTTATCTATATTTTCAATATTTGGATAGTTATATCAGCAAGTAATGGCCTAAAAATTTCTTTTCCTTTCCACTATTAATTTTTTAATCAAAGCATCTCTATCATATTTAGAATGCTTCATTTATTTACTCCAAATTAATAAACAACATTACAAATGTCTCAGCAATGCAACAACAAATATTGAGGAAATTTCTCAGTTTAGTGTTATTTATGAGTCATTTATTGTTATTTCGTAATTCTCGTCAATTTAAATTGCATAAGATATTGCAAACAATTCAACATCTAGAGTTTAAAGCTTGACTTTGATTGTCTAATTATTATTTTGTTATCGGTTCTTCGGTCAGAGATTTTATGTAATTTGCAGCTTCCCAGGTTTTGACTTTATTATTTCAATTCTTTTTGTTGAGATTTTAATCAGATAAAATTTTCAATCAAATTATTAATAAATGTCCTGAAAATTTCCAATATTTAATTTTGTTATGGTTAAATTTAAAAAAATGTTTTACGTTTTCTTAAAATAAAAAAGAACGATTTCTCATATAAAATACCTGAAACTTATCTTCATACTTAGGCTCTTAAATATTTTCATTGCTAAGTAAAATAATTTTAACTATGATTTTTTTACTAGTAATTTTCTCATATAAAATAGCGATAAGATACCTAATTACAAATTCCATATGCAGGAAACATTATATTATTTAACACCGTTTTTGATAAATTTATAAAAAAATATTATTAAATGCATCATTAACATGAAATTGACTATAATAAAGGTGAAGAAATAAATTATTGCATTCATTGTATACTCAATTTCATCACAATTAATTCTTTCATAAATTAGTTTAAGATGTAAAGTAGAAAGTGTGTTGAAGTTTATACATTATGTAAAAACATTAAAATGTAGCAAAAATAAAATTGAGTTTAGCTATTGTTAAACCAAAATCCAATAGTATTCTTGTCAGTTTTTTATTTTATGTTGCATAATTTAATTTTTTTTCGTTGAACAATATACATTTTAACTCACAGTCTAACAGAGTTGATAAAGAATTTTGAACATTCATATGAAAATATGTATGTAAATAGTAATAAATAAATAGTAATATTTTATTGCAGGTAACACTATTAGGTAACTAAACTTCATAGGTGAGAAATAATATAAACTATAGCCAGCAATATAGTTTCAGCAAATAATAAAAAATTTCTATAACTTTCTGTTAGTTTAATGTTTAAATATGCCCAAATAAAAAAATTTATTTTTTTACCTCTTTGAAATGAATGCTTTGCTTTATTTCTTTAGAAATCACAATCATCATTCTTTTTTTTTTATTATGTTACCAGTTTTCATTACAGCTAATGGTTTTTCGAGCATGAACAAAGCTAAAAAGTAGATATCAAGCAAATCGAAAAAAAGAACATCATATATTATTCATAAAGTATTTTCATCGCGTTTAAATTTTTCCCTTTTTAAGATATTTCTGCTATGTTGCTCTTTTGTAATGTAAGTAAAGAACGAATTATATAATTATGTACAATATTATTGTTAAATTTCAATTTCATATATTTCAAACATTATTGTTGAATTCTCAGAGAGAATATATTTCTTCATTTTGTAATAGTTATATGTGAATGTTACAATCCTTATGGAATATTTATCAGAACAAAGCTCACAAAAACGGAAAGTATACAGTGAGTCATGTAAAATCCACCTGTAATAATATTATAGAAGATTGCATTTCCTACAATTAATTGCTTATAAAAGTAGATTACGTTTTTACGAACAAAATCCATGTGTATGGTGCCCATGTTTTTTGAGGCGACAGTGCACAGAATTCGATTCGGGAATCCTAGAGGAGTTTTATTCAAAGTTTCCAGAAGAGAAACTTCAGTTAAGCTACTTTCAGCAGATTGATGCAACATGCCACAGATCAGATCATGGTTGTCCCCCGTGCACGAGGTGCTTACGCCTTGGAGGACGATCATCAAAGGCTTGTGGTCTCCTCGGTCACTTCACCTGTCCACTGGTGACCTTTACTTGTGGAGGCAGTAAAAGTATTCGAAACAAATCCGCACACAATTGAAAAACTCAAGATCTAGATCCGGAAGGTCATCAGTATCATCACAACTCCATAAAACACAGAAGATGTAGCTAAGCTATACCATCTCCATAAAACCAAAAATATCCAGGAAGTCCAAAAATAAAATAAAATTCCTTAAAATCTCAAAAACTGTAAAATTTAGACAAATAAGAATATGATAGGGAGGGGGAGGCTTGAACAGCCCCACACCAGAGAGCTTCTTGCCTTGGTGAAAGGTAAGTAATTTCATATGGCCGCTCAGAAAGCGTGAGGACCCATTTTAAGTGTATAGAGTGTCTTTTAGCAAGCGAATTCAAAAGTGCCAGTATATCCAGGCTTCTCCTATCCCCAACAGTCATCCAGTGAGAGGGGTGCTGTATAGAAGCACGACTGTTCCGTAAGATGATGTGTATAGAAATCTCCTCACACATGTGGTGAAGTGGGCTTTCAGTGCTCACAATGAAAGGGAATAATTCTATTGTTACATTTTACTATTGTGCGTTGACTTTACGGACTGATCCATACACATATTTATTTCAAAACTGATTCACCTGGGTATGATTAATATATCGCTGAGATGTATTGTGTACACATAGAACCCTTATTCTGTTTGTCCATGGAAATATTGTCCAGGAAATGATCTAAGAACGGCTGCACGGATGGAAGTAAATATTTTATTCCAAAAGTTTGGTTTTAGCATTTGTTATTAATTATATATCTAATTAATAATCTTAATGAAAGCTGATTTGAACTCCCTGTAATGGTGCTTATGCCACAATTTAATTAGTTTAAGTGATTCCACCTACCAGTCCGGAATTCCTCTTCTTCTCGTGTGCTACGTTTCTCATGTTGTTCTTTTCTCCTTTATAAAATTGCCGTCTGTAAGTAGAAAGTAGTATTTATAGCACTGGTCTCTCCTTCCTGCGACTTATATTCCTAGAATATAATTATCTTTAAATGAATAAATGTTTTTTTAAAATTTTCCTTAAAGATAATGTTTATATTTGTTGCAACGTACATGTATGTACGCTTTCTCTAAAACGCTGCCAAAAAATTCCATGAGAAGGCGGATGAAGTGTCCGGATCCCAATATTGAATATTTTATTAAAGGGAATATTCAATTTAATTTCATTTCTTTTGATTTTAGTTTATTTGTATCTCAGATCTCATTTCGTGTTTCTGAGCAGCATTTTGAACAAAATTAAGTAAATAGTAATTACTGTGAAAAGTAGAACATATAGAATTATCTCTTTAATCGAAATTCTTTCCATAAAATTAAAAAATACGTTTGCCATAGGAAATTAATGACTGTAAAACCTGTCTGGCTAGTGAGAAATAAATTACAAATGCATAGCAAATGACATACTAGCTTGACTTAAAATATTGTCTCTTGAAAAGGGAAGTATAAAAACTGATCAAGGCAGAAAAGTAGAAATCATTTATTATTAAATATAAAAATGAAAAACTCATAACAGTATCTATTTATTTATATTTTCTCAGATTAGCCTAAATTTTATTAATATCAAAACTATGATTATAATTAGATTAGATAAATATAAAAAATTTATTATTGATTAAATGAGTAGAAATTTTAAAATATATACATGAAAAATAGGAAAATTTAAATAAATTAAAATTATTATACTAATAATAAATATTTTTAAAAAAATAAACTTTATTGTGTAATAAATTAAAGGAAAGAATTAAAGTGAGGAAAAACATTTAGATACGAATTTAAAATCAATGAGAAATTCCTAAATCTGCATTGGTATAGCTGATACATTCAAAAAATTAAAAGCTTTAGAAACATTAAATGTAATTTTTAGTTTATGTAAATAGAGTTTTACGTGGACGATATTTTTCACTGAAGATTAAACTTTTATAAGAGAATATCGATGCTGCACTCAAATTTACAAATCATTTTTATTACAGTAATAAATCAGGTTGCAAGACCAACTTTTCATAAAATAAATAAGAATCCATACAATCTTAACATTTCTTTTATTTTTCCTATTACTATTATGCATTTAATTGTTCTTGCATAAGATTTGCAAATGAGGATTTAAATTATTGTTATATACAAAAACATTTATTACTGTTAATTTTTACTATAGAAATTAATTCGTTTCTATTAACTATTTCAAAAATTAACATATAAATTAGAGCATCCATTTATATCACATAATATGAGCATGGAAAATCTTACAAGAGTCTTACCTCGAGAGGATTGAAATTACTATTCTTAAATTTTTAATTATTTTTTAATGCTGGTAAGATCTAATATTTTGAATGATTGTATATGATTATGCTCACTCTGAAACACTTTCTTCTGGACGCAAGAAAATTTTATTTAAGTGCAATTTTATACTGCTAAAATTTACAGGAAATGTTTCGATTCTTTATATTTTGTAAATGTACTTGTACAAATTTAAAGGCTTATACAAGTATCAAATTAAAAGTATAAATTGAGATTTATGTACAGTTTTCACACAAAAGTAAGCTATCTTAATCGATTTTATATATTTTATTACTTCAAAAATTTAATTTCCATTTAAACGGAAAATCAAGGTAATTATAAAATTAGCTGGTTCTTGTAATAAAATAATAATCTTTTTAAATGTAAGAAAGGGGGCATTTAAAAAGTAATCTATTTGTGCAGTTATTAACCATAAAAAATATCTTAAGAGGATATGAATGCCTATATACAAACAATATATCACATAAATTAATTTTAAGAACGAGCTGTTCAAAAAGAATGTCATTACTGATTTATTAAAATAAACTAAAATGGTTGATAAAATGAACATAAATTTTTTTATCAGAAATTGCACCTTAAAATGCGTATGTAACTGTAACTTTAAAAATATTGTCGAATAATAAATTTTATGTGTCACTTAAGAAAAAAAATCCGTTTTGTACAGTAAAATTAATGAGAGCAATAACTTTAAATCTTAAAAGTGTACATAAATAAATAATTAAAACCACAATATTTTGTCTTTCCAAATTATTAAAAATTATCTAGTAAAAAATCTATGCATTTGAAGATACACATTTTTTTAGGGTTGCCTTACCATAACAAATTTTTAATTAAAGAAGAGGTAAGCTATTGCTACATTTCTTACTTTTTTTCTTTCATTAAATTTAAATTAATAAATTAATAAAATATCATAAGGTAAATTTAAATATACCTTATGACGTTCAAACTTTATTAGGAGAAACCGTAATTTTTTTTTACCCATATCAGTCATAAATATTAACTTCGGGAAAAATGTTACTTTTTGGTAATCTTAAGTATGACTTATTTTTTTAAACATATTTTTTGTAAACGGGATTGTAAATTTTTAACTTTGAATTTATGTATTATTTAAGAAAAATATTTTACAAGAGAATTGCAATAACTAAATACATCCTTCTTTATCTGTAAGACACATAAGCATTTAACCAATTAGGAAGAGTTCGTATAAGATGTTAAACATTTTAAAAATCTAAAAATCAATCATATCCCTTTCAATAATTCACATTTTATTTATTTATGAATACTAATTTTATATTGAAACTGTTTATGCAGATAGCATTTGTAGATAAAATACTATTTAATTATAAATGTTGAATATGTATGTGATAATTGGTTACAAATAGTTAGTTTTTAATTGATTATAATTAAATGTATTAAATGAAATTACAACTAGAATGTTTGAAAGAGAGAAAAAGAGATAAAGTTAATTGAAGAAGTGGATCCTCTGGTGGTACCATCTATCGAAAGAGTTTAGAGCAAAGTCGTACTTTCGCATTCCTGGCGCTCTGGTTAAACGAAAGACGCACCCTGCTGCCTTAAACTCGCATAGCCAAAAGCACAGCGATCTTGGGTTGTCCAAGTGTCATAAGTAACAACAACATATTGATCAGGAGAAATCTTACAAATTTATTTTCTAGAGCTGTGCAATATAATTTAATTCATTTATAAAAGAACAAGTTTTATCTGATTGCATTCACTTGTGTAACTTTAAATAATGTTTCAGGGAAAAAAAAAAACTGAGGCGAAATTACGAAACTGAAAAATAAAAATACGGTGAAAGTATATTTAAACGCATAATATTTTTGGTTAAGGTATTAGAAAATGTTTGTTGGATGGTTAAGGATACCATAACATCAAATAATTTCAATTACTATTAAAGACTTTGGCAATGCCGTCTAATGACCTAAGTTGCTGCATATCATTTTAATATTTATTGTGTAATTGCCTTCAATGAATGCTTTTCATAGAGGGAGGCTATATTCACTTGTCAAATTGGGAGAGGGGATCGGGATGACTCCCAAGCACCCCTCCAATAAACACGCATGCAGCAGCTCAACATTTATCTCTCGTTGTTCAAGGGGGCTTAGCTTCAAATGGGGCTTCTTCGCTCTATCTTACTACTGTAGACGCTCAGAGGCCTCGGTGGCCTGGTTGGTTAAGGCTTCGTTCTCTACATAGGAAGGTGGTGAGTTCAAATCCTGACTTAACCGAAGATGCGACATCTTCACTTATGGTGGCTGAGGCACGTTAAAACTGGGCGCTATCGCCATGTCTTCCAAATGAAATGATTCCTCTGGAGATGGAAAGCTAAGTATAGGCGGACCTTGCTACAAAATCACACAAAGTCCACCCGGCTGCGTCTATCTAACTTGCAGAGCCCAGTCGAGTGCTAGGTACAGGGAAGCATGCTGGTTCAACCGTAGATGCTCAAGACCGCGGTGGCCTGGTTGGTTAGGGCCTCGTTTATAGGAAGATAATAAGTGCGAATCCTGCTTTAAATGAAAATCGTCTTATTCACTAAAGGCGACTGGGTGTGATTGCAATGCTCTCCGAGTGAAATTATCTCTCTAGGACTGGCAGGCCAAAATTGAGGATTTTCTGCATGATCCTTAGTTTAAAATCACTAAGACTCCAGCCGGCTGCTTCTGTGTAACTGGTAAAGCCCATACTCTTAAAAAAATCGAGTGGTTTTTCACCCCTCGATGAGCGATTGATATTTTGTACTCCATAAAGATGCAAAATGAATCCTTTTTTAAATAATTGGCTAGAGAAGTTCTCTTTCAAACACTCCACTCCTGATTCAAAGCAATTTTCACTCTTTTTGTGACGTGTTTATGGCACAAAGCAAATGTGATTGCTCTGATTGATTTAAATCAGAACGTGGCTCTATGCTTTCGGTTTAGTTTCGCTAAAAATGGAGGAATTTAGTACTCCATTCTGTAAATCTATTAGAATATTTAAAATATATAATTGGACAAAAAGGATTGCAGAAACATTACGGTAAGTCTTTATTTCTTATAATTAATTGAATGACTAAATCAAATCTTCATATATGTGATTTTTCACCATTATACAAACTTTGGTATTCGAAAGTGTTAATGAATGAATTCTATTGAATTCATATTCATGTAATATTTATAATATTTGAAATTTCTGATTAATTAATAATATTTAATAATGTAATATTGTGTTTGGAAATTTTATTTTTTATTTCAAATACAATTTTATGCCAAAATTTAATTCATTATAGTAAATTATAATGAATGCATTTTTAAATTCTTTAATTTTCGGAACAGCGTGAATATGACTATTAATTTTTTTGGTTGATTTAATTATCCACAATGTATATTATAGAAATATTATTTAATATAATGTACTGTACTGAATTGAAAATACGATTAATATCAAATACAACATTTTACCAATGAATAAAAATAAATTTTTTCTTAAAGAAAATCAGAAGCTTTTAACTTAAATGTTAATACAATATAAAGCAAATATTAATCTGCAGAATATTTCTTGACAGTATGCATTTCATTTATTAAAATTTTACAGACAATTTTTGATTTGATTGTTACTAAGTACAAGCATTCGTAGATGAAACGAAAAGGAACTGTATGTATTTATTTTGAAAACTATGAAATGCAATATAAGGAAGAAATGACTGATCAGGTATATTTCTGTACAATATGCAATCAGAATAAGTCTTATGAAGACTGAGAAAATGTTAACTATTGTTATTACTAAAACTATTAACTTCATTGTGCTTGTAAAATTTATTTAAAAGTTTGAATTAATATTCTATGTTTACGTAAGATCGTGGTAACTTAATTATGTTTATAAATCGATTTTGAAGTAAAATTTTCTAAATTTTTAATTTGAATTTAATAGTTTAAGAAATAACTACCCAATATTTATAATTCACTTGAGCATAGTTTTTACATGTATGATGATATTGAGTAATTGACATGAAAATTCCAATCAGTATTTTCAGTTTAAATATCTTATTAAACTTTTTTGTTTTAAAGTTGATTTTAAAATAATGAAAGGTAATTATTCATTAAATTATACATTAAAATAATATTACTTGGTAACAAGCTTAAGAAATTTTAATAACGTTTTTGAATTAACTTTGAAGTAAAATTTTATTTACTTTTTTTACTGTTAAAACTAAATCCTTATTAACTTTATAGTAAATTTATAATTTATTTAAAATTTTCTAAATTTTTAATTTAAATTTAATAGTTTAAAAAATAAATATCCAGTATTTATACACTTGACCATAAATAGTTTTTACATGTATGATATTATTGAGTAAACACATATATGTATGTATTTTCCTTTCAGTTAAAATGATTACAATTTGAAATGCTGTATGGAATTCATTGAGAAAAAATATTTGAACTTACGGAGAAAATGTCTAAAATTAAATAACATTTTGTGATGAAAAATAGACCATCTATTGTCCTATTCTATTACAGAATTTATTTCTCTAAGTATCCAAAATTGGCGGCTTTCAACGAAGCATTGATAATATAAAATCTTTATTTTTTGCAAATTTGAGGATGAATTTAAAAATATTCATGAATGTTCTAAACTTTTATATCATCATTGTTTTTTTAAAATGCCACAATGACTTAAGCACACCAAAATTTACAATTCCTCATAATTTGTATATCTGGATTTTTAATGGGAGAATATGAAAAATGCTATGCATGCATTTCCAAGTTTTTTTATTACATGTGAATAATTAATTTAGATTACTTTAATGCCAAAAACTTTAGTTGAAATTTTATAGAAAAAGGATTTTTTTAAATTAAAAATGAAAGATAGATCTTATTGTTATTTTGATATTTGTTTAATGATTCCATGATCAAAAGGAAAGTAATTAAAATCTATACTTTACAAGTTATACAGTATTGCTTATGTCTTTTATTATATTGTAGTTTTCAATCTTGTATTTAAAAAAAATCATTTTATTTGTAATGTATTTAAATATTGGTGTATGTGATACAAAATCAAGGTTTAATTTTTTTTTTTTTTTTTTTTTTTGTAATTTGTAAAAAAAATTATTCATTTATTAAAAAAAAATTAGCTTTTTTTCAGTTAAAGTTGATTGATTCAAAAATGCTTTAACTTCAGAAATAAATTTCTGTATGCATGTATATATTTTTATTTAATGTTTAATAATCCATTTTGTAAATTACAATTGGGGCTATATCTACTTCATAACAAAGAAGAAATCCAAATTTATTTTGTATTTGTTTCATTATATATCAATAATTTATCGTTTTTGCCACATTCTTATAAAAATTTTAAAAACCTGCTAGATAATCATTATTTTACTAACTTCTGTTACTAAGTTTTAATTAATTAATGAGAATGCCTTTTTTTAACAAATTACTCTTGCTTAAAATTGCAATAAAAAGTTCGATTAATTTAATAAGTAATTATTCTCTTTATTACAGATAGACTTTGAATTTGATATTTAATATCCAGAAACTGACTGTTTTCTTAGTAAATGTCATGCATAATATGCTCCTAGAGAATTATCATATGTTAAAAAAAAATCTGTGTGTGTGTGTGTCCTATAACATGGAATATAAATACGTGAGAATTGAGGATGGTATATTTCTTAGGCAGAATATAATTTTAATATGAATTTATTCATATTAATATGAATTTATATGAATTTATTTAATATGAATTTATTCATTATATTTTAATATGAATTTAATTTAATATAATTTTAATTGCATAGATATCTGATTCCTTGCCGAAAAATAAGGCCTTATTTTTTTTTGAAAAATTATTCTTATATAATTTCAGTGTTAATGTTTATATCGATATTAATGAGGTTGCAAATGCTATAGAAATTTTAGTTATGTTTTTTTTCGTATTAGGTGAAAAGATCCTTAGAAGAAGAACAGCGCTCCAAAATAGTCAACTATACTTGCTTGGCTGTGGTCAAAAGCAAGAACTGAATATTCTTATTTTAATAGTATTCTTATATTTTGTGTTATTAAACTGTCAATTCAAAAAATTAAGCTCCAATATTAATTTGATATCATAAACATAAGAATTTTTGTATACATATTTTTATTTAATTTTTTCTGTATTAAAATTTTTGAGTAAATATTTTTTGTATAATCTTGCATTTTATTTTTAATTTCATTCTTAATTTCTTTGAAGTTATTTTCAGTCTAAACTAAACTTGGAAAATCTATCGTAAAACAAGATTTATTTTCAAAAACATATGTCAGTTTTGTTCAACAGAATAATCTGTACATATTTGTCTTTATCCTCCTGTAACTTCAAAAAAAGCATATTATCAATATTCAAAGATAAATTTTTAGCTATTCTTTAAATAAAGGATTTTTTCAAAAGAACTTTAAAAAAAAAAAAAAAAAAAAAACCCTTAATCCTTAAAATAAAGAATTCAAAACCTAATTTCTGCACTAAATTATCAATATAAAAAAACCCAGCAACACTTCTATAAAAGATTGTTGTTACTCCTCTTAAAAGGAGTGTTTTGCCCACATCTTTCAAAAGAGTGAATTTCTATCTTAAAGATTGGTTGAATTTTGTGAAAATGAAAGAGTGAAATTTCACTCCTGAGTGAAATCCACTCGATTATTTGAAGAGTGCCACTCAGTAAAAGGAAACATGCTTGATACAAGGCTCGTTTTCCTGATTGATAAACACTCATATTTTGAAGAGCTGGCGATTAGTTCCTACATCATAGACAAGGATAATTTAACACTCACATATAAGCTAAAATTTTAAAAAAATCACTTTCGATTTTGACAAATAGTTTTCTTTTCTGTTTTTTATTTTTGCGATTTCATATTTCTTTTAATATTTTATATTATTTCCTTTTTATACAATACCAGAGAACTTTGATTCATTCTTCAGCAACGAAATGGCACGAGCAAGTATACCAGAAATTGGGGGAATAATATTCGAAGGCACATGGATATCAGGCATCCGATGGAAAATAATTATGGTGCCGAATTTCACTCCTATCCTCCTCCACTTAAGAATATAGAGAGGGGGGAAAGACGCTCCTCTTCGTACATTAAGAACAAAGGCAGGATTAAGTTTCGACAAAGAACATCTTTGGTACCTAATATTTCTGTCGAGGATTTTTCGAATATAGACTCACGTGGGAAATGTATGGTAGAAGTATAGAATGATGAAAGTATTCAGAAAATAAGAAATGAGAACATACAAAAAAGAGCTCTTTCAGATATTGAAGAAAATGATGAAATATCAAGAAAATGATGCAGTGCAAAGACTGTCTGCAAAATAAGCAGCTGAATGGCTAACAGAATTAAAGTGCTTTTTTTGAGGGAAAAACAGTAAAAGGCTTCTAGACATTAAAAAAATCGAAAGATACTTTTAAAAAAATGCTATTTTAAAAAAGATAATGACTACTTTATCTAGTTCTCATCAATGAGAAATAAATGTAAGTACTGTACCGAGAAAAAGAAGTACTTTTAAGTACTGTTTTTTAAATATGAATTGTATTTTTCATGCATTTTTCATAGTGCATCTTAAATAACTTTTTCTAATATAGTATTTTATTTATAAAAAGTGTAGTTTGAGGTAACAAAATGGAATCTACGAGTTCGTAAAAACGAGCGTCTATTAAAAAAAAATGCATCTACTTTAATTATATACTGTGAGCTGCCCGAATGATATTTAAGACTCGTCATTTTTTACTTAGATACCACAATATATTGAGGAACTTGTTTCTAGCCTGAACTGTGTCTTCAGATTAATATTCATCAGCTGAAGGAAAAGGAGTTATGAATTGTGCCCTTCGAGTTGATGAATCAGAAGCTCAGTCTCTTTCCCCTTTATTATTTAGATAATGTTACGATTTTCAGCTCAGTCATCGAATCAGAAGCTTAGTCTCTTTCCCCTTTATTATTTAGATAATGTTACGATTTTCTTCGTGTCATCTCGGAAGTGGATGTTCAGTATTAAAGATTACCTTTCTTCAAAGGAAACATTTTATTCACAGTGCTTTCTGTCATAAATACTCTTGCTTGAAATTTTTACCCAGACTGAAACAACCAGCACAGAAATTAAATAAAGAAGTTTCAAAGCTGGAAACTCAGACGTCTCCTTGATTCACTTTTTGATTGACTGTGAGGCCGGTATTCATACTTCCTCATTATGGGTCTCGGAAGTTTTAAGACCAGTACTACAGTACGCTTGGCTTCTATGGGTCATATTGACTCGAAACTTCAAAAAAAAGTTTACTTATGATTTTCAGCCAAAAATATCGCCATGCCGTCTTAGATTTCACAAATTTACATCCTAAGACCACGGTGGCCAGATTGGTTACGGTACCATTCTCATTATCGGAAGGTCATGAGTTCGAATCAAGGATTAAAGTAAGATCCGTCGGGTTCCTTTATGGTGGCTAGGGGTACGTTAAATATGTTTTGGTCGAAATGTCTTCCAAGTGAAATGATATCTCTGGGGTGACAGGTCAACTATTAGGGAGGTTCATGCTTCTAAATAATGAAGATTCCTACCCGGCTACTTTCAGTTTTCTGGTAGAGCTTAAATCAGCGCTCGATACGGGGAAGCATAACAAAATTAATTCTCAGCTCTGAAATCCTCTATTTTAACACAATAAACGCTGTCCAACCTGTCTAGGGGTCAGCGTGCGGAGAGGGAGGTCCAGAGTTCGAATCCCGGTTCGAGCATGGACGTACTTCTGTCTATATATTCTGTATTTGTCCTTTCCTTGTATGAATGGGTTGCCTACCCTATAAACGGATCCCTATGGCATGTGTGTGTATTGAGGAAGTCGGACTCCACACGTAAATATGGTTCGATTGGAAAAGTGGAGTAGCGCACCTCATAATGCCAGCCTGTCTGGCACACAACAACAACAGAATAAACATTGTTTTAATGGTAATTCCAAGAATTAAACGATGGTAACACACTAATACATGTAGTTAAGCAGAAATATATATATATACCAGACACCCAATCTAATATATATAATTTCATAACAATGTGGATAGGGAAAAATTCGGATGTAATAATCCTGTTGATGCGTTACTGATGTGCTGCAAAGCAGATTAAAGTATATTACTCGTAAAGCATATTGATGGACTTTGAAGAAAGCAATATTGCTTAAGATACCAAGCTGGCTGGATTTTGCTATTTCGAGAATATATTCTTCATTAATTCAGAAAGTTAATTGCGAAAATAAGAAAAGATTTTAAAGCATACAATGCTTATTATTAGAAAAGTTGTAAAACGAAAGATCTAAATCAATCTAGAATTTAGTTTAATTAAATAATAAGATATTTGCACAACTATATTTACGAAAATTAAAATGTTTTAATTATTGAAATGTATTAAATAAATAAAATAATGCAAACATCTTACATAAAAATTTGATGGGTACATTTTATTACCTACAATTATAGGTTTGAAATACCAATATAAGTTACATTATTATGAACATAGATCGGAGTTAAAAATTCAATAATTATAAAGTGCTTGAGGGAAACCTTAAAAGTGACTTAAAAATAAGAGAAAATATTCAATTCTGTGATAAATTGCGGAGTGATTGAATTGCTCACGTTAAATTATCAACCAGATCACATAAAAGGTTGTCAGAAAAATTCGACTAAAATGTTCTTTTGAATGAAAAAAGAATAAGCCATTATATTTCATTACTGTTCCCATTTCCTGTCTAATAAAGAATCAGAGGCGAAAATGTCTAGAAATATCATGGCTCTATTTTAGCGAAATTTACTTCCAACCTCTGACATTCAGAGTTTGATTCAGGCCGTAGGGAAAATACCATCTCGTTAGGAATTACCGTAGGGAAAATACCATGTCATTAGGGATTTACGTGACACCCTGGGAGGGTAATTTCCGACCACCGATCTACGAATAACACCTCGCAGTCCGATAATGAAAGAGTCGAAATAACGATTGCTCCGAGGGAGTCGCGGCCGATTTCAAACTTTCTTTTAAAATTTTAGATTAATAGGATACCGCCCCAACTTAATAAATGGAAAAACTTTTTAATGTGAAATTTCCGCTTCTAATTTTCAGACACAGAAAAGGAAAACATAGATGAAAAGAGAGTCAGAAGTCAATATTTTATTTCATAGTCCTTTGCAAATTAAAATTAATCATCTTATAATGTACACAATCAAACCTTTTTTTTATATTGATCGCATAAAAATATGCAGAAATTACATATGAATCCACATTCAAAGAGTTCCGAAATGCTGTTTCAAGCAACAGCAGCAGTATTCATGATTGAGTAATGTATCTTCATGCCACCCAGTAAATGTTCTTCATTTTCTATAATCATGATGGGTTTTTTATTTTTTTAATAAAGACTGTATATCAAAGGCTTTAGATATTTTTTGCAACATCTTTCTAAGCATAGTGCAATGCAGCAAGAATGTTAGTTTTATACACACATACCTCGCGGTGAAGGTACTGTACCTTAAGACTGACGGGTTTGGAATACCGAGAATTTTGATCCACGGTCAGATGAGGAGGTGAGTCACAGGTGGTTGCAGACACGTCCCTAACGCACGGAGCTCCAGCAACGCATTGAGTGGTGATCACACTCTCCCCATTTTAGCCAATTCTAAGCAGGGCTCTGCATTTGAAGGTATCCTAACGTGCTATTGCGAAGACTGACACAATTCAAATTGATTAGGGAGTTCCTATTTGTAATTTGACGAGCGAGCTTCTTTCAAAAATTTATTTTTTATAGTTTGAGATGCAAATAAAGAAATTATTGATACATATTATTTTTCTTGTTTTATATTCTGCCATTTCCATTTCCTAATGGGAAGTTTTTCTGGTGAAACTTCTCACCCCAGTTATAAAGATGACTCAGTTCATATTCGTTCGTTTTATAATGCATATGAAGTTAAATATACTCCTATAAAATTATTAGTCCAGGTTTTTCAATCATCCAAACAAAATAAACACTAAAACAAAAAGTGCATAAAAAGAAATAAAATAAAGGGAATAAAGGGAAATAAAATTTATTATTGAGTTTATAGGAGCAAATTTAGAGTCTAGACTATAGCTCAAAGAAAAATTGTTCATAAAATTCAGCGTCTAGTGTTTATTGACAGAAATGATTAAAATGAGATATTGCAGCTCCAGCACCTTTGCAATTCAGATACCACGTAAAAATATCGTTGTAATAGAAACTATGTAGAGAGACAGAAAGCGAATAAAAATTACGTTAAAATTATTGTAGATGTTTTGTAATATTTTACCATTTTTAGCAGCATACATCTTAGATATTTTCTCTTGATGCTTTTATTAATGAAAACTAGAAAATATTTTGGTAGCTGTTAGAAAAGCGAATACACTTATATAAAAGTGAAAAAAAAATCTTATTATAAAAGAAAAAGATCTGTTTTTCTCTCATTTACTCAGTTCCTCTCCATAAGCCGCCGTATCAACATATCGAAATAAAATTACATTATTGAATAGTATAAATAACATTATATTTTAGTAATTGTGAATTTGCGAAATATCACCACCTCGTTCTGTATGCATGAAAACAAATGTGAACCAGGAAAGCACTTGGTCATAACACATTTATATTCATATCTTATGCAATGTAAGGACTACCTGATTCCACCTTTTAACACTCTCTTCGAAGGTAATAATCACAATTCTAAAATGCAGCAAAATTTTTTGTCTAACATTTTTGAAGATTTTATGAATTATTCACGAACATAGCATTTAAGATGAGGACATTCACTTTTATTTACTAATGTGTGTAGCCAAATATAAATAACCCTTAAAGATGAATCAGCGGCTATTTCATGTTTTTAATGTGCGAAAAAGTTTACTTAAATACATAAAATTAGCCATTTTGCATGTGCGAATAGAAAGCAATATTTGTGCCCCTTTTTTGCGGCTTCAGTGTGACTCATGACAAACACTGACTGAATTGATCCTTAGTTGCTCAAATGAAAGAATTTCTATAAAATATTACTGTATTAGTTGTTAGAGATGATTTAGAAAAAGGGAAAAGAATTCCTTCTGTTTGTAAAAATTCAGAAATAGAGTGAAAAAATATTAAAAGAAAATTGTTAGAAATATTTAAAACTATGATATTAACATATGCACTAATAATATAAAGCTGTATTGTGAAAAAATACAATTATGCATTTTATATACATTATGTTATTATACATGTTAAAACATTATACATGCAATATAGTGATACAATTATTTCATGAACATAGCTTAAAACTAGCGGCAAAGTTAAGATATCTTTTTTCGACTGTAACTGGGACAGTTTAGAGATAGACAAAAAAATTATAATGAGTTCTAGATGAATTGCCAACATAATTAAGTTTTAGAACAAAAAGCAGTTTAGAGCCATGTCAAAAATAGCGTAGAAAGTATGGAAAGTATCTTTGGGTAGAAATAGTATGGAAAGTATGTTTGGGTACATAGTGTAGAAAGTATCTTTGGATCAGAAGGCCTTCCTGAACCAAAGATTCCATACTTTCTAACATACTGTTACAAATTTATAAATAATTATTGTATATGTCTTAAAATATCTCAGACAGATCGGAAATACTCACATTTTGGCTAAAAATTGCGGTATTTAGACGTGTTATACGTTAAAAGCGAGTTTTCTAACGATTTGGTGACTTGGCGATGCTTTGGCGAGAAAACTTGGCGAATTGGCGACATTGTTGGCGACTTGGTGAGAAATGGATATTTCTCGAAACATCCATCACCTAAGCTCTAGGACCAATATTTAGCGAGATAGCCTAGAAGCTTCCAGAACCTTGGCGAAATTAGTAGATTTCTCCGCCAAGTCAGGTATAAATACCGCAGCGCAACATGGTTAGGAGACTTTGTATACACAGTCAGTTTTGTGAAGACGATTAGTCGTGACTGCTAGTTTAGAGAAGCTGTTCTCTGCCTGAGGTATTTGAGACCTGTGATTGGAAGCTCTTACTTATTGTATCTGACGAATTGTAGCTGTATAATTGTGATTATTACAGCTGGTATTTCTAGTGGAATTTTTACGAATAAAAGTCTTGTATTAATCGAGTAGTTGCTTTCTTCAACTCTCAATCCACACGAACCCCTAAGCTCGGTACAATTGGTGTCAGAAGCGGTGTTGAAGAGTTGATGCAGCGTGTCACAAGAAAAATGGATATGGATTTAATGAAAAGTCTTCTCGAAAAATTAACGGAGCAGATGGCTGAGATGAAAGCTGGACAAGAAGAGATGAAAGCTGGTCAAGAAGAGATGAAAGCTGGACAAGAAGAGATGAAAGCTGGACAAGACGAGATGAAAGCTGGACAAGAAGAGATGAAAGCTGGACAAGACGAGATGAAAGCTGGACAAGAAGAGATTAAAACCGAGATGACGAAAGAGATAAAATCTGGGCAGGAGGAGCTTAAAAAGGAACTTAAGAAGGACATTATAAGTGTTAAAGAAGAATTCTCCAACATCATTCAAGAGAAGATGAATGCAGTGGAAGCTAAGGTAACTTCAGTTGAAACTAAGGTTTTCGAGATCGAAGAAAACGTTGAAGAAGCATTAGACAATATGAATAAGGAGATTGAAAGCTTGAACAAACAGATGTCAAACAGACATGAGGAACCCAATGTGGCAGTTATGCCTTCCCTGGTCACGATTAAACTCTCAACATTCGATGGAAAATCATCATGGCAGGTATATAAGACCCAGTTTATGATGGTAGCGGAAGCTAATAGATGGAATCCCCGGGCCCAAGCTTTTCACCTGGCGGCTTCTTTAAAAGGAGACGCGGCCGAAATCCTCGAGACGATTCCGGAAGAGCAAAGGCACGATTTCCAAGCCCTATCGAGTGCGCTTGAGCTGCGCTTTGGAGAAAAGTGCAATAAAGAATATAGCAGATTACAGTTAAAATCCCGCTATCAAAAAGCAGGTGAAAGTCTGCAAGAATTTGCTGCCGATATTCAGCGACTTTCCCATTTAGCATTTTTGGGCTGCCCAGCTGAGACACGTCAAGATCTAGCTCTCCATCACTTCATCGATAGTGTGCGGGATCCGGAGATACAGAAAGCACTTAGACTCGCCGATGTTAAAGATATAGCATCTGCTCTAGTCTACGCACTTAAGATAGAGGCTGCCCAGCAGGCCGCGCGTAAAGACCGGCACTCAATCAGAGCCGTCTCTGCTACTGATACAGACTATGATCTAAGAAAACGAATTGAAGATCTGTGGCGAGAAGTCCGTAGCTTAGAACTGAATAAAGGTGGCAGAAACACGAAAATTCAGTGTAGGACTTGCGGTGCAGTCGGACACGTCCGAAGAGACTGCCCAAAACTAAAAGATGGTGGAAATGATCTTCCACCACACCAGGGAAAGATTCAACGAATCCAGAAGTTTGAAATACGTCATCACAAAGGAACTCTTAATGGAAATGCTGATGTAGTATCAAGGAAACTGTGTAATGGAAGCTGCCGATATTGTTCTAGAGTAGAGAAGAACTATCAATTAGTAAATCCTTCGGTACGCCAAGTTACTGTTTCACCGCCATCGAAACCAGATCCATGGAGTGATGAAGGACTTAGAGAAGCACAAAAAGAAGACCCAGATATAAATCCAATATTTGAATAAAAAGAATCTTCCAGTATGAGACCAAGTTGGCAGGACATCTCCACCTACAGTCCTGCTAGTAAACAATATTGGGCTCTTTGGGACACACTCCATATTAGAAATGGCGTGTTATACAGGAAATGGGAGTCCGATGATGGACGTAATTTCAAACGGCAGCTTGTTCTTCCAAAATCAAGAATTTCAGATGTTTTGAAAGAATTGCACAGTAGCTCAACTGGAGTCCACTTCGGAGTAATGAAGACTCTACAGAAAGTTCGAGAACGCTTCTATTGGAGCAAAACTAGACAAGATGTAGAGAAATGGTGCCAATCTTGTGATGACTGTGCGGGACGTAAGGGACCAAAGAAACGTAGCCGAGGAAGGCTGCAGCGGTATAATGTAGGAGCACCTTTTGAGCGGATAGCATTGGATATTTTGGGTCCTTTACCACGATCTTCAAATGGCAACAAATACATCCTAGTTGTCATGGACTACTTTACTAAGTGGCCTGAAGCAATTTCAATCCCTGATCAAGAAGCGACTACAGTAGCCGAGGTTCTAGTGCAGCAATGGGTTTCCAGATTTGGCACACCCTTACAAATTCATTCAGATCAAGGGACAAATTTCACGTCTGCTGTGTTTAAAGGAATGTGTCAAATTCTCGGAATAGACAAGACGCAGACCACGCCATTACACCCCCAATCGGACGGCATGGTAGAGAGGTTTAACCGAACCATCTTAAATAATCTCTCACTTATGGTTTCCAGAAATCAGCAAGACTGGGATTTGAAGCTACCGCTGTTTCTGCTTGCATATCGCAGTGCTGTCCATGAGACTACCGGATATACCCCATCACAAATGCTCTTCGGTCGCGAACTTCGTCTCCCTTGTGATCTTCAGTTTGGTTGTCCACCGGATACATCTTCATCGCCAGAGGAATACCTTCGAGACCTTCAGGCATGTCTTGAAAAATGTCCATAACTTCGCTCGAGACCAAATCAACCTGACGACCGAAAGAATGAAGACGAGGTATGACACAAGAGCGACAGGACACGAATTTCAGGAAGGTGATAAAGTTTGGTTGTGGAACCCGATTCGACGTAAAGGACTTTCTCCAAAGTTGCAAACCAACTGGGAAGGTCCCTACACAGTCCTAAAAAGACTGAATGACGTCGTGGTTCGTATAAGGAAATCATCTTCTTCAAAACCAAAGGTAGTACATTATGATAGATTAGCTCCTTATCGTAATGTAAAGTAAAAATTAATATACCGTAGTATCATTGTAAATAGTATAGATAATTTTAATATTTTGTCTTTTTTTTTGTATTTGTATTTTTAATTGTTTGTGTAAGTTATGTGTTCTGTATCCTCTTGAAATGTAAATTCTTTTATATTAAATTTGGCCTTCTATCAGGGGATTGTACTGCCCGGGACGTGCAGTCCTTGAGAGGAGGGCAATGTTACAAATTTATAAATAATTATTGTATATGTCTTAAAATATCTCAGACAGATCGGAAATACTCACATTTTGGGCAAAAATTGCGGTATTTAGACGTGTTATACGTTAAAAGCGGGTTTTCTAACGATTTGGTGACTTGGCGATGTTTTGGCGAGAAAACTTGGCGAGTTGGCGACATTGTTGGTGATTTGGTGAGAAATGGATATTTCTCGAAACATCCATCACCTAAACTCTAGGACCAATATTTAGCGAGATAGCCTAGAAGCTTCCAGAACCTTGGCGAAATTAGTAGATTTCTCCGCCAAGTCAGGTATAAATACCGCAGCGCAACATGGTTAGGAGCCTTTGTACACACAGTCAGTTTTGTGAAGACGATTAGTCGTGACTGCTAGTTTAGAGAAACTGTTCTCTGCCTGAGATATTTGAGACTTGTGATTGGAAGCTCTTACTTATCGTATCTGACGAATTGTAGCTGTATAATTGTGATTATTACAGGTGGTATTTCTAGTGGAATTTTTACGAATAAAAGTCTTGTGTTCATCGAGTAGTTGCTTTCTTCAACTCTCAATCCACACGAACCCCGAAGCTCGGTACAATACTTACAATATATTGAATAAAAATTCTTAAATGTGTTCAGGTAGTAGCAAACGTTTTGTTAACTCTTGACATATTCTAAGAAGGGAATAATATTTCTGGTATCACTGGAGACAATAGTCATTACTATGTTAAAAGCCACCAACCACTTTTTAGCTGATAGCTCAACCCCTCCAAGACTACTGAGGAAAGTCCAAGAATTATTTTATTTGCTGGTGACTAGCACTGGCTACTTATCCTATGTTGCAATAAGATTTTGTCTCCATCTCAACTTAAATCCTGCTTTTTCGGCTACAGGAAATATGTATTAACTATTTTTAGCATAAAATAGTCTAATTTATTTCTCGCCATTGGTGTGAGCTTTTGGAATAAGAAAGCAATAACGCAAACTGGAATGAAAATTAAGGAAGCTCTGTTTTGCTCATGAATGAATTTTAATTTGCATTTGACGTCGCAAATGTAAAGAAACAAATTCTTGATATTTCAACATGCGTGAAAGGAATACACTCTTAAGAATACCCTCACCACTCGATGAACGATGGATATTTTGAACTCCAAAAAGATTACAAATGAATCCTTTTGTACTTAACTGGGTAGAGAAGTTCTCTTTCAATCACTCCATTCTTGATTCAAGGCAATTTTCACTTTTTTTTTTTTTGACGTATTTATGGCACAAACCAAATGTGATTGGATTAAATCGTCACGTGGCCGGTTTTGTTTTGTTAAAACTGGAGGAAACAATCTTCATTTTGTAAAAGGGATCTATTTGAATTGAAATATATATATATATATATATATATATATATATATATATATATATATATATATATCATTAGGCAAGAAGGAGCACAGAAACATTACGGTAAGTCTTTATTTCTTATATCAATTGAATGACTAAATCAATTCTTCATATTTGTGATTTTTCACCATGATATAAGCTTTCGTTTTCGAAAGTGAGAATGAATGAACTCTATTGAGTTCGTATTCATGTAATATTAATAATATTTGAAATTTCTGATTAATTGATAATGTTTGATAATATAAAAATGTGTTTGGAATTTTTTTTCTTATTTCAAATACTTTTTTTCTGCTAAGATATAATTTATTATAAATTTAATGGTAAATTATAATGAATGTGCATTTTTGAATTCTTTTACTTCCGAAACTGCATGAATATGATTATTAATTTTCTCGTTGATTTAAATATCCAATGTATATTATAGAAATATTATTTAATATAGTTTATTGTACTGAACTGAAAGTGCGATTAATATCAAATACAAAATTTTACCAATGAATAAGAATAATTTTTTTCATAAATAAAATTCGAAGCTTTTTAATTTAAAAGTTAATACACAATATAAAGCAAATATTAATCTACAGAATATTACTTGATAGTATGTATTTTATTTATTAAAATTTCACTGACAATTTTTAATTTAATTTTTACTAAGTAAAAGCATTTGTTGACAAAACGAAAACAAAATTGTATGTATCAAAATGTACTATTAATTTGTATACTTTAGAATTTCCAACTAAAAATTTTATCAATGGAAATATAATTTATATTCGTATTTTATGGTTGTCATTGTCATCAGCGAAGAAAAAAATCAACAAAATTAGCAAAAGCAAATTTGAAACATGGAGTTCTTTTGAAAATGATGAAATGCATATTAAAGCTTTTGATTTTTAAAGTTGATTTTAAAATAATGAAAGATAATTATTCATTAAATTATTATTATTTGGTAATAAGCTTAAGAAATTTTAATAATGTTTTTAAATCTGTTTTGAATTAAAATTTTGTTTGTTTTTATTGGTAAAACCAAATTCCAGTTATAACTTTATAATAAATATATAATTCATTTAAAATTTTCTTTTTTTTAAATTCAAAATTTTTAATTTCAATTTAATTGCTTAAAAAAATAAATATGCAGTATTAATTCATTCGATGAAAACTAGTTTTTACATGTATAATATTATCGAGTAAACACATATGTGTATATGTATGTATTATTCCTTTCAGATAAAATGATTACAATTTGAAATGCCTTACGAAATTCCTCGAGAAAAAATATTCGAACTTGTGAAGAAAATGTTTAATATAAAATAGCATTTTGTGATGAAAAATAGACCATCTATTGTTCTATTCTATAACAGAATTTATTTCTCTAAGTATCAAAACTAGGCTGCTTTCAATGAAACATTGGTAGTTTAAAACATGTATATTTTTTACATATTTGAAAATGAGTTTTAAAATATTCCTGAAAGTACTAAACTTTTATATCAGCATTATTTTCTAACAATGCTACAATGACTTAGGCACACCAAAATTTAAAATCCCTAACTTTATTTGTGTATATCTCGATTTTTAATGGTAGAACATGAAACATGCTGTTCATGCATTTCCAGATTTTTTTTTTTTTTTATTGCATGTGAATAATAATGTTATAAATTATTTTAATCACAAAAAACTTTAGTTTAAATTTTACAGAGAAAAGATTTTCCTATATAAAAAGAAAAAAAAATCTCATTGTTATTTGATATTTGTTTAATGACTGCATTATCCAAAAGAAAGTAATTAAAATCTATATTTTAAAAAATGTGCCGTATTGCTTGTGTCTTTTATTATATTATAGTTTTCATTCTTGTATTTTTAAAGATCATTTCACTTGCAATGTATTTAGTATATGTGAATATTAGTATATGTGATACAAAAGCATAGTTCCAAAATTTTTTCTTGTATTTCGTAAAAAAAAAAAAATTATTCAGTTATATAGTTTCGCCTGTTTTTCAGTTCTATTTGATTGATTAAAAAATGCTTTAACATTAAAAGTAAATTTATGTATGTATGTATATATTTTTATTTAATGTTTAACAATCCCTTTTATTTATTTTATATTATTATATTTTTTATTAATATCTATTTATTACTTATTTATTAATATCTATTTCATAACACAGAAAAAGTCCAAAATTATTTTGTATTTGTTTCATTGTGTATCAATAATTTATCACATTCTTATAAAAAATTTTTAAAAACTACTTGATAATCATTAATTTACGAATTTCAGTTACTAAGCTTTAATTAATGAAAACACATTTTTTTAACAAATTACACTTCCTTTAAATTACAATAAAATGTTCTATTATAATATAATATGAATGGTTATTTTCTTTATTACAGATTGATTTGGAATTTGATATCCAGAAGGCTGACTGTTTTCTCAGTAAATATCCTGCTTTCTATACTCCTAGAATAATATCATTTACTCATAAACTTGTCCTATAATATGGAATAAATATGTGAGAATTCAGGATGATAGTATTTTTTTATGGTTTTAATAAATAAGGCTTTATTTTTTTTAAATATCATTCATATGAAATTTTGTTGTTAAATTTTTTATAGACATTAAAGAGAGAATACAAATATTATAGAAATTTAATTTATATGTTAATTTTTTTCGAATTAGGTGAAGAGATCTTTAGAAGAAAGACAACGCTCAAAACTTTTCTGTGGTCATAAGCAAGACATGAATATGAAATATTTTTATCGGTCGTACATGCAAGATAAATACATTCTTACTATAATCCATCGAGATCTAAATTTTGCAAAATACGTGTATTAAAA